>JAPQRP010000020.1:18357884-18403766 GCA_037367295.1 Apogon hyalosoma
AGAGGAAGAGAGAACACTATCTGATGATGGTATTATGAGCAGGCTAATAAAACTCTGAAACAACATGCACAGAAAAAAAAAAAAAAAAAGTTATTCAGCCATAATCATAGGCTTTGTGGCTTTACACATGACATGCATGCGTGTAATTCATGAAGGAAAGATGCAACTTTAACAGAAATACATTAGAGGAGAATAAGGTCTTCATGTGAGTGTTAAAACAGAGCTGAGACAGAAAAAGTGGTGGAGACAGGGGTGTCACCAGGGATTTGGGGCCCCTTGAAAATAATATCACCTTAGGCTCCACCCAAATCATGCAAACACCTAAAAATACACCACTGTGCAAGCACGGATCAATATTCTGCTTACAGTAGCCTGGATTTTATGCTTTAGTGCAAGATTGTTCAAAAAAGTTCATGCCATTTTTTACATTGTTTTAAGCAGTGAATAATACTTGCGTGCTAATTTATATTTTCATATCTTTTTTCCATCTTCTCTTCCATTTTCTTTTGTACCAAAGGTAAAACGGATGTCAAACTTGGTTCTTAAAATGATTTCCTGGACAGTTTCTTCTTTCATCTCTATCTTAAAAATGAAGGTCAGGACATTTGTCAACCTTGCAAAGTGACATTGTCTAATACAAACAACACTTCATGTCACTGTTTAAAAGGCTGGTGGTTCAGCGGGGATATCGCTTTCATTCCTTCATATGATTTTTGTTATGAAACAAAACAGGAACATGTGGTGGAAACTTCATTTGTCAAATACACCAAACATTATTAAAGAAAGTATAATGCTTCAACAACATTTATTGCCAGTTTTCACATAGAACTCGAGGGATTCAAAATAAGTACTAGTAAATTTAATGTATAATATAAATATAAAGTTTTTTGGCTGTAAATAAAGGCAGATTTCAATGCCTCTGAAGTCGTTCCAGCTGATCCTGAGTCTACTGCATTATGTTTTAACTTCCTGGGCCTTAATTTTATTTTAATTTTTTTCCCACTCAATTCAGCCTCACTGACATCTTTAATCAACGTGCTTTGTTCTGTTCAAGTGTGAGCCTCTGCACTGTTCCATTTTCCAGGTTAGTTATTTTTTTTAATTTTTTTGTTTTTTTTTTTTTACCTGTGACTGCTCTTAAAATATCAACTATCTGAGTGTGTATGTTTCATGTGTCTTTGTGACTTTAATAATGCTCATCTAGTGCAGATTTGCATTGCGTTGTTTCTTACATCATTGGGTAAAAGTACCTTGAATTACCTTTATTGCTTTTCAGTATATTGTAATACAAGTGGTCTGACAGGAAAACAAGGATCCATGTTGTTTTCCGTCAGATAGGGGTGTTGGATACATGACTGACAGCTGTGACAGATGTGACATGGACGTGACTGTAATACTCTACTCCGTGGCTTTACATGGAAAAGAGTCGTCTGTTTTCCACAGCTGCACAAAACATCAGGTCATCTATTGTTATATCTAAAAAAAAAAAAAAAAAAAAGTGTTAAAGCGTCAACTCACCACTGTGAGTTGTGCTCTCAGGTAGGATGGCTTGCTTTGGTCACCACACTGCAAAAAATCTAAATCTTAC
Organism: Apogon hyalosoma; assembly: GCA_037367295.1. NCBI lineage: Eukaryota > Metazoa > Chordata > Actinopteri > Kurtiformes > Apogonidae > Apogon > Apogon hyalosoma. The sequence continues at coordinate 18,359,473 of JAPQRP010000020.1, forward strand.
CAAGAGTATTTTTCTCTTTTCTAGTCAAAATATCTCATCACACTTAAAATAAGACATAATCACCTAAAGAGTAACTTTTCAGCGAGATATAAGAACTTATTTTTAGACAACAGATCTGGAAAATCTTATTTCAAGAAATCTTATCAAGATAATTTTCCACTTGTTCCATTGGGAGATTTTTTTGCTTAATTCAAGCAAAAAAATTCTTGACATTTGTAACAAAATATATCATTAACTAAACAAAAAAACAATATTCTGCATCCATTGCTATCTGCCAAACTCCATGGGTTTTATTGGGGAACCAACGCTACAGAAGATGATGGTGCTTCCATATTCACTATAGAACCTCTGAACATGCAAATGGATCCTTTCTGATGAGGATGAAAAGCTGAGAAACAGAATTTAACCAGAATTATTTACATGTATTATACGATCAGTGGTTCAAAAGTTCTTGAATATTTTAGATCAGTAGATGCTTTTGGTCGCCGGTGGGTGTTTGGGTTATTGGTTAAACAACAGCCCTTTTCGCATTTGCATCTTCTTCTGTTCTATGTATATACTTCCTTTTTACTCTATAATGTCAAAAATCTATCATTTCATTGATATGCAGAGCGTACACAGCTGTATCTGGCCATGAAGCGGAACGACCCGGTGGCCTGGCGTCTCTCAACCTCTGTCCTGCTGATAAGAAGTGGTACATGTCACAAAACTTTGGACAACTGAGAAGAAGAGAGAGAACATACTCCTTGGTCCACCTGAAGCTAAATTTAATCAAACCTCTGAACTGAGGTCTAAACTTTGGCATTGAACTTAAATAGGTTTGAATGAGTAAAGTTAAGTAAATGGTCTCAGGGTGAATCCAAGCTGACTATATTTGATTCTCTATAATGTGACATGTCCATGATATAATATGTAAAACCCACGGTATAATAAGGTTAAAAGGTGGAGTGAGTTTTGCTCTGTCCATGTACATGTGTTGTCTAAGTCATTTTTGTTTTGAACATCTTTTATTTTGTGATGACACCATACATACGGTTTCATAGATATACATACTGTTTTTATGGGAAATACATACTGTTAATACTTTTAACAGAAGTACATATCAATTTATACGTTATATATATATATATATATATATACACACATACTATTATTCACGGTAATACATACTGTTTATACTGTCAATACTGATATTTGCACCTATTCATTATCCAATCTTTTTTTTTTAAATTCCACTAAGTTCTATGCTTATGGTACGTTGTTAAATTTATTATTTTTTTATTATTATTTTTTTTTAGCTTTTGTAATTTTATATTCACTCTATTCTTATTTCTGTAGCACTGGTGTTTGTAAATATTGGAATACTGCAGCCCTGACTGGAGTTGCACTCTTAATTTCATTGTGGACACAATTACAATAAAAGCTATCCTATTCTGTTCTGTTCTATTCTACACATACTTTGTAATTGGGTTCTTTTGTAAAAATATTGATGTACTTCCTTTAAACTCATTTCTAGTGAAGCCCTTTTTGAGTAAATGTCACCATATTACTCTACTGATTTTTACAAATGCCCTGTCCACACTGACGCAGACGTTTTGCAAAACAAATATTTGGGCCTGTCATCCACACATAAATGGTGTTTTAGGTTTGTGAAACACCTTTCAAAGTGAAGATTTGTATTCATGTTTACAGACAAAACAAAGAGATAAGAAAAATTGATGTAATGCACCAGTACACACATGCAGAATACACTTCAACAAGACCAACGTTGAACAGCATAATAACCACTCGTCCTCTTTTGATATTGAGGTCTGCCCTGCGCCTATACCCCTGTAGCTCCCTGCTCCCCTACCAGTATCACTATCCCTTCACTTCATCTGTTCTAGTTTCTCCTATCTAGAGGTAGACCGATATGTTGGCCGGCCCATATATTGATTTTTTCAATATTGGCCTTAATTTTTCTTTGAAAGCCAATATTTGATCAGTAGTAAAAATGTAATAAAATGTTTGATCAGGCACCTGTGTGGGCACTACTTGAAGTTCAATAAATGAGAGAAGAGTACTATGTGTACGTGTATTAATAATTTCGTTTATATTGCTGCATAAAAATCGTAATTATCGGAGTGTTTCAATTGTATCTTACGGTCAATGTGCTTTTTTTTTTTTTAATTAAAAATTGGCCTCAAAAATTAGCCGTAGATATCCACCATTGCCTGAACAAATTTTTTAAAATTGGCATCGGCCTTAGAAAATCCATATCAGTTGACCTCTACTCCTATCTGCCCCGTGACCACGCACTGACCCCGATAGACCTGAACAAATGTGGGTCAACGCTGCCATCCAAATTTGATGCGTCAACACTGGTTTGAAAGGTCAAGGTTGATGCCCAAAGAACTTGTCCTGTTGCATCTAAATTCAGCTCAGAGCAATCATGTTGACACGTTGAAAAGTGCCCTCTTTCACTGATGAGAAAAATAAATAAACTGGTCATGGATTAATAAATGAACCTTTCATCAACAAAAAATAATTACTGAGCTACTCAAATTCATTTTGAATAGTATAAAATAGAAATGTTCTTAAAATGTTACCAAAGCTTAAACAAAATGATTGACAACAAAACTATTATATGAATGTATTTAATATTTTTTATATTTCAGCATTAATTCTCATTATTTATTTTGTATTTGGTACATGATGACTTATTTAATGTATTTTTCAAACAAAAAATTCAAGTAACCCCTGGGCTTCTTCCAAGTACCCCTGGGGGTACGTGTACCCCACTTTGGGAACCCCTGTTCTAGTGTGTACTGAGATATTTCAATGAAAAATACCTGTATTAAGAGAAAGTGTTTTACTTCAATTAGAGGCATGATTTCTTGCACCACAGCTGTCACAGGCCGATCATGTCAAGTACGAATAAATTAAAAGCCTGAAATACACTTACAGTAAGAGCAGAGTTCATCACGAATTAGGATGTACTTAACCAGTGTGAACAGTAGACAATACTTACATATTCTGAGAAAAGAGATGCCACTTCTACCAGTTATTAATGAGGTCATTGAACTTTGTACAAAAACCTTATCAGGCACAAATTATTATTCAAAGCCAATGTCTGGAGGGGACCTTTAATCTTGTCTAGACTACAGCTCTTCATGTCTCAGAGGTATCTTTGCTTTGTTGCTGTTGTTGTAAGAGCAAAGCCAGACATTTAACAGATGACTACAAAAAAAAGGGCTTTGTGTTTTTGTTCCGAGACAGGATCTGAACTGGGCCAGGGGACAGTATCACATGTATCAGAGCTGACACATGTCCGTCTGGACGCTGCCCGTCACATCAGCACAGCTCAGCTTGGAAAGGGCCACAGTTGAAATGGGCCATTCAAGGCAGAGCCAGGTTGTTTTCCAGTTCTGCTGCCCAGATGTGCTCCTGTAGGTGTTTTTACATACATATAGAGCATGCTCTAATCCTGCTAACTACCTCTTGACTCGCCCTCCCATGTCCACTTGAGAACGAAATTGACAATGAAATGGTTGTTTAATTCAGTCGGGTTATTTCACATTAGATGACCCAGCCTCTCAACGGAGCAGAGGCGCGTGAGGGTGCACCATATGTCAGCATTTTCCTGTCACCCGCTGTTACCCCTTCCACCCCTCACTGTTATACCCGTCATTATGCAACAACCGATAATTGCTATTGCAAGAGGCCTGCAGATGCTCAGATTATGATACGCTCGTGAGTCTCATTTGTTTGAGTGTGCAGCTTTTCAAATGCAAGACATATCTGCATCAATGCTGCGTGAGCTCACCAACAAGAGTGTGCAATATGCTTATCGCAACTATTCTGTTACATTCAGTCTTAGATACTCCAAAGTCGTATCAGACATTTACCTCCAAGGCCATTACAGTCTGTATGATATACTGAAGAAAAAAAAAGAAGCTATAGGACCTTTAGATTAGGGCAGCAAAATATATCGAAAAAATACCGTTATCGCGATAACGGAGTGCAATATTCATATCGCAAAGACATGCAATAATTTATTTTCTTTTTTTTCATTATCTTTCTGTTTTACACACTGTGGGGTACCAGAGTGGTTTTCTCTACCACTCTAACATACAAGGTTTTCTGGCAAAAACAACTGAAGTAATGCTACTGTTGCTGGTTAATAACAAGTAAACTTGCATTCAATGTTGAAAAGATGTGAATATTTTCAAAGCACAACTTTGGACAAGGCCTGAACACTTATATTTAAAGATTTTATTTTATATGCAGTATTTACCAATCCAGGCAAGCAATGGAATATTGCTCTTATATGGCACTTTTGTTATCATGAAATACATCCATGCAATTTACACTTTGTTATATGGGAATAAAATGGCAAAATGTTTGACTATGTTTGTGTCTGAAGGTCTATGGTTGCAGCATCACCATGTTCTTGGACAGAATTGTGTAACTGATTGTAGTAGTACAGTATTTTGTCTTAAATTATAAATAATTAAGTCAGAATACAAACAACTGGCTCATTTTAACATTGTTAAGGGACATTTTTCTTAGTAGATGAAATTGGCATTTCTTTAAGTGAACGAGAAATATTGCAATATTATCATTATCGCAATGCTGTACACCCATATCACATATTGGAAGTTTTTCCAATATCGCGCAGCCCTACTTTAGACGAACGTAATAATGAATGTAATGTACAACTGAAGGAATTAATTCATTATAGGTTTAGGATATGATGAACTGGTTTCAGGCAGCAACTGGTACAAAATCTGGATTTCACTATTCCACCGAGTAACAGACTGGATGGGAGAACAAGCAGTGAAGAAGCAAGGACAAAAAAAAAAGCTGTGAAATACAAAAGTAAGGTTTTATTTTAAGATTTCTTCACAGCCTTTATGATCTACAACATACATACACCTACCCACGAGATTACATAAGTCTGTGAAAATGCTCCAAGAGAAAAACAAGCCAATCACACACTTGTTCTTTCCTTCGTGCGTTGCCCAGAGTTTTGTCTACTAGACACAAGTGAACCACAGTCTACTAAGAAAGAACTGACAGAACCAGAGTCACTTTGTTTCTATAGTGGTATAAGAGTAAAGAGAATACAGATACAGCATTTGGAAAAGAAAAATAATTGAGTGACAAAAGGGTGTGGGGGGAGGACGGATTATTAGTTTAGTTTATTTCATCATCATTTCGTCAGTCGTCTTGTTTAATCATCCAGGATTATCTAGAAAGTGTGAAGGTGTTCTATGATGTAATTTGGCTTGGTGCTCAATCACACTTTTTTTCTTTTTTTTTTTCTGAGGTAAGAAAAGAAACCATTCTTTTCAGCTGTTGGGATAGTCTACACGTGTTTTGCTTCATCCAAAAACAAGTTCTAAATATTGAGTAAAGAACTTCCTACTTGTTCTTAGAAATTATAAAAAAATAATAAATTTTGGGCAATACGCAAAATTTATAATTTAGCAACGGGAGGGAACATTTCACCAATACATGATCTGTCAATATTTAAGACAAAGCCAAAACTTGTATGATTCAAATGCACAAGTTCAAGCCACAGAAAAAAAAAAAAAAAAAAAAAAAGAAAAAAGAAAAGTGTGATTAAGCACCAAGCCAAATTTGGCACACTAAAACTTTCTTTCCTAAACTTAGGGTTGGAAATCAAATTTGATGTAAATAAACAGACTGAAATAAATAGTATAGGAAAATAGTGCTATGCTATTAAATGTCACAATGACTAAATATTACTGTTACATACACACCTTTACTAGATGTGAATTTTAACTCCACAGAGCTGAATATTTTGTTTAGAAAAAGCCTCTTGTGACATAAACGTCTCAAATATTTGTGAGTCTTTGTAATGTGTTTAAAACCCACAATCGCATTGTTTAGCTTCAGTGCCTTTACTTTTGTCTGCCTCTCCACATGATAGGAATGCAAGAGTGCATGAAAAGAGCAGCCTTTCTTTAGTGTTCAATTATTACACTGCTATTTTTTCTCCTATTTATGCTTTCTTTTCTGTCTTCGATAAGATTTAGGTTAGCAATCTGTATTACAGACTGGCATCAAATAGCTGGGACTGACCATCAATGAATGTGTTGTAGTTTATCTTTAATTTGCCGCCAGTGCTTCGTGGAGTTTTCCACAAAATCTTGAGCACAAAACTAATGAAAAGCAGTTAAAGAGTTCAACCCCAAAATGCACACATTATTATATTTTGTATGACAAGGTAAGGTAGTTCTGTCTGCAAGAGATCTGAAAGACATGAGATGCTTTTCCATTGACCCTCACATTGCGCGAATATAACTTGCGCATAAAAATTTGCCTAATGAAAAAACACAATTTTCGCCAAAATTCTCATTTTTCAATGACAAGTTGTTGCCCTGGCAAGAGGTGGTTTTTCAGGTGTAGTGAAATTGGTATATCATGCAAAACTGGAAAGGAAAGACCTTTTTCTGCAACTGGAGTCACTTGAACAAAAAAAAAATAAACATGTTGACGGATGTTACAACAAGAGAAGAAGAAGAGTTTTAAAAGAAACATGGCACTGTATGTGTGGACACACCAGGAAACTGAATCATTTTTTAATTTAATATGGGATAGAGGGGTAATATATAATAATAATGAATATATCTGTAAATCAACACGATATTTATGTTTGCCACCATGTTTATGGAATGACTTCTCGTGTCATCTCGCAATAATAAATAAACAAATCATTGCATTTGTGAGTTAATGGAAAAACAGACATTACACACTTCTGTTTTTTTCAACATTTAGTAAATATCTGTCAAGTTTTGCACAGATGTCCAATGGAAAAGCCACTACTGCATCTTTTCATATATGAAGCTCTCCCTACCTCTCAGATCTGCTTCATAAGCATAATTTTATCAGACCTGGTCCAAACACTTACTTTTGCTTAATGTACCACTCGTTTAGTCTGAAGATTTCTTCGAGGAAAATCTTTTTGTAATTTTACTGAATCTGAATCATGCAACAAAATATAGCACCTTCTTAAAATCAAAACACTTTTATATAAATGTCTTTTATATTCCATTTTATATGTATTCCGATTGTTTTACACCTTTATTTCTCTGCATTATTACCTGTTTTTGTGATGCATTGTTTCTTATTTCATTGTGACTCAACACTGTGAATGACAATGATTATCCCACGTATAAATACTGGCTGATGTTGATGATGATGATATACTGTATAATATGATATATGATATGCTCAAAAACTAAATATGTTCAAAAACATATTTATTTATTTATTTGATGAGGACAATGCATATTAATGAATGCTCAGTACAAAAAAAAATCACTTTGTATAAATATGCCAGATTTAGCTGGGTGCTATTTTCCATCCATAGTCCTCAACATTTAAAGACATACTAAACATACAAACAACATTACTATATAAAAGTGTACATCCTACAATTCCTACAATAAATATAGAAATATAAATATACACAATACAATAAATACAGTCTAAAACTGCAGAGAAGAATAACTAGTGAGACGGAAATGAAATGCTGACAGAATCACAGATGTTCACAGGTTTGATTAGATTTTAACCTCTTTTTTTTTTTAGCTCTTTTTTAAATGTAGAAAAGGTGGAGTAAATGGGATGACCTTGAATTCTTTTGATTTTTTTCGTAACTTTTTTATTCCTACATTTCTGTCATTGTGTCTAACCACCAAAAACTGATTTTATTTTAAGCCCTATTACCTCCTCAGGTCTTTAATATGGATTATCTTGATTTTACTGCATGAGACAGATTTCCTTATACAGTATTACTAGCAGCCTACACCATGAAGTAAACTGTACTGAATTCAGTGGAGTTTTTAATAATTCAGAGCTTGCTCATTCTTTTAGCTATTCTGATTGATTCTGAGTCTAATGGCAATATTGTGGAGAAACATGAGAGAAAGAAATCTCCATCTATAAGCACAAAGCTCTTTTGTGCTGCTGTGAGAACAGACAGAAGCACATTATATAATATTGCTATAAGGGAAGAAACACTAAAATATGACATTTTATGCGTCTATTTCCTTGGGATTTGTTTCCTAATTATAGAGGACAAAGATGAACACACTCCTAGCGCTCATACAACCTGAACAAAAGTCACATTTCAACCAATTTACTATAGACCGCAAGCTAAAATTTTTTAAAATCAGCAAAGGAAAATGCTAATTCATGTGCATTATGATCCAGTAGGAGTTATTGGTGCTGATTCTTTGGAATTGGTTTTGATACAATTAAAACAACAACTTATTAAAAATCACACAAAAATACGACACATTTGAGACAGAGTAAAACTTACAGAAGGAAAACAGTATCTCAAGAGTGAAACTTGCAAACAATTTGTGTGTGTGTGCGTGTGTGTGTGTGTGTGTGTGTGTGTGTGTGTGTGTGTGTGTGTGTGTGTGTAGCTGTATGGACCGACAAAATCACAAACTTAAGACCACTGTAGCCCAAATTGTAACCTGAAAGATTTCCTACTCAATAGGGATGGGAATCAAGAACTGGTTCTTTTTGAGAACCGGTTCCCAGTAGCTCAGTTCCTTGGAATCGTTTGCCTGCTTAACGATTCTGCTTATCGAGTCCACCTTTGTTGCGAATGCGTGATGACATCACACATACGCTGCACTGTTTTGGTTTAGAACATAGCCAACATGGCGTTGAGGCAGAAACACTCCAAAGTATGGCTATATTTCGGGTGTAAAGATGACACCAGGGCCACTGGGAACACTAGCAGAGCTTCCATTTCTTCAAAGGGGGAAATCCCTCCAATATGCAAAAACATTTGTCTGTACAGCATCAAAGTCATTTCCAGGAATGTCACATGTTTGATACGCTACTTAGCGATGCTAGTGAATCTAGTGGCAGAGCGAACACCAGGGCATCATCTGGGCCCGGTTCTAGGGGGGGCAACAAACGTCCTGCCCCCTCAAATAAGGGTTTCCTAAGATAGGGAAAAGGAACATGAGGTGCACAACAGCAGGAGACATAGAGGAATTAGTAAAGTGTCTTAAGTTTTACTTTCACTGTTCAGTGTTGCCCCCCTACCCCCCATCGTGCATACTGTATGTGTTATGTTTTCTGTGCTGAGATGGAAATATAAAAGACAGTTAATACAAACAAACCCCTTTGCACTCTTTTTATTCCCTCACTCAATGAAAATCGATAAGAGAATCAATAAAGAATTGGATCGATAAGCAAAATTGATAATGGAATCAGAATCATCCAATTCTTATTGATTCCCATCCCTACCACTCAAACATTTAATCAGAAATCTAATATATAAATAGAATAGAACAGAAGAATTTTACATCACACAGTCCAAAATGACACTTGCTTGTAACCAAAATATGGACATCTTTACGTGCATACATATTGATAAAGTTATTACAAACCATCAGAGCTATGAAAGTCATGTAACTCTGATGGTTTATAAGATAACTTACTTCTATAAATTGTTAGTACATTTTGGCTTTGTTTCATTAATTGCAGTAATTTTTTTCACATAAATACGTAATCATAAAGATCTTATGGTAATTACCTCCAACAAGGAGGTTATGTTTTCATTGTAGTTTGTCTGTTTGTCTGTTAGCAAGATAACTGAAAAAGTTATGGAAAGATTTTGATGAAATTTTCAGTAAATGTTGATATTGGCACAAGAAACAAATGATTCAATTTTGGTGGTGATTGGAGGGGGGCTGATCTGCCTTGGTGGAGGTCTGCGCTCTCCGAGTGCTTTTCTAGTTTATATAGAGCTATCTTTTATATGTAATATAGGTATTTATACAATGTTTTGGAGACAATGTGTATCAAGGAGCCCAGGTTAGGAACTGAACTCTGACCAATGTGGTGACATTTGAACCCCTGGAAATATGGGTTCCACCAGGATGCCCCTAAAAAGTTCATGCGTCTGGAGTATAAATGACAACTAATTTATTGTCATATATCTTTATTATTATTATTATATTATTATTATTAGTAGTAGTAGTAGTAGTAGTAGTAGTAGTAGTAGTATGCTAGCTCTTCCTGTTACTTTTTACAAATCCTAACCTGACCTAACAAAACCTAAACCATGGCACTGTGACTGTGTAACTGCATTAATTATGTATTGTTTTAAGTGGTATCAGTGGTAGTTGGTGACTGCACATTTTCTGTCTATATTTCTTTTAGATTAACTGATAATCCACCCATCACGATTACATTTTTACAGGTTGTCTTTCTCTACAACTAATTCTGGATAAACCCCACCCCCTGTACCTATACCCACCTAGAATTCACATGTGTAGCACTTCCTGCATTACTTAAACATTACAGGGGAAGTAGTTCATGGCCTCCTGCGCACGAATCATTAAAATATTCAGAGCTGTAACTCCTCAAACATTCCCATGGGCCCAAGACCCCAGAGAATGACCCCAGCGCCTGTGAGGAGGTTTCCTGAAGATATGGGAGACAATGCTAATGGTGGAATAAACACTTTGCTTCTGTCTTCCATTTACTCAGACTAAAACCTGCCCACAGTGCAGTTCACATAACGGTCCACAATGACTTCTTCTGGGAGAATAGAATTAGATTCAATAATTAGATTTGAGAATTGCCCTCTGGATTAACCTACTGTCCGTCGAGTGGCTAAATCCCAGATCTAGTTGAGCTCATCCCTGCTCTCTCTGACCTCTACCAAAGTGCTCACACCATTATTGTTCATACTGGTGTTAATAACATTAAGCTCAGGCAGACAGTGGGGCTCAAATGGGGAGCTCAACATCGAATGAACTCTTAAGAAAATGTACTTTTCAGAGAGGGAAATGTGGATTTTTGTGGGTTTTGGATTTGTTTTGTCGAATGTTCCTGCCACTTAAGAACCTGCTGAATGCAAATAATTACAAAATACTGCATTTTGGATCATTTTTGTGTAGATTTCGATTTTCTTAAGTGATTTACCACCATTTATCATAATATTATTCTCTATTTCATGTTTCTTTCAGTGAAAATCATGTATTTTCCTATATTTAATTTATTGATCACATAGACGTTCATTAAAGCTCTGATTAAAGTTGAGGTTATTATATCAGAAACAGAGAAAAGTGAGAAAAAAAGTGACATTTTTTGAAAAGATATCAATAACTGAACATAAACCCAGTGTTTCCATCCACTGTCATTGATCCATCTCCACGGGTTTTACTGGTGAATCAATGTTGTAGAAGATGACAGCGTTTCCACGGTAAATACAGAGCCTCTGAACGTCCAAATGGGTCATATCTGATGACCATGAAAAGACAACAAACTGCATTTTACACCAATTATTTACATGTATTGATAGCATTAATGGACCAACAGGTATTAAACATCTTAGCTCAGTAGATGGTTTTGGTCAGTGGTGGATGTTTGGGTCTTTATGGGTTAATCTTGACGTCATTACCACCCCTCAAAGTGTTGACCGCATCTCAGTCTTTATATACACTGGACTTGAGGATTTGGTTTAGAAGGTCTGGACTACAAAAATACCACTTGGTCAGATGCTGTTCTTGAGGATATGCTGTTGTAATCCCTGCAGGATGAAAAACACACTGCTTTAGGTACTAAATTATACAGTACAAAACATTTACAGTTCAATCTGTGACAAGCTTTTGTGTGCTGTTTAGAAAGGAGTGCAGTAAAAACAGAAACTACTGAAATCAACGTTTACGTCAGTGCTACTCCTCTCAGCTAATGAGTCAGAAACCTCCTATTTATATCCACATATCATGTCTGTAAATTGTAGGGTGAATACATGTGTCATCTATGTTTACACATGCTTCAGAGATTGCTTTTACTTCATTTCACTCAATGCTGCATCTTCAAAAAAAATAATTATAGTCATTTTTTAAAATGTTTTTCCTCTACATTTCTGAAATAATTATCATGTTCTGGCCTAAATAATCCTTTTAGCACAAAAGTAAATTTCTTCTACTTTCACTCAGGAAGAAAAAAATCTTTCTTGTCTGTCATAAACAAATGTGAGGAACATTTTCACCATGATATTATTTCAAATCAATCGGAATAGGAAGTGTTACAAGCTGTAGGTGGGAATATTTTTTTATCCATATAGTGTATCTGCAAAGCAATACATTGGCATCTGTAACATAATATTAAAAATGTTTATATCTTTACTCTGTCATGATCATTTTTTAATGGAATTGAACTTTTAATGCTAATATTGACTTTTTGTAGGATTCGATGGATACTATTCTATTTAGTTATTTGTTTTTAGCTCAGTCTCTTTAAGTTTAGTTATTCATAGACCGACAGATGGATCAAACTAGTTTAACCCATAAAGACCAAAAGCATCCACTGATCTAAAGTATTTAATACCAGCTGATCCGCTAATCCTATTAACGCATGTAAATAATTGGTGTAAAATACAGTTGTTCATCTTTTCATGGTCATCAGATTTGACCCATTTGGACATTCAGAGGCTCTGTAGTTACCGTGGAAACACCGTCATCTTCTACAACACTGATTCACCAGTAAAACCCATGGAGTTGGATCAATGGCAGTGGATGAAGACACTGGGTTTATGTTCAACTAATGAAAGACTTGACTGAAAAAGTCAGCTTTTCTTCAGTTTTCTCTGTTTCTAAAATAATAACCATTGAATTTACTCTGAGTTTTTTTGGAACATCTACGTGATCAGTAATGAAATACAGGAAAATACATGATTTTCACTGAAAAAAATACAAAATACAGAGAATAACACTACAATAAATGGTAATAAATCACTTAAGAGGTTAAATATAGAGAAAAAAAATGAACTTGGGAACTGACACAAAAGTCGCACTGGGTCTTTAGGGGTTAAAGGTCATAGTTTAAGAAATGTGTTTTATCGCGCTAGTAGTGACACATCCAGGGTGTCTACCATTTTGCTTAATGGTAGCTGAGGCAGGCTCCAGCATCCAGGTGACCATTTCAAGGATAAAGCGGTTCAGAAGACGGATGGACGGATGGATGGACGGATGAGTCATAGTGGTAACTGTAGTATCAGATATAATCACATGGTAATGCAAATGGTTTAGGTGGCTCAGGTGGGAGAGTCCCTGAACAGAATTTTTCATAGGGCCCCAAAGAGGTCAGTACCAGCTCTATAGCCGACACCATGTCTGTATTTTTAAACAGTGTATGGAGCCACGATAGCAAACTACTATGACCCACATATATGGATGAATACAAATTACAAAGGATCTGCTCTCGGCTACATTTTTGGCCAACTACTATCTGTAGCCCTGAGCTGACAATTTGCTAAAGTCTCTGCAGACATACACAGAACGCAAAACAATAATTCAGCATGCAAACAAGCAGTCATAATATTTGTGATGATGCATGAGCCCTCCTGTAATTCTATGCTTACAGTATAATGGATCCACTCACCTCAAGCACTTATTACAAAGACATACACATTATATACATGCACACATCAGAGATACCACCCACTCCTGGGACACCATAAGCACCTGCGCATATACCTGAACGCACCCACACACACTTTAAAATACCTGCTTTGCACTCATGCAAAACCTTCTCGGGAATATCATGTCATACTTTAAACAGGTACAGTGTCGCACGAACCCGTTAAATCACAAACACATCCGGATATCCAAGAGATTCCAAACATATCTTCAGTATACACACACACACACACACACACACACGCACACACACCAGCTGGCTTCCGGAGTACAGGTGTCGACTTGAGATGTCATCCATGCAAAACACCTCAGATGGTACACACACCTCCATGCACCTGTAATGTCACACACAGTGCACCTGCAACGACTCACATCCACAGAGCAGTACCCACGTACCAGTTGTGTAGCGCTGTGTACCAGGTGGCTATACAACATGGTATGCACAGTTTTGTATGTGAAGTTCAAAATATGTTCAAAAATTGTGATGCAGAACAGAATTTATTAACATTCAGTAGGAGGAGACAAACTCAAATCCATTGCTAGCTTTATTTGGGGTATGTTTTTTCTTTTTTTTTGTCTTACCATTTCAATCATTTTCTTGCACATTTGTTGACCAACAGGCAATACTCAGTCTATATATGTTCCTTAAAGGCTAAACCTTTCCTGGATGCTGCTTCTATAACAAATCATGATTACAAACGACCCATTTACATCACTCGTTTCATGATACTTATATTGGTTATATGATGGAAAATAGCTCCCAGGTCTATCTGGCATATTTACACAAGGTAATGTTTTTATTTGTACTGAGTGTCCATTAATATGCACTGCCCTCATCAAATAAACAAATAAATAAATATATACCTTAAAATACTGAAATATGAGCAAGTGTGTTCAGAATAAAGCGTTCTGAGACTATGCCAAAGATGCCAATGTATTAGATAAGACCTGGGCAAAGTAAGGCCCATGGGCCACATGTGGCCCAACAGCTGACCCTGACCGGCTCGCATGAGGTCATTGGCAAGTTCAAAGGCAATGCAAATATATATCATGGTAATAGATGCAACCAATACAATGACACTGCTTTCATTTTGTAAGATCTACTAAATTAATGTTTTTTTGTACATACTTTCCATACTTAGCATAAGGCTCACGCACTGATTGGTTCATTGGTCAGGTTCAGCCCATTAAGATGTCAGCTAATGCCAGAAAAAGAAACAAAGACTGATTCAGAATGCAGAGTTTTTAACCAGACATGGAGTTCTAAATATTTCTTCACTGAAGTCAGAGGTAAAGAAACAGAAAAGGAACTATGCAAACAAAGCTGCATTGGTGGTTTCTCATGTAAAGTTAACACGGAGCTGGTTTTGCACATTTTTTAATATATTTTTGTGAATATTCATTAAACAGTGGTATTCTGTGCTCCACATTTTCATTGTATCATTGTATTGTTTCATTTACTGCTTTTATAGAGATATATATTGAGCAGAGCTGCAGGTAGATTGATCCAGCCCTTAATAATTGTCAAAGTTTCGCATGTGGCCCCATGAATAAATGAAATGCCCACGCCTGTATTAGATGGTAAAGATATGGTCCAACTGATACTATATGACCACTAGAGGGAGTAGTGAGCAGTGTTGTATAGTAACAAAGTAATATTACTTCACTACTGTACTCATGTATGTTTTGGGTGAATTTGTACTTAACTGAGTACTTTTTATTCTGTTTACTTTCACTTTTACTTCACTACATTTCTTAACTCAATTGCATACTTCTACTTCGAAACATTTTTAATGGACAGTATCATCACTTGTTACAAAAAATTAAGGAAATTTGGTGTTTTCACCGCTGAGATTACCAGTGACTGCAATAAAGTCAGGAAGCTGATTTGTCATTGGGCCTAATCGCGTAATGAACAGATGCAAACAAACGACGGTCCACACAGCCTGTGGGTGATCTGTTGATGTGAGGAAGAGTTGAATGAAGCTCTGACATAAAACAGGTTGGTATTATGTCAGTGGTTTAGACGTTGGATTCCTTGTTTGCGAAGTGTAATGTAGGCTCCATGTTTTGAGGAGCCACATGAGCTTTATAGCTTCCCTTTTTTTTCCCAAAATTCTGATATTTATAATAACAGCAGTATCCTACTCCTGTTTAGGTTTTTGAAACCTTGTTTTTCAAGTGTGTGATCTCTGCATCATTTACAATATTTTGACTGCTTGTCTTTTACTTTACGATGTTTTAAAATCCTGGATAAACTTTATCATATTCAAAATTCTGACTGCCTTTGGTTGTTATTAACATTTACTTGTACTTTTGCTTTCATTACTTGAGCATATCTAATTGTAGATTAATTGATATACTTAAGTACAGTAAATACTAGATACTTGAAGACTTTAACTTGAGTAGTATTTCAGCTGGTGACTTCACTTTCTACCAAAATAATTTTTTTGGTAGGGTACCTGTACTTCTATTCAAGTGTGACTTTCCAGTACTTTATTCAAACACAACTACTTTATACAACTACTTTATACCACAGAGCCTTTGACCAAAGTGTAAAAAAATTATGAGGTGGAATGAAAACCACAAAGAAACCACTTTTAGAGTCAAAAAAAGTAACTGTGATAAACACTAAAAGTACTGTTGTTGTTTTCATACCTCGAGGCTGAAATCACAGTGTTTCTTATACATGGATGAGTTTGATTATGAGTATATGGTGTTATTATCTTTGCTAAGTTTGGCATTTTTTGATCCATGGTTCAGACTAAGCTGTGACAGTTCTGACCTTGTTTGGATGAGTTCAAACAGATCTTTAGTGCAGCTACAACAGAAAACAGAGGTGGTTTGTGGTTTTATAGTGTGTTTTCTGTTTTAAAACAAATTGTCAGCTGATGCGGCACATACAGATTCTAAGACAGTGTTATTTTGATTATTTTGTCTTAAAATAACCAGCTATGGGTTTTTGTTTGAAGAAGAAAACTTGATACCATAATATAGATGTGTGAAAACAATGAGCCCTATATTTTTTTTCAGTGTGTGAAACAGTCTGTGAATACGTAGTGTTGATTCGTTAGCGGTTTTGGTAGTCCTAAATGCGTTCTGGTACATTACTTGAAAAGAGACTGAAAAGGTAACTTACTTAATTATCCCTGTAGAGAAATTCAGTCTCTGCATTTTACTCATCCTAATATGTACACACAGTACCTAGCATTAGCATTAGCATTAGCGCATAGCATACACACATTAGGAGAAGTGAGCTTCCATTGAAGACACTCAGGGACTAACTCTAGATCGTCATCACTCCTGAGAGTTTGGAATACCGGTAGTACATATAATCCCTTTAATTATGAGTTACAGGCCTGAATGTAAGGAATGGATGTATATTTTCAAAAATGAAATGAGGCTGATCAAAGAATGAAATGTGTTACGTTCATGCTGTCTGACAGGAAAATAAAGCTAAAGTACACCCTAACATCATTGCATTCTTTATAAATTTGCATCTCACTAGAAGGTACTCACTGTATACCCTCTCCTTTTCCCATTTACAAACCATTTTTGTCAGTGAAAGTTTAAAACGGGCTGTGTTTTTATCAGTCAACAATAGGTCAGCAAGAGCAAGAATATGAATTTTTCAATCTTTTCAACCAAAGTTTTCAACCTTCCAATGCACCCATGTGGAGTTTAGACATATCCAGGCAAAGTAAACTTTTTTGGAACAAAACTAGATAAAACAGCAAAGATGACGATGTGCACTGAAACAGTCTAGCTACTGAATAATGTACAAGAGACAAAGAGAGCAAACTCATAATCGTGTTAAAAGCTAAACAGCACTGGAAGGTTAAGACAGGGAGCAGAGGGAGCTGATGCATTAAATGTTTCAATACCGCACGAGTTCCTCTTCACATCTCAGTTAAAAATGCAACAGATAGGTCTATTTGTTCCGAGTAGACATTTTAAAGCCTCTGCAACTTCAGCTTGAAATAGCAATAATGAATATGTGATATTATTAAACATCTTAAATCTGAGTGAAAATTGTTTTTATAAAAGGAACTGGGTCAATATATAACAGACTTTTGAAGTCCATGGGATATATCTTGCATACATCTTGATTAAAAGTAAAAAAAAAAAAAAGTTTTTTTATGTTCATTATGATCATGTCTAAAAATTCCATCATTAGTTAATTATGGAAACAATCACTTATTAATAAATGATTAATAAATCATGAATAAATGACTAGCTATACTAAAATGTCAACTAAATAACCATCTGACTTTAATAACAACCACCTTCTAATTAAGTAAACAATAATAAAATGAGCTTATTCAAAAATTGTTTTGATTGTGTTCTTTTTATTTAGTTGAGATAATCCAGACAGATATTTCTTTTTTGGCAATATATCAAATTTGATATGGAAAATAACACATTGTATCTTTGTCTGAGAAATCACTTTCAACTAAGTTACCCATTACAAAAACACCTCTGAAGGAAGTGTGTTGATTCCAAGTCAAATGACCTGCTGCACATGACGTCATTTCCTCCTGAAGAAAACACTGGCAAGACTCCAAGGTCTGTTCTTTCTCTTCTTTCTTAGTTATTTAATATAAAGTAATGTGTGAGTCAAGTGTGTATTTCTCACACTTTTATGTCAACAGTGTTATTACAATATCATTATAAATAACTTTCAATTTTACTCAACTGTCTATATAACATTTAGAAGAATCTTTCTGTAAAAATGCCATGTGGGGTTATGGTTATGTTGATTTTAGGTCTGAAAACAGCAAAAATATCTGTAAAGGTAACTCAAAAAGTTATTATTTATTGACCAAATAATGTTAGCCGTAGTGTTAATCACCTGCTCCCAGATGGCACATGATATAGCATCTGTAACCACTTACATCTAAGCTGCATGTTCTTTCACTTGTTCGATTATTACAGCGCCCCCGATAGGGAGTCAAGGAGTATTACTGTTGGTTGGGTTTGTTTCTTTGTTAACACTCTAGCTGCAAAACTATTGGTTGAATTCATGCCAAATTTGGTTTATATATTGCGAGTGACCCAGAATAAACCTCATTGCATTTTGGGAAAAACAGGTCAAAGTAAAAAAAAAAAAAAAAAAGATATTTTTAAATCTTTTTTTCCCCCCTATTTAAGTATCATGGGTGAAAATTCAAATGTCTTTAGCAGCAAAACTTTTGGTTGAATTCATATCAAATTAGGTTTATAGATTGAAAGTGACCCAGAATAGATGTGATTACATTTTGAGAAAAGTAGGTCAAAGTTTACATTTTTTATGAATTTTTAAAATCCTTTTTTTCTCCCGTTTACTTATAATGGGTGAGATTTCAAATATCTATAAAAGCATCAATTTTGTTTCAATTTACTTCAAACTTGGCACATATATAGAGGCAATTAATATGCTGACATCACCACATGCATAGACATGATGACATCAGCTGGATCAATGCCAAAATAAGCTACAATACGTTGTGTCAGGCACCACTGGTTTCATTCTGTTTTACAGTGTTAGGAGCGCTTAAATAAAGCATTTTAGGACAGACGCTGCAGGCCATGTAAGGTCAGCCCACATACCCTGTTTGGCCAGAAGGCAGGACTTTGGACAAGCACATTATCAAAAAAAAAACCCAACTTGTGTTCTTCCTCTTGTAGGTTTACCCAAACAGTGTTAATGTTGCAATTGTCGTACACAAACCCGTCATGCTCCCTGAGGCAAAACTGTGGGTTTACAAACACACACGCGCACACGCACACACACACACATAAGAACACCAACCTCACACATCACTCTGCCTCACACATTCTGGATGGATTCGGTTTTGTATATGTTACAGCTGATAAACAGACATCTTTGTGCAACACTACATATAGAGCTAATATTCATAGAGGTTTCATTCGTCAGGGTTGAATTCAGAGTTACAGTGTGCAGTGCAGCTTTGTCCCTACGAACCTGGGCAGCATCTGGTCCGACTGTGCTTTTGTCCACTTCTATTACCTCTATTCTATAGGGATATTACTTATGCTCAATGCTTTTTTAATGCAACATTTCATTATACATTGCAGGGCCAAAAATGTGGAGCCAAAAACATGCAGAGAAAAGAAAAGAGCAATTTTCACTGTAAAGCCAAAGGATTATTGAACACACTGAATACACAACACGTAAATAATACAGGCTGTTAAAAAAAAAAAAAAAAAAAGAATGCAGGCTGTACACGGATTTGGACAGGTGACCTCTGTATATGTATATGTATATATCCACAAAACCTTCTGCTATCCAAAATATTTTTTGCACAATGCTACTCATTATTATTATTATTATTATTATTATTATTATTAATAATAGTAGTAGTAGTAGTAGGAGGAGGAGGAGGAGGAGGAGGAGGAGTATTAATAGGGTTAGAAAATCCATGTCTATGGTAAAAGGGCAAAGAACATAAAATACATAAAATACAATGTGACTGAAGTCATTCAAAATCACAGAAATTAATTAACTGCTACGTCTCCTCGTGGTTAGATGTCCTTCAGTACACTGAAATAAAACACAAACAGAGATATCACACTGGATGACTAACAGGAAATATTAAACTATTCAGTCGGAGTGAGAGAAGGTAAAATCTGAAGGAAAATGGGGGTGATTTTAAATGATGTGTGGTGAGAACAGCCAAGAAAGGATTTGGTGTATTGGTGTGTGGTGTGAAACTGGAATAATATGGGGGTTAAATACAAATAATAGCAAAAATATTTCCAGATTTAAGGCAAGGTATAGAAACTTGTTTTCTTTTCAACGTACAGTTTTCAGGGAGAGAATTTTCACTAGGTATTCTCACGGATCACAATTATAGGGGATTATGCATTTGATATTGTTATTGGTGTTACTGTCGTTATTACTGTTATTATTATCAATGCTGATTGAAGGTATGACAGGAAGTATATAAACAGATTTATAGTAAGAAAGGTATAAATGGGGGTGGTTATAAATAAGTCGTACTTCCCATTCCTTTTAGGGTTATTTTATATGGGGTACATGTTCGTGTATGTACAGTTGTGGAAAAAAATGTTGAACCACCCTTTTTTTCTTCAATTTCTTGTTCATTTTAATGTCTGGTAAAACTAAAGGTACATTTGTTTGGACAAATATAATGATAACAACAAAAATAGATCATAGTAGTTTAATTTCAGAGCTGATATCTATCCATTTTCCATGTTTTCTTGATAAAAACCAAAATCACTTCAGTTTTTGCAACAATATCTATGTCATTGTACTGACAAAAACAGTGCTTTTAGGCATTCCATGTTTTCTTTTCTGTGTTTTAGTCACATGATACACACAGGAGTTAGTACTGGATTGCATAACCATTGTTTTTGATGACTTTTTCCGTGACTGTATGTAGATGTATATGTACATTTGGAAATGTATATGTATCTACTCTCCCTTGAAAATGTTATATATTTATGTTGTTTTTTTTGTTTTTTTTTAATCAATCAGTCAAAAGGCACCTATGAAAATCCCTGGCATACTGCAGAAGCAAATGTCAAACAAAGTTTTTTTTCCTCTATCACCTTCAAACCATGAAGATGGCGATGTGACTCTTCCTACGCACATAAAAGTAGGAAGAGTAAAATCACACAATTCAATTTGTGTTTTAACATATTTCTGAAAAGTAAAGTTTGGAATACAATGAGATGGAAATCTGGTTATTTATTACTGTGGATTCATTCTTGATCTAGCATGGATACTCTTCTAAACAAACTGTGTCTTTCACTATTTAAAAACAAAAAAAATCTATTCACATGACCTTTCATTCATTCATTCATTTTCTGAGCCCTCCTCACTAGGGTCACGGGGTCGCTGGAGCCTATCCCAGCTACTTATGGGCAAAGGCGGGGTACACCCTGGACATGTCACCAGTTCATCGCAGGGCTTCATTTTACAAAACATCTCTGTCAAAAACAACTCAACTCAAAAACAACCACAAAGGAAAAAAGAAAAATATTTCCTTAGCAAAATAAGTGTGGACAGGGCATTAGATTATATAAATTCAGGGTTATCACATTTCACATTCATATAAGGAGAAAATATTTTTAGAAAATGGAAAGAAATCAGCACAAAACATAATGTAAAATGACCTTTCTCTCTGTATTTTACCAGCTAAATAAATATATTTTTTTGTTTTCCTACTGTGTTGAGCCTCTTTACTCATCAGGCCTCTGGGAAAGGTGAAATGCCTTGTGATGTGCGTTTGTGCCACTGTGTTCCATGGCACCGTTAACCATTGTTTTTTAATTAGGTGACACCATTTACACCTTATGCAATAGTTGTAAGGGCATTAGTCAAAGTGCTTTTCTGTTCTCTTATCCCCACTGTTTCCAAGTCCTGGTGTGACCTTCAGTGCAGAGAAATAACATGTCTGCTAACCGTAATGGCATGCCTTCTCATGCTCTTTGCCTCTTTCATCATCTCATTGCATCTTTTTTCTGTCTCTCTTCCCCCGTTGCTCTGATTGTTATTCTACCAGAGAAGGCTGAGGGTGGCCTCGCTGATTTCTTTTGCCATCTATGGCCTCAGATTGTGTGTTGCGCTCACAGAGGGTACGTCTGTAACCCCTCATTTCTTATCCGCTAACGCTGAAGAAGAGGATAATTTTTCATTGTTTGCAGATACTCCAGTACTGTGTGAGCATGCATACTTAAAAAAAATAAAAAAATAGCACAAGTATGTTTTGACGCATCAGGTAATGTCAGGATTTAAGTAGTTATGTTCTCCTACAACAGGGGTGTCAAACTCATTTTAGTTTAGGGGCCCCATTCAGCCCAATATGAACTGAAGTGGACCAGACCAGTAAAATAATAGCAGTGAAAACAATAAAATGACATTATGAAAATGTCTACACCTACAAAGTTTAATTACAAATGTGAATAACATGAGCAACCTGAAATGTCTTAAAGGAGTGATATTTTTATTTTTTGAAAATGGAATTATGCATTTTAAAACATTTCCCTGTGGTCTACATAAACTGTAAATGCTCTGCTTGGGTCTGAATTCTTCATTCATTCAACTCCACAGGTCCATCTTCAACCCTATTTCTGAATAATGACACCAGAAAGGTCGTTTTGAGTGCTGGCCCTTTAAATGCACATGACTCCGCCCCTCCAGGTTGTTGGTTGTGCTGCTCTGTCCCGTTTAACCAATAACTGAACATTTTAAATAATCGGCTCAAAGTTTGGACATATTTTCAGTATGGACTACAACCGCTTCTGCTGACAAACAATTATGTTGTACTCTGAGAAATGTTCGTCGGAAGTCTTGACCTTATATGTGCAAATGTTGTGACGTAACTAGTTATAGACACAACAAATTAAGCAGGAATTAAAACAGGTTATAGAAATCCACTTGATTTTGGCCTAAATGAATATAAAGATAGCTTTGCCGCACCTGGAGCGTTCAAATTCAGACTTTTTGAACTATTAGGGTCCAAATGCACCAATAAATGAACCAAAGACTAATCAAAGTGGGTTTAGATAAATATGACCCCTTTAAGAAATGTAAGTGCAATTCTAACAATATTAGCTTATGCATTTACACATGTAAATTACAACTTACAGATCACAGTGAATCTACAAATACACAAAACATTTAGTAACAAGCAGAATATTGGTAAAATTACACCTACTTCTCTTTAGACATTTCAGGTTGTTTATATTTGTTCAGATTATTCACATTTTTTGTGAAAGGATAGTTTCTAAATGTAAACATTTTCATGTAAGTTTACTTATGTTATACAGACAGAGAACATTTTGGAGTTGTCATTATCTATAGGTTATTGTGATCTAAAACAATTTTAACACCCTTGATTGTTAATATCTTCAGTGTAATTTTTGCATTTCACACTTTCATTCCACGGGCTGGATTGGCCGGTTTAGGCTGATGGGTCATATGTTTGACACATGTGTCCTATATGAAGACTGACCTTCACTAGCCATGTCAGAGCTGTCACCAAAACAGCTTTCTACCAGCTTAAAAATATCAACAGAATAATGAGTTCTGTGTCTTGAAAACACCAAGAACATTTTCCACAACTTCATCTCAGTAAAGTTGACGACTGCGATGATCTTCTAACTGGACTGAAAAAAAAAAAAAAAAAAAACATTTAACAGCTGCAGCTCATTCAGGACAGAGAACAAATCTTTACACTGGATTCCAGTTGCACAAGTCTACAAATGACAAACCTACACCTGAGATGTGTTTAAGGAATACAAACCCAGTGGGATACTTAGATCTATGAATTGAGCTCAGCAAGTAGAACCCAGAGCAGAATTTAGTCCCTCTACCTCAAACAACTGGAACAACCTGCTAGTTGAGCTTAGATTTGCCCCAAATGTAGACATTTTGGTTCAAAAAGTAAAAGAAAAAAATTCTCCTTTCATTTACCTCTGCATGAATCCTATAAGTGTACACTGTTTTCATAGGCTTCATTCTTAGGACTACATTCAATCATTTTAACGTCAATTTTTTAAAATTATTTTATTATTTTCTATTATGATTTTGTGTTCCCTGTACTCTCTCCTAATTATCATCCATCCATCTATCCATCCATCCATCCATCCATCCATCCATCCGCCTGAGCCTATCCCAACTACCTATGGACAAAGATGGGGTACACCCTGGATGTGTCCCCAGTTCATCATAGTTGTAATTATCATTATTACTATTTTTTTGTTTGTTTGTTTTATTATTTAATTATTACTTTGCTTATATCTCCTACCAGTTTATTCCCTTTATCAATGTAAAGCAAGGTTATTCAGTGTATGAAGTGCACTGTATGAATAAACTTCTCCTCTCATCACTTGTCCAATAGAGTGATCTAACTACTTACTGTAATTCTGAGATGTACTGAAAATATTCTAATGAGCCATAGAAGATAAAAAGGGTGTCTCAATGAAAAGAAAAAAAAAGAAACATTCCAAAGTTAAAGAAAACTGCAGAATAATAAATACAGCAACAGGTATGGTAAATATGAACTTCCAGTCACTTCAGTAGAGAAAGAGGCATCAAAATGTGATGGGTTACAACTTCAGATCCCTCTTAAATATGTGTTTTAGATGGCAGTGTTTATCATTATCAGGTATCAAAGGATGGCAACTGAACCGAAACATTATTAGTTTTTAGACAGCTGAACCCCAATATCTTAGTCAACATGTCCAACGCTTTTTTTGTTTGTTTGTTTGTTTGTCAGTCCTTTCCAAAGAACGGGTCCTCAGAGCCGAGGACCAAGGGCTGAGGGTCCCTCCACTGATTCACTCAAACCACTGCTGAACAATGTCTGTATGAGCCGAACTTTCAACAATAAAAGGTGATGTAAGAGCTAAATGGGTATTTTTTTGTATACTTGTTAAATACTAAAATACGAGGTGTTGCTTTTTATCAGAACAGGGTCAACATTGAAACTATGAATAACACGTGGTGTAGCACTACATGAGTACAGTTCCAAAATAGAGAGGATGTCACTTTTTAACCCCCTCCTCTCCAATAAAGTAAATGGAAGGTCTGAATTTTTATAGGCAACACCTATGATACATCCCTTCTAAATCATGTGTGTTACTTATTTCCTGCCCAGGAGTTTTCTTCACATTTAAGGGTATATATTACATTTTATAGAGAACGTCACCAGTACTTATGTAACTGCTGTAACCGGAAACTACACTACAGCACAGAGCATTATGCAACCTATCACTACATTATACTTCTGGTTGTTGTTACAGAGCATTTTCTGTGTCACTGCATAGTGTATGTGCATTGTTGTCTCACCCACGCATTATCACCACCAGCCGTCACTGCTACCTATGAAAATATGAAAGTACCAACTCACTGGTGATTATTGACTCATGGTTTATAATGTGTCTGTTGCATGTCATGAGATCCAAAAATGAACATGCAGCAAAAACTACACCTGCAAACATTAAAAAGTGATGTACACATTGCAAATTACCTTCAGTTTAGTTATTACCTCTGGTAATTATGGGTAATTTCTGTTCTTTTTTCTGTTAATTTTGATCAAATTGTAACACTATCACAAATGTAATTCTTGGTATTGCATTGTAATTCAGTTTCCTCATCTCATCTCTATCGGGCTCTTATGTCGTCACACTGGGCCACTGCTTCCATATGCCTCTCCAACATGATAGCTACAAGGCAAATCATGAGGCTCTACTACTGGCAGCAGGGTGAATAAGACTGCTGGGAAAAAAAAAAGAGGGAGCCCATCCAAAATCACACAGAGAATAATTTACTGCCTCTCTGCAGCATTCTGAAAAAAAAATACAAAATTCTAAAGAGATTGGAGCATTTCTTTGTGCAATCCACTTAAATGTGCAAAGACCAGCACACAGGTTTGTAAGCTGGAGATAGCGACGTCTCATCCTCACATTCAGCCGGCGTGACACTCAGCAGGAGGCTGTTGTGCGATGGTTACCACTCACACCAGAGGTAATTGATATGTCTGTGTGATGAGACCCAATCAGCTGAAGGCCAGGGCGGAGATTTTGCCAAGTGATAATAACAGTTATTTGCTACTCGCAATGGGACCGAACAATTCCTCACTGCAATTGATCAATCAATCACGAGTGGAGTTGTCGTTAGCCTCAACTCGAAAAATGTATCGGCCTGCAGCACCACAGTCAGCCTGTGTGTATGCGTGTGTGCGTGTGCGTGTGTGTGTGTGTGTGTGTGTGTGTGTGTGTGAGTAAATGAGTGACAAAGTGTGTAAGAGAGTGGGTGAATCAGGCTGTGTTTGCATGTGTCTGCTCTGTGTGTGTGTGTGTGTGTGTGTGTGTGTGTGTGTGTGTGCGTGTGTGTGTGTGTCTGCAGGCGAAGTCTGTGAGAGGCCAGATGTTAGTGGAGACAGAGAGAGAGTCTAGGGACCGGCCGCCACTGCCAAGTAAACAAACACACACACACGCACGCACCCCACACACACACAAAAATATCCACACACTGTATACACATTTATTTATAGAGATTCATATTCTAGTGAAAGCATGCAACTGCTCGCTGTTATGTACTGGCTGTTCTGGTCCAAATACATACATTTAAACTAACTCATCTGCAAAATCAAAAATATTCTCTTTAGGGCTTTGTCATGGTGACTTTGTAGTAGTTGTTTTACACATAAAAACACTAAGCAGTCACTGAAAACGGGGGAAAAAAAGAAGTCTGAACTCTTGAGACACAGGTACTGATGTTGCAGGTTGTTGAGCTGCAACTCCAGACAGTGGAGGGGCCCTAAACAGACAGCTGACACTGAGAAGAATGAATTCAATTACTGCTATTCAGTCTGCATTTCTATTAATACCTGTAACTTAAAATCTACAGCGCATTTTGATTTGAAAATTTTACTCAAGGCAAGTTTCCACCATATCATCAAATCTGGACCGAGATTATGTAATTTTTTCAACCACAGCCTTATAGAGCCCTGTTAGACATTTTCATAAGTTTCTTTTAAATGAAGGCATGAATCTATCAACATGATAAATTTCTTGCTGAAACTGGGCTGAGAGCAAGTTTTCATTTCTATATCCACCATCTATAGCAGTAGTAGTAGTAGTAGTAGTAGTTTTTTCAGTCGTTAATTACTTTAAACAAACAAAAAACAACATATCCACTGTTCCATATACAATGAGACTCAAAGGGTTTAGGCTGAAGTAAAACTTATTTTGCCTAACCCTATTTACATTTAATATAATGTTTCCACAAGAAAACAAACATACAAACAAAATTTCAGTTTAATCATTGCTAAATATACAGCAGAAGAAAATACATATTTAAGTTTAATTCAGGTAAATCATGTCCATATTTCAACTACTAGTCTTTTGAACAGCTAATTTCTTTAGTTAATCTTGAGCTCGAGGCTATATTTTTGAATACTAGTTAATTTGCACATTATTTAAAGAGTTTTAATTGTTTTAGACTGTTTTAATGGATCTTCCAGGCCATTCCACAGATTAACCCTCGAACAGAAACGCATCTACTTTTTTTATTTGTTCTTGCCTTAGCTTCTTTTTTTTTTTAAATGCTGGTTCCTCTGAGGCTATACTGACTTTTCCTACATTCAAACATCTCCTGGATGGAAGAAGGAAGAAGATTATTGTGTGCCTTGTACATCACTTACCACTGTATTAAGGTCAACAAGATCATGTATTTTCAGTAAATGTAGCTCTGCAAAAGTAGTGTTTGTTGGTGCATAAAAATCTGAATGAGTACTAATTCTTATTGCCTTTTTTTAAAGTAAAAAAAAAAAAGGGGGGGTGTTATTTGAATAGTAGTTGTTCCCCCATAATTCTGACCCATAATTTAGGTATGGAAGAATGATAGAATTATATAATATCAGAAGTGAATATTTATCAAGTCTACTTCTCATTTTTCCAATTATGGCTATGGTTTTTGCTAATTTTGTCTTTAATATGTTTATGTGCGACTTCCAATCAAGTTTACCATCAATAGTTACACCTAAAAACTTACTACCAAACATTCTTTCAATTTCTATGTCATTAATTTTGATTTTAATTTGATTGCTAATCTCCCTATTTCCAAAAAATAATATATTTTATTTTACTCAAATTCATTGAAAGTTCGTTGATATCAAACAAACCATTCTTTCAATGCCATGAGCTCATTTTGTACCATGACTATGAGCTGCTGCAGGTCCTGCTTATCATTGAATGAACTAACTATGAATTTAGTATTGATATTCACTGTTCATGCATTTTTCATATCAGTTTTGATTTGATCTACAGTCCTGGACAAAAGTCTTGTCGCATGTACTCATATTTATAACAGCTAATAACTTAACTTCTTATTGAGTTGGAGTCATTAATAACTTATGATGCTGAGCATCTGCACTTTATATTCTACCAAAATGAAATTTCATAAATTTTATAAATAGTTATTGCTTGATAATGGTGAACAAATCAATTTCTAGCCGGACAAAAGCTTTGTCACAAATTATGATCAATCAAATTATAGTCAAGAAATTTTTTTTTAAGTTATATACAAAAACAAATAAAAAATTTAGTCTGCTACTGTATTATGGTATAAAAATTTAAATGTAGTGTTTTGTATGGGTTCCTTAAGCCTGCAGAACAATTGCCATCCAGTTTGGCAGAGTCGTAAAGCTTGCTGATGAAGTCATCAGGGATGACATGGAAGGCTCTTTGGTTTGGTCTTCCATGCTTCCTCCTTCATTCTTCCCCAGATGTGCTTGATGATATTCATATCTGGAGACTGTGCTGGCCAAGCCTGAAGAACACTGACCTTCTTCACCCTAAGGAACTTCATAGTGGAACCTGATGTGGCAAGGAGCTCCATCCTGCTGGAGAATCTGCGTTCTCTTGTAGTTAGGAATATAGTGGGAGGTAAGAATGTCTTCATATTTGACACTGTCAATGTTACCTTCCACTTCACTAATCTCCCTGACACCTAACCATAATATTTCCACCTCCAAGTTTAACTGTTTTCTGTTTTGAAATTTCAGTTTGCTCACATATAAGAATCTCTAGTTCTTTGAAATTATTTTGAGTCATTGATGATCTTTATTACATAATCAGGAGTCGAGATATTAGATATTTTCAGTATTGTGCACTCGTGTGACAAGACTTTTGTCCAGGACTGTATTCCTGAGTAACAAATTAGCACGGTTTGAGTTTATATGAATGCTGAGATTATTATTATTATTATTATTTTTATTTTTGTAAGCTGAGTGGTGTCTTTCAGCCTGTTCTGTTTCTGTAGATGTCTGTTGTCACTTTACCCTGACTCCTAAAGCTCTACTTTGTTCTAATGCTTCTTTAGGTGGATACACTTGCATTACTGTAGCTGTAGTGTTATTTTGGATTAATCTATTTATTAATTCATTTTCCGAACCACTTAATCCTCTACAGCATCACAGGGATGTTGGAGCCTATCCCAGATACCGACAGGTGACAACAGGGTACATCCTAGATGTATTGCTAGTTCATCGTAGTGGTGGCATATACAAGTGAGCGAACATTCACTCACACATTCACATCTACAGGTAATTTAGATTAACCTAGTAATTTATTAAAGCAGCGTATGACTTTCATCACAATTTTTTTTTCTTTTTCAAATTTGTAAAACCTGAGTGATAGCCTAATTATCACTAATCCATTAGTCTTTCCGTGCCTACACACCCAAATCACTTCCCTCAGCTTTGAAGATGACTCCATCATAAACACAGTCCACTTGTTTACATAGCAAACCGAAAGGTCACTCAGGCCTTTTCGGAAATTTTGTCATGAAGTGCATTGTGGGAATGGGAATTCTATGCAGCAGCAATTGTGTTGTCACTTCATGAGTGCTGAACCCAAATGTCACCTTTACCTCCATCCACCGATTGTACTCATTCTTTAAAACAATCCTGGTGGACTGATCTGGTTTGTTGGGGTTTTTTTTTGCCGAATCTGTGAGAAACCGCTTTCACTTGGTCGCCATTCCCACAATGCACTTCGTGACAAAATTTCCAAAAAGGCCAGAGTGACATTTTGGTTTGTTATGTAAACAAGTGGACTGTGTTTATGATGGAGTCATCTTCAGAGCTGTTCACCGTGAGGGAAGTGATTCAGGTGCATACGCACGGAAAGACTAATGGATTAGTGATAATTAGGATATTACTTTTTTTTTTTTTTTACAAATGTGAAAAAAAATGTGATGAAAGTCATATGCTGCCTTCAGGTGCATGTCTTTGGATGGTGGGAGGAAGCTGGAGAACCCACACAAACATGAGGAGAACATGCAAACTCCACACAGAAAACTGCCTGGTACCAGGCTAAAACTCAGAACCTTCTGCTATGAGGTGAGAGCATTAACTGTACCACCCAACTGGTCATAAGTCTACCATATATGTTCCCCAACACCTGTTTTTACAGATTTTGTGTTGGGCCACAAAATAACAGTATTTTAAGTTTCAATCCGTTTCCAAAATGTCTGGAAATGTCATGTTCAAACAGTCTTTTGATAGGAGGAATATATGTACATGCATTATACTTTCAAATGTACAAAGCATCAGTAGAGTTTTACATTATATTGCACACCTCAGCTTTCTTAACATTTTAAATTCCTCTGTGGCCCCATTTACATATGACAAGATATGATCGTTTCACTGGGACATAACTTTCACAGAAAGGGCAACAGAAGGGCAATGAAAAGAGCATATATTTTGTTATTTTAGTGCACACAGTAGCCTTTTAAATCTATTTTCAGTTAAAAGAAAGTTTCTTTTGAAAAAGTGGGTCTACAAGACAGTTTGAAAACTTCCTGTGTGGGTGTCAACACTCTGTACAAAGCCTTCCCAAGCCCGAAGTCAGAAAAGCAAGACAGCTTTAAAATTCCTCTGAAGTAATGGTAAACTATACGCAGAATACACATTTCACTATCAAGTCACTTCATTTGATATTCAACTTTTTAAATGATCAATGTTTTGGTATTGCACTTGCACACCTTTCAAATGACGCTTTTGTAATTTGCTTGTAAATATCAGAAAAAAAGAGACTAAAGACCTAACACTTATAATTCTACAAGACAATTACTGCCACTTCTTGCTTTACTCTCACACATGCTTTACATTGCCATGTTCACGTCTTTGCTATGTTCAGCGAGTACTGCATGAGGGAAAAGATTAAACTCCAAGCTCTTAATAATAATGTGTCAACATTAAGGGTGTAGGCAATGGAAAAAAGTTTAAAAAAAATTTTAAAAAAGCAAGCTAGGACTCACAAGATGTTTCCTCTGGTGGATCTTATACATGTGCATACGAGGGCTGGTGTCTGTTTTGTGTGTGTGTTTCTGGAAAAGCATTGAACTTTGCTGCGGCTCTGTGGCAACACTGTAAAATAAATTACTATATGATTCTATTACACAAGTTTTTAGATGGCCGTGACTGCACTTTAAAGTTACTCGTCAAGTTTATCAAAGTATAAGTGCAGAAAATGGAAAAAAGGATGTAAAAATGTACATACTAAAATCAAAACAGTAGACTTCTTTACAGTAGGCTTCTTTAATTTCAGGACCTACCAAATTGTGTACATCAGTAAAATCTAATGCAGGGGCTTAATGTTTTATATTTTCAAGCAGTCATTACTGAACTATTATGATGCAGAAAGATCCAAGGCTCATAAAGTATAAAGCTTTTCATCACCTCTGATGCATGATCAATAAGAATCATTATTTTCAAAACAGTTCATACACTTCTTAGTATCAATAAAATAAGTGTCACTAACACTGAAAAGTCTCTTCAAACCATTCTGCTGGTAAAAAATGACACCTTGGTCAGTCAAGTGGCATATTATAGTAATTCCTTTACTCATGACACTAAAATTGCACTGTGCTATTTAATCCTTAGACTAAATATTGTGTTTTTCTCACTCAGTCAAGTTGCAGTGAATGACAAATAAAACATGTGCGCAGACAGACAAATAGAACCCTGCATGCGCTG
The DNA here is from genome assembly GCA_037367295.1 of Apogon hyalosoma. Taxonomy (NCBI): domain Eukaryota; kingdom Metazoa; phylum Chordata; class Actinopteri; order Kurtiformes; family Apogonidae; genus Apogon; species Apogon hyalosoma. Next base: position 18,391,463 of record JAPQRP010000020.1, read on the forward strand.
GGGGGAAATATGACAGTATCAGAAAATATTGAAAACAGAAAATCACACAAACCCTTGTGATTACAACAGCAAATGTTCAAAACTCATTTTAATAATTTGCCACAGGCTGTATTATGTTATATTAATCAGCGGAAGGGAATAACAAAACCTTTATTTACATAAATATTGCACCGGTTCTTTCTTTAGGCTACTTTTTTCCTGTGTTTTTGGACTGAAAACCTAAACAGTCAGAACCTGTTGTCAGAGAACCCCTGCAGGTACACCAGTGCTTTTTATGTAGGTGTATAATAACCATTAATCTGGTTTGTCCTCTTTTCCCCATCTCTCCTGTCCAAAGCAGCCTCCATTAGCCAAAAATGGGTCAGCTTTAATCCAAAGCCAAATTAATGGAAATGAAAACGCTTCCATTTGTGATTGATGCTGCTGTGTGTGTGAGCATGTGTGTGTTTTTTTGAGAGATGAAGTCGGTGAGCTGTCAGCATTAATTAGTTATGCAGGTGCCCTGTAATGAGTATATAAGAGTTTACAGGCATGTGTGTGTGTGTGTGTGTGTTTGTGCGCTTCCATACACTCAACTTTGGAAACAGCCTCCTCATCACGGAGACACATTTTATTCTGCCAATAGAACTACAAAGTCAAACCTATTATAATAATGTGTGCAAAATGAAAAGAAAAAAAACACACTTCACACTTCAAAGCAAAGTGCTACAGCGGTACGGTGTCAACACTCTTAGTCTATTTATGAACCTCGATGGCTCTTGCATTCTCCCTCAAGATATCTAGCTTTGCTGAATAATGGTGGAGAAGCCGTGTAAATGAGAAACAAGACATTCAACACGTCAGCAGTGTCAGCTTCCTCATAACTGAAAGAGCGGGACAGAAGTAGAGGAGCATGCAACAGCAGTGTCATAGCAAGAAAGAAATAACAAGTGGGGTTTTACTGTGTATCAAATTAGATAAAGGGTGTATTCACACCTACTTCATTTGGTCCATTTAAAACAGACCAGAGTTCACTGCCCCGCAGAGTCTGGACTTTTTTTTTTTTTAGGTGTGAGTACAAACATGTGAACTCCGATTGAATCAAACAAGCGAACTCTGGGGCCGTTCACTTCTGGTATAAATATAACCGGTCTCGAGCCGAAACAAACCAAGGAACCATGGGCCTTTTTGTGCTTGACGAGCCACCATAGCCACTGGAAGTAGCTGAGCCTTACGGGTAGTCAGAGCTAACAGCAGCAGCCATGAGCCGTGGACAGACGTGGAGCAATGAGGAGACTGAATGTCTCATTGACATTTGGTCAGATGCACATATTACAAAACTGGCTCCGAATGAGCTATTCTTGACAGTTAACATTATTTTCATACATTTGTGTCTGTAAAAATAGAATATATACCCTGAAAACAATAACTGCACATAGGACCTCCATATTTGTTTTCATCAACACCTGCCATTTCTGAGTCACCCCGCCACCGACTTTTCTGTCCAATGCCAGTCCAGTTAGTCACATGCGTGCTTCTGTTTATAAATTTCGGTCCACTAGCAAAAAGTGCAATGACAATGTGATCTGACCCAAACGTAAAAATAAAGTCTGCATTTGATCCAAATAAAATAAGGGGACCAAAGGACCTTCCAGGTGTGAATACACCCTTAGAGATGCACAGAAGGACTTTGGGATCCCAGTGAATAAAAAGCCCATCTATAAAGAAGCAAAGGTAGGTTTAAATATATTGTATCGCAGCATCATTTTAGGAAAGAAATACCATAATGTAAATATGTGTTGACAATACAAAGTGCAAACATAGGTTCTGCAATCTAGTATTTCAAGTTGAAAGTTCACACTTCACATGTCAACCTATGGTGTTAAAACCATTTCATGAGATGCTGCTACTGTGGTTCATGTCTGTCCCTGTTGAATGAGGTCAATACATTAATTAAAACACAACACTTCAACTCCCTGAACACCAGATGTAAAAATAATCCAGTAGGCATAGTATTGAGGTACGTTAGCAGAGACAAACTAATCAGGTTTATGCACTCTGCTGCATTTCCGCCCTACATAATACAATCTGAAATGCTGCATTGTGGGTCTTGTATTTCACAGTAATTTCCTTCCTTAGTGGGCATGATGGGAGACTCATCAAGATATGGCGGCAATGGAGAGTTTTCTTCAACACAGACTGTTTCAGGTGGGGAACACCAGTTGGCTCTCTACAAATAATAATAATAATAACAAATTTGCTTCATGCCTCACTGCAGAATACACCAGATCATGAGTGGTTTGCTGTTAATGAAGTTACTGCTGCTTTGTGTAAATGTGCACAGTCTCTTTGGGGGTTTGGAGACGATATGACACACCGAAACAGGACGACATGAAAGCTGGTTTGTGATTGTGAAGAACTCTATGTGTAAATGCACATGATTTTAGAGTTTTTGCAGGTTTGTCATTATGGATCAGTCAGTGGCTGAAATGTGAAGAAACACCTGAATCATGAGAAACTTTGAAGCAAAACAAAGGAAAATTGCCTTCAGGTGCAAAACTTTATGGGTGTATTTACACCAGCATATCATTAATGCAATATCTTTTGTAAATAAGTCGTTAAACAGTGCAGATTGTGGGCATAAATGTTGCTCAATTAGTGAGTGCAATTCATTTGTGGAGGATCTGGACAAAAATCAGTGGCTCTGCAGCTTATTAATGTTCTTCCTGAAGGCCTTCATTACACTTATAAACACTGGCAAATACTTAACTTACACTACAAATTAGGTTATTGCATAGATTTCATGTGATTTTCCTTTACTGTCTTCCACTATGTGCAGCCAGAGTAAAGGTACTATCCAAGAATCCCAGTAGAATTATTTAATGAGGCATTTTTCACTTGTGGCTTGTAAAAGCATTCACCATGAGCTTCTGTTGTTAGAGAGAGGCAGGGGGTCTTTCACCACTGACTTAGTAGGAAATGCTGAGCCAAGAACCTCTAAGCTGATTGTGGTTAAAGCTGCCCAGACCTTTGACCCCATTAGCTCAATGGGCCATGTTGCTGTTGAGATGACACATTATGAAGACAGACTCCAAATCCAAAGTTATTACATCAAAACAGATATATTTTAGGATAAGGTGACTTTTTCAGCAAAATATTATCTACTGAACATAAAAACAAGTGTCTAAAATCACTGTTAGTCAAAATACAAGGGTTTTGGTGTTTAATTAATGTTGTAGAACATGATAGTGTTCCCATGTTCACTACAAAGTCTGTGAAAGTCCAAAAAAAGACATATCTGATTCTGCTGAAAACCTGAGAAACTGCATTTTACCTGAATTATTTCAAAGTATTGATAGAATTAGTGGTTCAAATGTTGGTAGCCAGTGGCTTTTTAGCTCTTTGAAGGTTAAGAGATGAAGAATTAGTGCATAAATCACAAATTAGTGGATAAAGAAATAAATAAATACTTACTTGAATTAGTATATAATATTTAAGCACAGTGATTAAATGGTTCAAATACAACAAAGAAGTGGCAGCATACTGGCTCTGGGCATTTGATTTAAAATTTTTACATCTCTAACACTAAAAAAACCCAATACTTCTAAATGAGATCATCTGTGTGGGATAAAAATGCTACTAGTGGACAGATATATCGGCCGGCCGATATATTGATTTTTTTTTCTTCCAATATCGGCTGTGATTTTTTTTTTTTGAAAGCTGATATTTGATCAGTAGTAAAAATGTTATATGATATTTGGTCAGGCACCTGTCTGGGCAGCACTTGGAGTTCAATAAATGTAAAAAGACTGCTATGTGTACATGTATAAATAATTTCATTTGTATTGCTGCATAAAAATCTTAATTATCTGAGTGTTTCAATTGTATTTTGTGGTCATTGTGCTTTAAAAAAAAAAAAAAGAAATCTGCCTTAAATATAAGCCTCAAAAATCGACTGTAGATATCAGCCATCAGCTGACCAAATACTGTATTTTTCGGACTATAAGGTGCACTTAAAATCCTTTAATTTTCTCAAAAATCGACAGTGCGCCTTATAATCCGGTGCACCTTGTGTATTAATTCTGGTTGTGCTTACTGACCTTGAACCGATTTTATGTGGTACACGGCGCTCAAAAATCCGTCAAAATGTTTTAGTACGACTTTGGTAAACTACGAAGCCGCACCACTTGATGGACTGTCGGAGCATTACGGTGACCGTAGTCAGGAGCCTCGCGGAGTAATACGTATTGTGCTTTAATATAATATTACGGTGTGTGTATAAAATATTGGTGTCAGCAGGTCGTTTAAAGTTAAATTGCGAGCTGCGCAGGAGCGTTGGATGACAGAAGGTGAACACACATTCACCAAGGCAGGGAGGCAACGCCGGGCGAGTTACACCACTATCTGCCAATAGATCGTGGATGCCTGGGCTAAGGTATCAGGCTCAAGTGTCGTCCGAGCTGACTGTTTTGTTTCGCTTAATGCGCCTTATAATCCAGTGCGCCTTATGTATGAAAATAGACTCGTTCATTGATATTGCGCCTTATAATCCGGTGCGCTTTATAGTCCGAAAAATACGGTACTCAAAAAATCGGCATCTGCATTAGCCTTAGAAAAACCCATATCAGTCAACCTCTAAAAAAGTGTCATAAAATTTTTAATCCAATTAATCACACAGTTGCTGTGGATTAATTTTGAAAACAGATTCAAGAAAGAAGGGAATATATATGCACTTAACTGTTTGTTGCAAGCTAGGCGACGCATTAGCCAAAGTGCTTGCAGAATCCCTGACTAACGTATGCTTCGTGTTAATGTGGTCTTTTAAGATGGAAGTGCTTCGGTGAAAAGAAAACTCCTTCCTGCAGAGTGTGCTTAATACTTTATGTCCGTCGACTGTTCTGTCTTGGGTTTTTTTGGTCCTCATATTTCCATCCAGAGGACCAATGTGCTGTTTAGTGTCTTCCATCTTTATGGGTTGGTTCTGCTGCCTGTCACTACCGGATCAACTGCACATTTGCACATGCGCAACGGTAACTCTACTTGGACAAACTGCCCCAAATGCATTGGCAGAGATGTTCAGAGTCATGGGTTAATTGTCAGATGGGATAATTGTGGTAACATTTTTTAATCAGATTAATCATCATGGCTTAATCCGCGTACATTTTGACAGCCCTAATGTTTATTTATTATTAGCAGTTATTACCATACTGTAGTTCTCCGTCATGAAATAGTGGTGCCAAGTCATATGGTAATAATTTAATGACTTTTAATGATTTACAATCTACAAATAATATTGTAATCGGAATATGTTCAACAGCTGGTGAAAGTGCACATCGTAGGCAGTACCTTCCATGAAGTGTAGTTTATCAACCTAATCTTCACATTATTGTAAATCTGATGATTCTTAAGGATGAACCTCTATTGAGCTTGATCCAGCATAACCTTTAATTCAATGTGGTGCTATTTGTAGCTCCTCACCCTCCCAAAGCTGGCTTATTCACCAGCTCTAAATCCTCCTAAAGCACTGCTTACGTCTCCCTGTCTCCCAGTATTCCCATCATCTGATAAGCATGTGTGTTCTCACTGCTTTGCTCTTTTGTCCTATATGTGGTGAATGGGAAGCTCGGTGATGAATGGAAGGAGGTTTAATTTGATTTATAACCACATTAAATAAAATGTACATCCTCCGTGTCATGACCTGTGTCGCAAACTGAGGTGAAATGCAATAAAACATTAAAGAAAAATACACAAACCAGGCGGAGCAGGCTCTCAGAACATTTCATAAAACCCAGACACGATGCTAAAGAAAGAGCTCAGTTTTATCCCAATAGTGAATTTCCTACTGTTCAGACTAAAGGTGCAAGAAAAAGATTCCTGCTCCTTCAACGGTTGTAAGGACGTAAGGAAATATAAAGAGAAGAAAGGTTAAAACAGGTGTCCGATGATGAAGCAGGAAGAGTATCCCCAGCTTAATATACAACTACAGTAAGAGGAAAACAGTCATGCTCCAATTAAAGCTTAAAGTATGAGGTAGATTCTGTGTTTATTCTGTGACTTTTCCTTTTGTTTTTCATTTCTGTTTCACATATTAAAACTACAATGAGTGTTTCACAGTTGTAACCAGTCAAGTGTCAGTTTACATCCATGTTTCTCCAGACTCTTGGGCTATATAATAAATGAAGTGCAGGCATTTAAGGACTTTCATAACTGATATTTAATAAATTATAGCTTTGACTTTACCAACATGTGATTCCAGCAAATATATTCTAGTGAGAAGCTTCCTGTCTGCACTTTCAGACTCTTCTTACAGATGAATATTGGTGGTGTGGTAGAAGTGTGTTTGCAGATCATGTCAAAAGTGAAGCGTGACCTTTGTTTTTCATTATCTTTTCTCTATTTATTATTTTATTATTTAATTATTCATCATGCCATTTTGTGCTTAGCTTCCACTCACCTCTGCCTTTTTGTGTAAACATCAGATATACCTTTCCATCTTTTATTTACCTGTTATAACTTTTTCCTTTAACTTATCTAAATGTTTTGAATCGTACTCTTTTCTATACATTTTCTTTCAATATTCCAAGAGGGGTTTTTCACGCATGACCCGGAAACAGTTTGAAACAACTGACTTTGTGTATCGTTTCTTCTGGTTTACTTGTCAGCGATGGCTGAGGTACTTTTACGTAATGGAAATGCAAAAAGGTTGAGTCGAATCAAGTCAAGCCGGTACCACATAGCAGAAACGCGGCATAATATATCTACCCACTGACAGGTGCCATTGTAATGAGATAATCAAAATTAACACCACTTTATTTGTCAGTGGTCATAATGATATGGCTAACTGGTATAATTCAAAGAGACAAGTTTTGTAAAAATTCAACCCTGTGCAGCTGACATATTGTAAAGACCCCATAGGTCATTACCTATATAGGTAATGTTTTATGTGCATCAAATTAAAACCTACAGCAGGGGTGAAATAACTTGTTGGACAAACCCTTTATTTGAACAACTTGGTTACAGGGAAGATTTATCATTTGTATTTGGTAAAAAAGATGCAATAAAAAGTTATGCATGCTGTCAAATATAAAAGGTGTGGCTATGACACGCACCAGGGGACGCACAGAGGGGTGGGATGTCACACGCCGGATGGAAGCGTGCCAGAGCTGCCATCACAGAAAACCTAATTTGGTGGATTTAATTCCTTTTTTGTGTGGATTAAACTTTTTCCCCTTTTTCCAGGGGTGGGGGTGGGGGGGTGATCTGCTTTATGTTAATGAAGTGTGTATAGAAACTTTGGGGCTTTGTGGTGTTTCATGACATTGTGGGAGTTTAGTTGTGGATGCGCTCAAGTGTGGGGTGTGTGTGGGAATTTCATATTGTGGAAATTAAAAGGCCAGTATAGTGCCGAACGCAACATATTTTGTCTTTATCTTATTTTCCCCTGCTGATCCACCCATGCCCTTAAAAATGCATTGTAGTGGGGTCGCTTTTTGAAAATAAGTGAACTGTTACAATATAGACCAACCGTCGAGACCAAAGAATAAAACTCCTGTGTTGGGTGTAAATACGTGGTCTATATTGACCTATTTCTGCCATTCAAAGCATTTTGCATTGACCTCTTTCTTCAAACTCAGAGATTCCTGTTGTGACAACATGGAAAGCAGGATGTGACCAATGTGTGATTTGTCAAAAATACAGAGCGGGGGTGTGGGGGTTTAATCATGAAAAAACAAAGAATCATTAGACGTAAATCTTTTTTAAGTTAACAGTAGGGCCTATTACATGTCGAACAGTTGAATAATCATCTTTAATCCAAATTAAAAATACATGAAACATTTAATTTTCTGCAACAGCCACACCTGCGATGCGGGAGGTGGTCTAATTAAGTTTCAGGACCATGGATAAGGGCCAATCACACCAACATGGTAAAGGATTTATCAGACTGCAAAACGTAACATAAAACCTAATCGATTAAGATTTCACATCATGTCAAAATAATTCAGCTAATTAGACTAAGTAAATGATGTTGGACTTCATGTGGCCTTTTTGGCTTTCCTGTTGAGGTGTCATCTGCAGAGTCTGGCCCCCTTCTTTTATCCACATCTCTGCGAACTTCTGAGCAGGTGACGAACACACATCTGGTCCATTAATAGCGATGAACAGAAGACTGTTGAGTGTGGAGGATGTGATTCATGGCACTAAATCCACGTTCACACTCTGCTGTTGACACGGGGAGCATGAAGACGGCAGAAAACACTTTGCGGAGATTGTCTCCTTGGACTCCGTGCATATACAGAGAGAGACAGGTAAGGTGTACAATGTATTTATGTGCATGGGGACGTTCGCAAATTCCGAGACTGCTGGCAGTTCGGTTCAGGTGAAGGTTAGTGCCAGTAATGTAGGCTACAGGTGTAAGAAAAGTCAGTCCCAACCTGCCTGTTATTTCAATTGGTTTTTAATCATTGATGAACACCCCCCACCCCCCCAAGGATGAAATTCATTCAGCAGATGTAGGGATGTTTGATTCCCCCCATCAAATCACACCCTGGATGTAACCATAGTGCATCGCATTTGCTGAGATTGAAAAAGATGCTGCCGGGTACCATGTGCATTGTCACGATGATGAAAATGAAAAAGAAGTGTATCATTACAATCACATTGTCATGATGTGTATTATTTTTCCCTGCATAATTATTACCATTCAGAAAAATCCCATACTCGCTGTATATAAACGGATATTCGGACAAAGAGAGGAATGTGAAAAGACACAAATATAAGCAGGAGGAAAGAAAAGAAGAGAATATAAGATAGTAGCCATTAAACAGCAGAGTTCAGGTCAGTGAACCTGGGGGTAGTTGGAGAGGGGCTACAAACCTACTGTCCCAGCTGGGAGAGCACAAGCATCTAATATCATTAAACTGTAATGAATCTATATTGTTGTGAGAGGTAAAGAGAGACAAGGAACATGGAGAGACAGAGGTGTGAGAGGGTAGAAAAAAGGTAAAAATGGAAAGACATAAGATGGAATATCAGGGAAAACAGAAGGGGAGGAATTAAGGAAAAAGTTGAATAAATGGATGGAAATGGAAAAGCACTTAGAAGCCAAACAGTCTCATAATAAGATTTTGATGGTACAGTTTATACAATGTCAAAATAAATAAAAGATCAAGAAGATCAAGATGTAGGCTCCAGAAATAGAGGCAGCACCAAATGCTTGCTATATGTTATTGCTATCATCATCATCATCATCATCATCATCATCTGTAGTAGTAGCAATAGCAGTAGCATTGTTTTCAAAAAACATTCTGATCAGATCCTCATGTTGTACCGGCTATGTTATCTAAAGTAAACATTACAATTTTTTTTTTTTATTGTCATGTTGGGAAGAGTGAGGGCTGGAGGCATTGTATTTTTCTGTTGTCAATGTGTCTAAATCTTGAGGGAATTTCTTCAAGTCTGGCACAGGTTTGCAGATAAACTAATAATTTTCTACATGAAACATTAACAAAGTACATTTGTGGCCACATCTCAACAGTTCAAATAATATGACCATATTTACCACAATTATGTAACAGGATCAAACATTCAAGTGATATTTTATATCCCAAAGCTTCACTTCCCATGACATCCTAATGTTCTCTAAAAACACTTCTCTCTCCATTTTTCAACATTACTCTTCTGTAATTTGTCTGTAAGTGGAGACAGCATGTCCCTTGCTGGAATCATCTATATCAACATAGTATGAACTCCCATTTCACCAAAAACTACACTTGATACCTTTTATTAAATTCCTTGAATAAAGTTTTCACTACATGTATTTTATGAGTCTAGACAGACATTGATATAAACCAACATCTCGGGCTGGCTTGTGGAGGCAACAGTGAACAAAAAGAAAAGCAAAAAAATGTCTACAGAGTGTGCAAATAATTCCCCATACATGCATTAATATTTTACTGCATTACCTTACATTACCTCAGAACATAGTCTGTCACCAATTATGTTGCTTGGAAAAATGTAACAGCACATTCTGTAGCCGTTTTCCAGTGAAGGGTTTATATTATGGCTGTGGATACTATTTCTGTTCTAAAGAACTACTCTGAGTGCCTTTTAGAAGCTGTAACTGTTAAGCATATTGATATGAATTGCTGTATTAGCAGCTGCTCATTTGTTATTTCTTCTACTAAAATAAGCACTCAAATAAATAAGTAATAAAATGCCCGCTTGAAAGCCGTGTGCACACATGAGAATTAAACTATATACAGATAATGCTGATATATTTGTATCATTAGCCAATATTAAACACTAAAAAGGATTGGAATGTATTTTCCTTTTGTTTGACTACGGGTATACAGCTGTGTGGTGGTTAGTCTATTTTTTTGTTCCAGCTGCTTTTTTTTTTTAATTATCGCACTGAAAAACAAAACAAACAAAAAAAGTAAAAAGTGAGTTAACCCATAAATACCCAACCACCAGCGACCAAAACCTTCTACTGATCTAAACTGTTTAGTAAGTTCTGATCCACTGATCGTATTAATATATGTAAATAATTGGTGTAAAATGCACTTTATCATCTTTTCATGGTCATCAGATATGACCCATTTGGATGTTCAGAGGATCCGTAGTTACCATGGAAACACCATCATCTTCTACAACATTGATTCACCAGTAAAACCCATGGAGTTGGATCAATGACGGTGAACAGAAACACTTGATTTATGTTCAGTTAATGATAGATTTTGCTGAAAAAAAATCACTTTTTCTTCAGTTTTTCTTTGTTTTTGATATAATCACCCTTAAGTTTAATCTGAGCTTTAATAAGCATCTACTTGATCAGTGAACTACATATAGGAAAATAGCAGATTTTCACTGAAAACACCCAAAGTACAGAGGATAATTATAATATATGGTGGTAAATCACTTAAGAAAAGTTAAAAACAGAGAAAAGAAATTTTGGAACTGCCACAAAAGTAGCTCTAGGTCTTTATGGGTTAAGATGTGTTCAACTGATGTGTGACAGCAGTTTGAAGTCCTTTGTAGAATGACACTTTAGCAGGTTATCAGTCAAACAGTTGTCTTTGGCTAAATACAACAGACTGTATTAAATGAATGCAATCACAGGAAACGATTAAAGCGTCTGTTCATGATCTGTCACATCTTTATTCTCCTCTTCTTCTTTTCTTGTCGGGCTGTCACTGTCTGAATTATCCTGATTAGAGAAGTCAAGATGAGATAATAGCGAATTTGTTGTTTCAAACTATAAATTATCCACTTTTGTCATCTTTAGCGATTTCCAGAAAAGATGTAAATGAAATTCATCACATCATCCAGCTGGTCTGAAACAGAGTCAAATTACAATTCAATTACCGATCAGCCTTCAGAGTGTTGAAAGAGACTGATGAAATCATTATCTCTCACGGTCCAAGTTTGTCTGCTTCAATTAACTGTGCCATTATTCCTGCCCTTCGAGGCCCAGATATTCAAAGAATGAAAGCGCAGATACCAACTCAGGTATGTTCAGGAGCTTCCTAAATAATAGCTCCTTCATATTCATAATTATGTTCTAATTAGACGCAAAGAGAAAAAAAAAAGATGGTGAGCACTCTTCTGTTCTTGCTTTTTCAAGTGATAATGGATTATTTATCTGGAGCTCAAGACAAATTCAACAATCTTTATCTCAGATCATAGAAACCAACCGGCACCTGAGAACTCAAGCCAGAGTCAGAGGAAATTAATTTGGACACCAATTTTTGCACCCAAGGCTCTCCTATCTCTTGTATTGGAGGAGGGGGAGGGTCTACTGTGCACGCGCCATTTCTAACTAGCATTTATATGGTAAAGGGAGTCAAATCTGAACAAGACTGTCTATTCAAGCAGCATTTGGGTCTGCGTGAAAAAGAAACGGGCAGCCACAGAAGGTATGTAAAGTATTACTAAACAGTCACAACTATAGAACTGTATGACATTTGCCACAGAACAGCCAGTGATTGAGGGAATCACACAAAGTTATCAGACATAGGTCTATATCTAACTGGTGCGTGTAGATACATTTGACTGCATTTATTGGCTGTCAGACATGCGTCAGCTGTCACAGTGTTTTGTTTGACATATGGTTAAGTATTCTACATGCACACGCACACACACAGCACACACACATTGAACTACTAGTAGGCCCACTACCAAGTAGAAAAAACGTATGGTACTACAACATCTAAGCCTCGGTATTAGTTCTTTGGTTTAGTTGTATGTTAATAGACAGTTTCCAAAAAGAGTGAATCTGCCAGCAGACGTACCTACAGATTCAGAGAAGGATATTGCATGCGCATTT
>JAPQRP010000020.1:18414950-18432539 GCA_037367295.1 Apogon hyalosoma
TGTGATAAAACACACTTGTGTGTGTGTGTGTGTGTGTGTGTGTATATATATATATATATATATATATATATATAAAATAGTTAAAGTACAATGATAAATATATTGTAAATCTGGTCTTAAGTAGCTCAACCAAAACATAAACCCACGTTTTTAGTCCAACTTGTAAATACACAGGAACGTGTCTGAGAAATTGTGTTACTCCACACAGACCATACAAATAGAAAAATAACTAACTGAAACTGAATGAGGAAAGTACCCATTTCAGTGTTTTTATCCAGAAGAATTTTGCCTCTCATATAGGACCATAGACTGGGTATATTTAGATATAATTAGAGGACAGAGGAACCATGACGTCACCCGTTTGTTCGGAACTGTTGTTTTGAAGCCAGTAGTTTGCAATTTGGCCATTGCTATGTTGTTGCTTTTGGTACACCCCCCCCCCCCCCCCCGAAGGGGAGGCAAGAGGTATTGTTTTTGGGTCAGTTTGTTTGTTTCTTTGTTTCTTCGTTAACACTCTAGCAGCAAAACTACTGGTTAAATTCATACCAAATTGGGTTTATAGATTGCCAGTGACCCTGAATAAATCTGATTACATTTTGGGAAAAGTAGGTCAAGTTCAAATGTTTGTATGATTTTTTTTAAATCTTTTTTTTCCCATTTACTTATAATGGGCGAGATTTCAAATGTCTACAAAAACATACATTTTGTTTCAATTTACTTCAAACTTGGCACATATATAGAGGCAATTGATATTCTGACATCAGCACATGCATAGACATGATGACATCAGCTGGATCGATGCCAAAACAAGCCATAATATGTGCGAGGGGTGGGGTTTGTTGTACCTGGCACCACTTGTTTTGTTTGGCTTTCTTTTGTTTTTGTTTTTGTTTTTTTGGAGCCATAAGTGATCATATTTGGAAAAAAGGGAGTGGAACTACATTAGCCTGAGAGGGCAGAGGTGAGCTAATGCTAAACACTACTTTACTGACTTGGTAAAAACTGTAAACTGTAAAAACATACAAAAAAAAACACACACACACACAAAGTAATTTGACAGGCTTAATAGTGTAAACAATTACCTACAACTAGTCTAGTTGTCTTTTACCCCGTATATGGATGATGAAGATGAAACTACCACACAGGAGGCAAGAGGAAGATGAAGGAGGAGAGTTATGGATGTGGTGAGGGAGGACATGCAGGTAGAAGATGTAGGGGTCAGGGTCAGGGGCAGATGATTTGCTGTGGTGACCTCAAAAGGAAGCAGCCCAAAGTATTTCAGCAGAAAAAAATATTTTCTCAAATTAACAGGCTCTCAAGTGTGACTTAGGCGACACAATAATCTTACAGATCTGTCAGAAACCAGATGTCAAAGCCTTCTATTCACCCTGGGATCTTATTAACAGAAGAAAAAAAAATAATCATGGATCAACAGATTACATGTTAGAGCTTCACAATAAAGTGGATGAGACCAGAATGAATACAGAAGAAAAAACATGCTAACTCTACTACTTCTAATAATAATACTAACACTCAGAAGAAGGAGGAGAAGAAGAAGACGAAGAAGATGAAGATGATAAGGGAAGACACAGAAGAAGAGGAAGAAGTAAAGGAAGAAGACGAAGAGGAAGAAGATGAGGAAGATGAAGATGACAAAACAGCAGATGACAAAAAAGAAGACAAAGAAGAAGAAGAAACCAGTAGAAGAAGTAGCAGTTTTCAGTGTACAGGAGCCAGGCTTTTGAAGTGAACCCCACTGGGCATCAGCATTATTCCAACTATACTTCTGCATTTGGTTCCTTTTGGAAATGAGGTCTCTGCCCCTTGACTAGTCTGTACATGCCAGTCTTAACTGGTCCAGAATGTCTGTATGTATGTGATCAGAAACAGCAAATACTAAACAACAAGATCAGAGCCAACAAAATATGTAAAACATCTGTAAACAGCATCATTTTCTTTTAAGGAACAACATTTTTGCCACCAGAAACAAAAGATAAGTTTATCACACTCAGTGAAACCATAAATATTCAGTTTTTTCTTTTCAAAACAACTGAATTATTTACCTCAGTAACAGATGCTTTTATATTATCTTACTTATTTCTTCCCAAGAAACCACTACTCAAAAATAGTAAAAAAAAAAAAAAATAAAAAATCTTTTAAAGATTTAATCAAGTTTTTTGTCCATCTTCTTACAGAACATTTAGTCCATTTGTTTGGCTCATGGTTCTGAATTCCTGATTAGAATTACTTGTAAAAAACAGCTCCACTATATAAAACTGTTTCCTTTTATACCCCTTCATCTTTCATGATGCTTGCATGTTTTTTTAATCACGAACATACTCATGGGTGGATGTGCTGTATATGGCTGTACAGAAATGTGGGTTAGTGCCCAGACCTCATGCAGTGGGTTGTATGTGTGCGTGCATGTGGGTGTGTATGCATGTGTGTAATTGCTACAGCTGTTCTGTCAGGGGAGAGAACCTTACAAGACTCCTGCTTGTGACAGAGGCGTTGGTACAGCAAGAAACATATGCTGCGTTTTTATCATAGCAGCGCCCTGACAAAACATACACACAAACACACACACCCTTCAGACAAAGTGGAATGACTGCATTTGCACACATTCTCTCAAAAGATGCTTCACATTCATGCACACACATACACACTCACATGCAAAACCACACACTGCTTCATTTATCAGTGGTGCATTATTTATCAGTGGCAGCGTTGCTACTCCTCAAGGTATTTACAGCAGGGAATACATTAGCAGTGAAGAATGCAGGATGGGAAAAATGAATATTCCTCCGGATTAATATGCACATCACACAGCTCCTACTGGAATAATCAACCAAGCTGCACTGGTCCCACTGATCACAACTACAAAGGACTTCACTACTACCCATTATACAGATGTTCAACAGAAATCTGGCAATCTGATGTAATTCTCTCTAATCTGACCTAATCTAATCTTATTTTTGCATCTGGCAGCACCTGGTATCTTTCACCGGCATTTATTTAAGAAATTAATTAGCGTTTTGAGAGTGGAGTCGTTTACAAAGACAGAAACAGCAGATATTGTAGGACTTTGGGGGAAAATCTAATTTAATGCTATATAAGAAGTGGGCATCACCAGCTGTGATTTTGTGGGCTGGAGTTTGGAATTTAGCCACTGAAAATTTTGGGGAGTCTGACATGACTGTATTTGGACAAAAGGGTGGAGCTGGTGGACTCATGGGTGCATTAAGAAGACTTGATTTGGCCTTACACTTAAAATGGTCACCAAATACCCTAGTGGTCACCTAGAGTACTGCAGCTAAAAATAATCCCCTGTGGTCCAACTACTGTTTTCTAACAACCCTAAATAGAAAAAGGAATTAAAAAAAAAAAAAAAACACCTTTGAACTAAACACTGGATAGAAAAGAAAACCTATAAACTAGTGATGTTTGATACCATGGATTTCCTTTCCGATCAGATACCAAGTAAAATTCAGGTTGGTATCAGCAATATCGATCCGATACCAATACTTTGTACAAAAACATTTAATGTCTGGAAAATCTAAAACAAAAAAAATGTATATTTCAAATCATAACTTCATAAAGAATACAAGACATGACAGTAATTATCATTGAAATATTAAGAACTAATTTAAAATGAAAACTAGCATATTAATTCATGTTACATGAACGTGTTACCAAGAAACATGAAAATACTGAACATGTAACAGTTCAACAAAAGCATCAAACATCGACACTTTCCCTCATTCACAAGTTTTTGTTAAGGAACTATAGCACATTTACTGTTTTCCCCTTTAGTCTGTTCCGTTTTTTGCTCAGTACAGACTGGGTCAGAGTTGACTGACTGAGAAGCGTGAAGCAGTACCCACTTACCCAGGCGGAAGAAGAAATAGTTCCCACCAATCACGTATCATTTGAACCAGATCACAATAGTTTAGCTACTGTCCACTGTGTTCCTGATATACATTACCTCAAATGACCGAAGTATCAAAAGTATCAATATTTTGATATGTGAATTGATTGCAGAGTATTGGAGATACTGATATTTTAGTATCGATCCATACATCACTACTATAAACCTGAATGTCTGAACTTCCAAGAAAGAGGAAAAACTGGAAGCTCTCCCATGCAAAAGAACAGTGGTAAACTGCAAATATTTAACAGAAGAGAATAACATTATTCAAGCCATTAACCCCTTTATACCATTGACCAGAGCTGAAACAAAGATGTAAGAACAAACTACCTTTGCAAATGTGACACATTTACAAAAATCACAGAAGCAAATTACAACCAGAAGTGCATGCACATACTGCAAAAGCCTGAACTAAGGAAGACCAGCCTGCAGGCTGCAGATGAAAAAAAGGAGGGAGCACTCAAGAGTTGGAGGGGGGGTGGGGGTGGGGTGTAGCAGTGAGGAGAGGAGCACTGAAATCTAAGCACAAAGATGAAAAATCACATGAGACTGAATATGATGGAATGTTACCATCACAGACCACAACGCAGAAATCAGAAACTTTTTAACTTGTTGTTGAAAAGCACTAGAGCCATTCTCAAGTCCAGAATCCGATTCATGTTAACAAATTTAGTTCAGTTTTATTTATATAGCACCGTCATTATAAATCATAATGCATGATTACCTCAAGGCACTAAGAAATTCAGGTCACAGCCTAAAAAAATACTATATGGAGAGGAAATGCAACAAATCCTCCAGGAGCGAACACTAGGTTAGAGCAGAGAGGATTTTTTTTTTTTTTTTTTTTTTTAAAGAACAGATTTGAGGGTTGGGAAGGTGGCCATCTGTCTCAAACCAGCTGAGGTTAGTGGACATAGGAGAGAACACAACAATAAACAAACAGAACAACAAACAACACAGACACTGGACAACACAAGCAAACAATGGGCAGGTTGGAAATCCAATGCTACTGCCAAACTGCTGAAAACACAAGCTATTGTTGGAAAATGACATGAATTCAGAGTTATCAATTACAGTCACTTGATTAAAGTTAAAGGTTTAATGGTTTTATGGAATCTGTTTTCTGTTGTGAGCTAATTCTCCACTTCTATGTTAACTACTATCTTGTTGGCCATGATAAAACTTCATTAATAAGTGCAAAAATTAACAACTCCAAATTTCTGTCTTGGTTTAATGTGAAAACAGTACAGTTACATTATGAAAATATTTACATTTACAAATCATTCTTTTACAATAAAATGTCTATAACCTGAATAAATATGAGCAACTCAAATGTTTTAGAAAAATAAGTGTAAATTAAACGTATTCTGCTGATTACTAAATGTTTTGCGCATTTGTAGATCCACTGTGATCTGGAAGTTTTGTCAATAATAAGCTGACACATAATATTGTTAAAATTGCACTTCAGGTTGAATATGGTTGTTCACATTTTCATAATGTGATTTTACTTTTTTCACACTAAAATAAAGAGAAACTTTTAAGATTATTATTTCTATGTTAGTATGCCTATAATTTTAGTAGTCCAGCCCACCTGTGGTCATATTGGGCTGACTGTAGCCCCTGAATTAAAATGAGTTTTCTAGAGCATCACCCTTTGTAGCCTACAAAACGCTGGCGCAGCACACACCCCATCAAACACTTCACATGTGTTCAAGCACATAAACATTTCACTCAGCCTTTGCAACTGATAACACTTATATGAACTTTTCCTAATAAATACAGAGCAATTAGCACTAGCTGATCAAATAAGCAGGTTAGCTGGTAGACCATATAATCCAGTACTGAATAATGACAACTTTAAAGGAGTGATATTTTGCTTTTTCTTAAAGTGGATTGGATTTCTACTCCACAGGTCCATCTTCAACCCTATTTCTGAGTAATGACTTTGAATTTCTTTAAATGCAAATAAGCCACTTCACGCCCCCCCCCCCCTCCCGGTTGTTAACTATGCTGCTTTGTCCCATTCAGCCACTTGTGTACGTTCATACAACTGAACATTTTAGGTAATCGTCTCGAAGTTTGGACATATTTTCAGTATGAACTGCAACCACTGCTGCTGACAAACAATTATCTCATACTGAGAAATGTTCATCGGAAGTCTTGACCTTATATGTGCAAATGTTGTGACGTAACTAGTTATAGACTCAACAAATTCAGAAATAATTAAAACGGGTTGTAGAAATCCACTTGATTTTTGCCAAAATGAATATAAAGATAGCTTTGCAGCCAGGGGCAGACTGGGGCAAAAAAGCGGCCTGGGAGTTTGTATCTGACTGGCCCACTCAAAACCACAGTTATCTGGCCTGTCGCTCATGAAACTAGTGTAGCGTATGTGTTATTACCAAGGTACAAAGGCTAATACGTATTGTGTGAATACTATTAAAGGTCTATGTAATGTAACACTAATTATATGGTAACAGGCTAGTGACCAGAAGACTAGGATCAGCTCTAGGAGAGAGAAGAACCGACTGAATGTTTGCTTTTAAATTGGTAGTATATTGAAAGTAAGACAAACAATAACATGTAACAAACAGTGCATCATTGAATGGCCATTCAAAACAATGGTTCAGAAATTCAATTGAACACAGAATTCAACACAATATTCCAATTTGCATTCAATAACTGGCTTGACAAAACAAAGAGGATTGAGAGAGTCTGCAAAACGTACAGTCCATCCACCAACACTCTGTTACTCACGCTGGGTATTTTGTGGAAGTGAGTCAATGTGTCTGGAAAGTGTAACAGTTTATATAGGGGAAAACGTTTTGGATATGGGTGGTGGCAAAATGAGTATGTGTGGGCCAGTCTAAAGAGGGTTAGTGTGCTGCAAGGAGACCTCCTACCGGCCCAGCAGCAAGAAGCAGTAGAGTGGATCTTCACACATGGTCAGTGCAGTAGTCTTTAGGCTTAAGGCCTGCTTCGTTAGCTCGCCATCTATCAAAATATCAGAAAACCTGGCCTGTGTAGAGGACAGGACCAAATTACTAAACACATCAATAATCTAAATCTAGTGAGCACATAATTACATAAATAGCACTAGCTGTATTAAATACTTAGTCAAGATTCAATCAATAATACACTCATTCAATCAACAATACGTTAATATACAAAAGTGATCAATATACCATATTAATAAAATCATTGTATCACATTTGAAATGAATAACGTTCAATATTCTTCATCAAATTCAATCAATTAACTGTATCATTACTACTGAATAGTATAAACACAATAAATTAAAAAAGAAAAAAAAAAAAAGTCAGCGCCATGACTCAAAGCTAAGGAGTATGGACATTAATCTTTGGATAACATTTCATTTAGAAGTCATATTTTGGTAGAAACGGCATCAATATTGTCAAAATGAGCTGCTAGGCTAACCACGTCCATATAAACCAATGGGCCGCGGCTAGGCTAACGCTAACAACAACCTTTTGACTCACCAATAACAGTTGATAACACAGTTCACACAGGTGCTCTTTGACACGGCTCGGGTCGTAGTAGACGGCTCCTAAGCATTACAAAATATACATTGAGTATCCATTCACAGAAAGGTGTACCAGAGCGGAAAAGTTACTTTTCTCCTCCAGCCTCCCCGCTACATCTGAGCGACTGAACCGAACTGAACCGAACTGAACTGAACTGGCCCGAATTGCCGCAGGTGATAATATGGGAAACACGATTGGGTGGGCCGCGTCATTCGGTCACGTGATGTCACTAAATAGCGAGTATTGATTGGCCGGACAGGCCCAGGTAACTTTCTCGCGAGAAGTCGGAGAGATACCGCGAGATTTTAACCGCAGGTATATTCAAGTGGAAGTGGAGAAAATGACAGGCAGACTGGATTTGCCACCTGGGTTACACTAGCCTATAAAACACTGGAAACCAGATTAAAGACCATATCTGGAGGGTTCAAATTCAAACTTTATGAATTATTAGGGTCCAAATACACAAATAAATGAACCACAGACTAATAAAAGTGGGTTTAACAAAATATGACCCCTTTATCTGCCATAACATTATGACCACTGACAGGAGAAGTTGTGATGATATTGAGCATTTAATTACAATAGTACCTTTCACTAGGTTGGATATGTCAGGCAGCAAGTGAACAAGTCAGTCCACAAAAGCAACAAACTGAGCAACATATGGAGCTGAGGGACTTTGACAAGGACCATATTGTAACGATGACTGGGGTCAGAGCATTTCTACAACTACAAGTCTTCTTGGGTGTTCTTGGTATGCAGTGGTTAACCCTTTAAGCACCAAAGTTGCAATATTATGGCAAGCAATATAACTGACTGACAGCTTTTTGAAATGTTTATATCAAAATTGAATATGAAGCCATAAAGCCCCAAGCATCCACTGGTGAACAAAACAATTCACTGATCTAAACTGTTTAATACCTGTTGATCCACTAATCCTATCAATCCGTGTAAATAATTGGTGTAAAATGCAGTTTGTCATCTTTCCATGGTCATCAGATATGGCAAGGCAAGTTTATTTGTATAGCACTATTCATACAAAGGATAACTCACAGTGCTTTACAAAGGCCTAAAAAAAAATCATAGAGGAATAAAAGACATTAGAAATCACAAAAAGGGTAAAAAAAAAACAAAACATTGAAATCATCAGAGATCAAATGTGCTTTTAAAATGCATTCATAGAGTGAAATACATGCATTCATCATATTAAACCATACATTAAAATTAATATTAAAATTAAAATGGAGTAAAGCAAGTCATTATAATAAAAAAAAAAAAAAAAAAAAAAAAAGTGCAATGACCTATTAGGACATTCAGAAGCTCTGTAGTGAACATGGAAACACCGTCATCTTCTACAACATTGACTCACCAGTAAAACCCATGGAGTTGGGTCAGTGACAGCGGATGGACACTCTTGTTTTATGTTCAGTCAGTGATATATTTGAAGAAAAAGGGACTTTTTCAGCAGTTTTCTGTTTTGATATAACAACCTTTGAGTTTACTGTGAGTTTTCATGAGCATCAAAATTAAGTATAAGAAATTAAACATAGGAAAATATATGATTTACAGTGAAAAATACAAACTACAAAGGATAATATTATAATAAATTCATTAAGTAAAGGTTAAATAGAAACAAAAATTAATTCAGGAACTGACACAAAAATAGTACTTGGTCTTTATGGGTAAAAAAAAACCCAAAACAAAACACAAAAAACTTCAGCACCTAAAGGGTTAATACCACCCAGACTAAGGAGGAACATCCCAGTCTCATATTGTGAAGCAAATGTAATAGGATGTATAATGAACAGAGTTTGGGTCCTTCATTCAGTAACAGTGAGATAATAGAGTTTCCTTTGCTTTGGTTGTGAGAACAGAACCATCCATTGTAGAGGCGTAAAAGCAACATAATAAGCCATGTTAAAAAAAAAAAAAAAAAGGACTGCTCCCAGGGCAGTAAGTAAACCTGTAACATTTTCAAAAGGTAATGAATGATAAATAAATATGATGTTTACGAGTCACAAGCGTAATGCCAGTTTTACATTTTGGAGTTAAAGACTCTCACAGGCTATATAAAAGGATTTGGGAAGTAAGGATAATTTTAGTAAACATATGCAAGAAGGGACCTTATTAAAAGACATTTAAAGGAGAAGTCAGAAGAAGAGAATGCTACCAGAAATCACAAGGGGTGAAGGGAAAACAGTCTTGAATCTGTAGGGAGTCACCAGAGGCAAATAGAAGCAGCATAATGAGATGTATTACAGATTATTATGAATAATGAAGGACTGTTTTAAATGACAGTGTTTAATGAGTGTGAGTATTCATGCTGTTATTGTGGATACAATTTTAATGATGAAACTTTTGATTCTCTCCGAGCATTAATGATTAATACAATACTATTCTAATTATTCTAATCCATTATTTACTAATTTAGTCTTGCCTATATATAAAAGACAAATCTAAAGATTGAATTTATCAGATGAGTTTAAGATAATCGTGTTTTACCGTTTACTTGTTGACTACTACACACTGTATTTAACCGTCAATACAGAAGCAGTGTCAGTGTTTGGTTGGATCACAGAAACATAAGGTTCATTTTATAATTATTTTAATGTAAAGCAAAAATAAAGGTAAACATATGAGTCTACAGCAATTCTACCTATAACTAGGGGTGTGTATTGGCAAGAATCTAGTAATATGATACAAATCACAATACTAGGATCATAATATGATATATCATGATGCTGTTAAGGGATTTTTTTGTTTGTTTGTCTCTTTTTTTAAAAGATTATTTCCTGGAATTTTTAAATTACACCAGAAAAATGCATAAATACTAAACACATTTTATTTGATCAGAACAGGATCTAATGCTATACCACAAAACCTTCCTCTGTAAAACTTAAATTATATTTCAGAGATCCTGCTCAAATGTTCATATTCTATTAGTTGTGAAAAGAATGCATAGTGTACAGTCCCTGAATCATCCAACATCAGAACATTATTTTTGTGCAATCCCAACACAGGCACTAACATCTGCCTCTTTCAGACAATAAACCATGCTTTTAGGATGCTTGAAAGAACCACAATTAAAACAAAACAAAAAAAAAAAAAAAAAACAGTGTTGAATAATAATTAGGGATGTCAAAATTGACATATTAACATGGACTAATCCATCATCACTATTAATCAGATTAAACATTTTAACACAATGAACCCATGTGCAGTGCAGAATGACTCTGAACATCTCTGGCAGTTTGTCCAAGTAGAGTTACCATCGTGCATGCGCAAATAAGCAGTTGAACCGGCAGTGACAGGCAGCAGAACCAACCAATAAAGATGGAAGACATTAAACAGCACGTCTGTCCTCTGGATGGAAATATGAGGACAAAAAACCCAAGACAGAACAGCAGTGTCAAGTTGTTTTGTTGAAACTGTTGAAGGTGTTTAATAAACATGTTAAGTGCATATATATATCCCCTTCTTTCTTGAGACTGCAAAATGAAAAGCAATTAATACAGATTAAAAATAAAAGATTTTTAATCATTAGTAATCTACGGCAACCCTGTGATTAATCTCATTAAAAATGTTAATCATTTGATAGCACTAATAATAACTAAAGTATAACCAAAAAGAAAAACAAAAAAACCCCTGAACCCTAACCATGTCTTCATTTGAATAAATACCTAACAACAAACTCCACCCCTTGCAAACGTTTTACCTGACTTGCCCTAGCTCTTATTATTGCGAAAACACATTTTTTGGTGACCTTGACCTTGACCTTTGATCTACATTCACCAAAATTGAATGGGATCTATTCTGGACCACCTCGCACCTTTCCTGAATATTTCATGGAAATTGGTCCAGTAGTTTTTGTGTAAAGTTGCTGACAAACAAACAAACACACACACACAAAAAGACAGACAAAAAAAAAAAAAAACGAACCAAAAATAATACCCTCGCCCTTCAGGGGGCGGGGTAAAAATATTGATACAGTATTGTGAAATGAAATACCGTGATACATTGCAAAACCGATATGTTCCTACACCCCTACCTATAACATGATCCTGAAAACAGCTACAAAGTTGGAAAGAAGCAGATATGGAGGTGATCAGTATCTGAATGGGAGACAGGAGTAGTTCAGGGACATTTGGAAGATAGAGAAGACACTTAAATGGATCAACAAAAGGGTTATTTTCAGTTTTTGTGCTGGTTTTACCTCCTAATAAAGGGCCACCTAAAAAAAATCAATATGAATTTACACAGATACAACATTTAGAATATTTTTTGCCACTTTTTCTTGCCAACATGCAGTCTTTTCACATGGGGAGCTGAGAGCCTGAAGTGCTCAGTGACAAAAAAGTGTAATTCCTCAGCCTGCATTCTTGTGTCACTTTTAAAAGATTGAGGCAGTGGGTTCTCAAGCTTCCTGTGAATCTAATTTCAAATTCCAAATACTTGAATATAATGGATTCAGCTCTACCTGAAAGAAAATGAATGAGGTTTGGCAGAATGTGAGGACAGGTGGACTGAACGCCTTCGTGACTGACATGATTTGTACAAAAACACTAAAACCGCATGTCGTGAAATGGATGGGAAGGCTCTGAATGATGAAGTTTTCATCTACAAAATGCAGATTTTTACATGTTTGTCTGTTTTTATCTGCATTATTACCAGCGTTGTGCGTTTCATTGCAACTTTTGAGTCTTATGATTCTATTTACAGCTCTAAAAATGTGTTTTAAGAGCCATTGTAACAGGCCAAGGTATACCCCAACCATAATATACCCAGGGTTAAAAGCAGCCTAGGCCAGATTATACCCTGGGTATAGAACTTGAAGTTTCAGGACTTATTATTTCATTACATAATGAACAGTCAAATTAATTAAACATTGTGTGACAATTGTATTAGGATGTATTGTTTCAGATGTACTTTTATTTTAATGTGTAAACACTACTGAGACGTGTGGTCATAATCTTTGATCTTTGTGGAAGTCTAATATTTTTTACTGATTAAGTTTTTTCTGGTTGAAGTAATAAAAGTAATTTAGAGTTTTAAGATTTAAATCAGAACCTGAACCTGAACCCCTACGAGATGTTATTGATATTGTTATGTTAATATCCATCCATCCATCCATCCATCCATCCATCTATTTTCTGAACCCGTTTTCTCCTCACTAGGGTCACGGGGTCGCTGGAGCCTATCCCAGCTACTTACGGGCGAAGGCGGGGTACACCCTGGACGTGTTGCCAGTTCATCGCAGGGCTGAACATATAGAGACAAACAATCACTCTCACATTCACACCTATGGGCAATTTAGATGAACCAATTAACCTATCAGTGCATATGTTTGGATGGTGGGAGGAAGCCGGAGTACCCGGAGAGAACCTACGCAGACACAGGGAGAACATTTATGTTAATATCACTCAACTCTATTGATATCATGGGGGTATAATCTGGCTTAGGCCGCTTTAACTTCAGGTATTGTCCATTAGTCTGTTAGACCGTAAATATGTTCATGTTTGTGTTTAACCCATGAAGATCCAAACCATCAAACAAAACCATGTACTGATAGAAAATGTTTAACACCTGTTCTGTTGATATACTAATCCTATTGACGCATGTAAATAATTGGTGTAAAATGCAGTTTGTCATCTTTTCATGGTCATCAGATATGACCCATGTGGACGTTCAGAGGCTACATAGTTACCATGGAAACACCATCATCTTCTACAACACTGATTCATCAGTAAAACCCATGGAGGTTGATCATTGACAGTGGATGG
Organism: Apogon hyalosoma; assembly: GCA_037367295.1. Lineage (NCBI taxonomy): Eukaryota > Metazoa > Chordata > Actinopteri > Kurtiformes > Apogonidae > Apogon > Apogon hyalosoma. The sequence continues at coordinate 18,428,201 of JAPQRP010000020.1, forward strand.
ACACACATGGTTTATGATAAATTTGCTGAAAAAGTCACTTTTTCTTCAGTTTTCTCTGTGTCTGATATAATAACCCTAACTTTAATCCGAACCTTTATGAACATCTACATGATCAGTGAATTAAATATAGGAAAATACATGATTTTAACTGAAAAGATGCAAAATACAGAGTATTTTTTAGTATGCAAAGTACAGAGGATGATATCATATTCTTTTAGGAACTGACACAAAAGTAGTACTGGGTCTTTATGGGTTAAGAACAAGATGACGGATGTCCTGGATTTGTGTCACATGGGCTTGTCTACTGTCGGTCACGTAAATAAGATCGCAGATTATGAGCGATTCTTTCACCTCAGTACCACTCAGGTGAATATTGGACTGCTTTTTTCACAAGCCATATATCTTGTGAACGTTCTGATATTAAAATGGATTTTTTAAGATGCATATGTAGATCTGAAACTGACTGTTTCATGCATGTGCTTCTCCCTGGACATTGCTCTTGCTCCCATATCATCACATTCTGCTGCTTGTTGGTGTGTATTCACAGCCTACAGTACCCTATATGGTCAGGTGATATAGGAAAAAACCTTAGTGGGAGGTGTTTAGGGCAGATTTGAACACAGGAGACCAAAAGTGTGTGTCCTGTTTCTTGTTTATTTATGTGTTTTCTCTTTTTGTCTTATTTTAGCTGTTCTGTCGACTCTTTTTCCCTGACCGTAATCCTGGCACTTTTTACAACCCTAACCAAGTTGTTATATGTCTAAACCTAGCCAAAATGTAATAACGGCACTGTCTAGATGCCTTTCAGAGTACCTTGTGTGTCGAAAAATGACATATTGAAGGTATACTGTCAAAATGTGACCCTAGAAAAAGTTTTTCCAACACAGTGTTCTCAGATTTTTTGACATCCACACCTCAGGAGACAGGAATTGTACCAATTCATAGCACTGGCTTGGTGGTCTGTGCACCATGTTTATATAGAGGTTCTTTGGTTGAGACTAACCAAAATATTGTCAGTTTCATTTGTTGTAGCCAGTAAGTAAAAGGCACTATTCTTAACCCATAAAGACCCAAACAGCCGCCGGCGACCAAAACCATCTACTGATCTAGACTGTTTCATATTTGTTGATCCACTAATCCTATCAATCCATGTAAATAATTGGTGTAAAATACAGTTTGTCATCTCTTCATGGTCATCAGATATGACCTTGTATTTGGATGTAGAGGCTCTTTAGTGAACATGGAAACACCGTCATCTTCTACAACATTGATTCACCAGTAAAACCTATGGAGTTAGATTAATAACAGTGGATGGAGACACTTGGTTTATGTTCAGATAATGATAGATTCAGTTTCCAAATTGTTCTCAGTTTTGATATAATAACCACTGAATTTTCTCTGAGCTATAATGAACATCTACATGATCAATAAATTAAATATTGGGGGAAAATACATGATTTCCACTGAAAAATGCAAAATACAGAGGATGGTATTATAATAAATGGTGAAAAACACCTTAAGAAAGGTGAACTAGAGAGAAAAATCAATTTGGGAACTGCCACAAAAGTAACACTGGGTCTTTATGGGTTAATTCAGTGTTAATTGAAGACTTTGGAAGCTACTGACTAAAAATTACCAACCAACAAAATGACTTTAGAAACCAGAAAATACAATGTCTGAATAAATATAATGATAGATTACACTGTCAAATTATTATAAATTAGTAGCTGTTAATTGGAAAGTTGTTTAACACTGTATATTTGTTTGTTAAGTGAATAGCTTTGATAGCCATATTATGAATTAATTTACAATGAATTATTGAGGTAATGCTAAATAAAATGTAGTCAGTATGATGTTTTAACTACATTTATCTTATAATTTGCAGATGCAGGTTGGTTTTATATGAAGTGAATTTCTGAGAGGCAGGATTTCTAAAGGCTATGACAGCTTGTAGCCGGTTTCCTTGTAATCAACTGAATGTTTGCCACCCAGCTATTAATGTGTACTGGGTTTAACCTTTTATTCAGCTTATGGATGAATCATACACAGCATGCACACAACGAGCCACAAACTGAAAATGTTTGTGTTGTGTACTCGCAGTCATAACTGTGGTGTGTTGCTGAAGACTAATCAGTGAGGGTCACACTTTTGACTAGCGCCACAGGCTATCCATTACATCAGACACAACAGAAGCCAGCTGAATGTCGCTGGCAATGAGGAACCAAATATACAAATACAAAAATAGCCAGTTGTGCAGCCAGTTGGCAGGCTGTATTTCATGTCCAGTGTGAGTGTCAGAATATAAATCTCTGAACTCAGGTACTCGGAATAATTATGAACAAAACACTTCAGTCTGCTGCTAATTTTGCTACTTTGCACATGTCAAGAACTGTCTCACATCATGAGAGCCCATTAACTACTGCAGCGACTCTCTACCACATGCTCCATCCAAATGTTTCAGCCAGACTGGGAAATGAGAGCCCAGAGATGTGCTGAGTAAGACTGGGCACATACAGGCCATGACACAGCAGGCTAGGTAGCGTCCTCCAAAATATGTGGGCAAAAGTTTTGAAGTGAATTGATCCCATTCAAAGGCTGGGGAATGTAATCAAAATGCTGTGATCCTCATCTGAGGAAAACTGCCAGCTACTGATGGTTGACTTTTGTGGATGTTCTGTCCTCTAAGTAACCCTGTCTCCTCTAAATGTGAGATTGAACATTTTAGCAAAACAGAAAAATCAAGACAAGCAGAAGTACATTTAATTTTTTTTTTTTTTTTGCATCGTTCTTTGAGGCTGAGAAGTGATTCCAGTGCAGAATTGTCTAAATCTGCAGTAAACTGAATGTCCGCTAGGTATTGGTTCCTAAAAGGAGTTTGTTCTTATAGACCATGTTAACCCACAAAGGCCAAGCACTACGTTTGTGTCAGTTCCTGAATTAAATTATCTATATCTAACCTTTCTAAAGCGATTTATCATCATTCATTATAATATTATCTTCTGAATTTTGCCTCTTATCAGTATAAATCAGGTATTTTCCTGTATTTAATTCACTGATCATATAGATGTTCATAAAAGCTCCCATTAGAGTTGATGGTTATTATATCAAAAACAGAGAAAACTGCAAGAAAAGTGACTTTTTTAGTGAAATATATCATTAACTGAACATAAACCCAGTGTGTCCATCCACTATAATTGATCAAATTCCATGGGTTTTACTGGTGAATTAATGTTGTAGAAGATGACAGTGTTTCCACAGTAACTACTAAGCCTCTGGATGTCCAAATGGGTCATATCTGATGACCATGAAAAGATGACAAACTGCATTTTACACCAATTATTTACATGGATTGATAGGATTAGTGGATCAACAGTTTAGATCTGTAGATGCTTTTGGTCGGTGGTGGATGTTTGGGTCTTTATGGCTTAAACTAGCCATCTTCAGAACAGAAATAAACATGTTTACAGCTGAATAAAAATACTTTTGGCCTCTGTAGTTCATTCCACCCTTTGTTAACAGCTGTATGGGGGTGGATTTTTATATAACTTACCCATTTAGACTATCCAAAGCTGAAATATTATGCATAACTAAGGGAGCGGACGCTGTGATTGACATTTGAGTGCCGTCAGTGGTGTGTTGTTTATGCTTTACTTGCATTAGCTTGGCTGATGGGTCAGACATTCAGAGCTCTTGTTTATTGAATAGCGCTCATCTTTCTACCTGGAAAGATCGGCCGTAATTGTGTTTAAGTAATTACACAGGGCTATTAAAAAAAAAAAAAAAAAAAAAAAAAAAAGAACCGATTTCATTATGCAATATTTTAATAAGGAAAGGCAATAGAACACTCCAGCCAAGTCACACGTATTCTACTCACAATCAACTTTTATTTCTTGTCTTACAAGTGTTCAATGTGGACACCACCTGCAGCACGGACAACATTAATGTGATAAGAGAATTCCTCCGGGACGTGTATCAGCATATCACAATCCACTGAGTTGATCACTGTTGATAACTGATGTTTAAAGTCATCGAGGTTAGTGGGTCAAAACTAAGAAAACTCCTCTTTCAAATGGTCATTGACTCATTCCATGACAACGCTTGAGAACTGAAGCAATGCGTCATGAAATCGGTTCATTCTTTTTGAATAACCCTGTATTAACTCTTTATCGGGCAAGTGACTATTTTTGGTCATTTCCACATACATTACAAGACAGTGACAGCAACAGTTCCAGTGAGGACAGTGAGTCAACAATCTTAGGTCTAATGTAGTCTACAGGGTCTGTAAGGTCCACCTCTGCATGAACAGTGAGTGGACCTGCTTTGTTAGGTACCATGAAGT
>JAPQRP010000020.1:18478524-18490810 GCA_037367295.1 Apogon hyalosoma
TGTCTTTGGATGGTGGGAGGAAGCCGGAGTATCTGGAGAGAACCCACGCAGACACGGGGAGAACATGCAAACTCCACACAGAAAGGTCCCACCCCCATCGACTTGTGTTGGAATCAAACCCAGGACCTTCTTGTTGTGAGGTATGAGTGCTATCCACTGCACCACTGTGTCACATTAAAAGTAAATGATGAAAAAAATGTTAAGTTGTGTTTGTGGTATTTTGTATGGCTAAAGGCTTTGTAGCAGTCTGAGCTCCAAGCAGTTAATTTATGACCGTAAGTGTGACAGGGTTTGATGACTAATGTCACTTTTAGGGACTATAAACACAAATTCATGTTATTTCCTGCCATCGGTGAGGTAGGTGACTAATGTAGCTGGTAGTGGCAGGGAACAGTTGTGAAATACTGGTGAAAGAAAGAAATTAAGAAAGAAAGAAAGAAAGAAAGAAAGAAAGAAAGAAAGAAAGAAAGAAAGAAAGAAAGAAAGAAACTTAATATGATTTTTGGCTTTTTTACATTATGTAATTGTCTTGATTGGAAACTGCATGATGCAACAGTTTGTTTGTTTGTTTGTTTTTTTCAAATGTATTGTGCTTTGCAGTGGACAGCAGTTTTTGTTGTTTTTTTTTTTTTTTTTTTCACTCTTGTTCACTACAAAGGACAAACTAGCCAAAGAGACCAAAACCATTTTTTTGTATTAGGACATATGGGACATTTGGGAACTGACTCAGTTGTAGAATCAACATTAAGTGGCCATTTGAGGAACTGCAGTTTTTGACACTTCAATTCTTTCACTTTTCAACTACAGAAGTTGCAGTTTGGTGACACAAAAGGGACTACAATCTCAAGTGGCCGATGGAAGTAATGCAGCTTTTTCCACTTTGTCTTTCCCTGACCTCTCTTTACTGTTTCTAGCTCTTCATGAATTGAAGATAACCTGACACAGAATTCCCTTTACAGATGTAAATCCTTGGCTCCTATCAACCATTAACACACTATTCCTCTTTGTCAAAAATGCTTTGTGACATCCTGAAGCCAACAGCAGTTCATCTGTACAAGTTCTGTTATTTGCTGCTTGATGACACAGCACCAAGGCATTAATTTCATTACTCCACAAACAACTGAGAGGAGAAAATGAGTAACTGAGTAAAAAAATCAATAAAGAATAAAAAAAAAAAAACAACTCTTGGATGCTCTGAATATCGGTAAATCTCTGTGCTTTACAATGTATCTCACAGCAAGCCACCTGTCAGATGTAACTATGATGGATGTAGCAATCTAGCAGAGGTACAGGTACCCGACCAAACAATGTATTTGGTAGAAGTTCAAGTCACCATGTCCATATTTAAAGCAGTGAATGACTTTCATCACACATTTTTTTTGTCAGATTTGTAAAACCCTAGTGATACTCTAATTATCACTAATCCATTAGTCTTTCTGTGCTTACATACTTCCCTCATAGTGAACAACTTTGAAGATGACGCCGTTATAAACACAGTCCAATGGTTTACATAACAAACCGAAACGTCACTCAGGCCTTTTTGGAAATTTTGTCACGAAGTGCATTGTGGGAATGGGATTTCCACGCAGCAGCAATTTCGCTGTCTCTTCATGAATGCTGAACCCAAATGTCACCTTTACCTCCATCCATCGACTATACTCTTTCTTCGAAACAACCCTGGTGGACTGCAGAAGTTTACATTGTAGCGATCTGACTCGTTTTCTTGCCGAATCTGTGAGAAACCGCTTTCACTTCCCTGACACTATTTTGCAAATGCAGAATCACAGAATCCTGCATTCAGTACCATCCTCAAACCCACGACCCAACTGGTGGTTTACTGGACCCATCTGTAGCACTGGCACAGTGCTAATAAACTATAGAAGTAGATCTGGCTGTTGGAGAGTAACTTACAAATAAACTTGTGAAGGATATTTAAAAGAAAAAGTGACACTTTATGAAATCTCATAATAGAAAAACCTAATCAAAGGTTGTGGTAGAATTCATCCCAGACAGCAGTTTTAGTAAGTTGGTCATTTACTCAGTCCAAATACAACTCTACATTATGTTTTAAACACTAGCTGCATTTTAACCACGCCTTCATCAGCACTTTTTTGATCAGTCCTCATGTCTGTGCCAAAAAAATACCCATCCCGTCCACAAAACCGCAAAATATGTGTAGTCTGAATGATTATCATCAAATTACACTCATATTTCTCATATCCAAGTCGCTCAAGAAGCTGATCCTGGCACATTTTACAAGCATCACCCCAGTATCTGTTTGTGCATCAGCCAAACAGATTAGTGCAGAATACAGCCCCCCACCCACCCACCACCACAGCTCTATAGGACCAGGATAAGTCAAACGCGAATGTCAGAAAGTTGTTTTAGTTTGGCCTTAAACATCCATCCATCATCCTCAACCTAGGCCTAAGCTCAGCCTTCTGCAACTGGACTGAACCTCCTGATCGACTGCACCCAGGAAGTCAACAGCAGCTGCTCAGTACAGGACCAGAAGGCTCTGCAACAAGCCATCAGGATGTCTGAAAACACCGCCTGCACACAGCTGCTGGTAATCAACAACATTTACATCTTTAGGGAGATGAGCATAAATGCATGCAATATGTGACTCACAAAATGTATCCAAATACAAAATACTAGCATTAGTTAATATCCATTCATCCATTTATTTTGTGAGTGGCTTACTTCCCTGGAGGGTCATGGGGATGTTGGAGCCTATCCCAGCTACCAACATGTGAAGATGGGGGACACCATGGATATGTCACCAGTTCATCACATGGTGTCTGTAAACATATCTAATTGGATCCAAGTTGTGTGTATTTGACAAACACTCCTTACTAAACAAAGTGAAAAACACTATTTATGTCCACTGAAGATGGAATTAGCTGAACAATGATGACTTAAGTGGTTAATTATCTATAATTTATTGCAACAAAATACACTTTATCACAAAAATTGAGTCCTATTATAATCATCACTTAACAAAACACAAACAGCATTAAGAGTCGTCAAAGGAGCAGAGCCATGCATACAGGACAATAGTGTTAAAACAAGATGAAATCAAGACAGCATGTTAAATGTGCAGGAAGAGTTCAGTTTATGTTCACATCAAATTACTCAAGGTACTTTGGTGACCAAGTGGAAATCATCCAATCACACAATGACCGGAGGTGTCAAGTAACAAAGTACAAATCCCTTGTTACCTTACTTAAGTAGACATTTTGGTTATCAGTACTTTACTGGACGTTTTTCAGCTGACTTTTTACTTCTACTCTTTACATTTTCACGCAATAATATATACTTTCTACTCCTTACATTTTTAAAAATAGCCTCGTTACTCCTATTTCATTTCAGCTCGTCTTCATTCCGGTTTGTCGTTGTCAAATAAAAAAAAAAAAACTTCCCAGATAAACTGCACCATCTGGATAGAGTGAATTGGTTGTGGTTGAATGAGAAGTATAAACATATACCATTCCGACACTCTGTTGGTTTGTACGTGATCCATCGCACCTGCACATGACACAAATCACATCATAGCCCAGCAAGGACATCGCAGACATATGTAGCCTAGTATGAAGATGTCGGCGGCAGAGACTCAAGAAAATTCCAGCGAAATGTCCCAACCACTCTACTGTATATAGACAACCATTCAAGGGTCATTGTTACTAAGCCTGCCCTGGGTACACCAATTTTCTTGTCCAGTTTTGTCATCTTATATCAGTTGCCTTCACAGATTCCTGCAGCTAAGCTTGGATGTACATTTACATTCCAATAAAGGTTACTGATAACATGCCTCAGAAGTTTGACTTTTTGCACCATTTGAATACTTATAGGCAACTAGCTGGGGCGCCGATAAGGGGGGGTAAACAGGAGAAATTCATGGGGCCCAGTATTTGTGGGGGCTCATAGAGCAGTGGAGGGGGCCCAGTGGATACAGGTTTGAAGTTGTGAAAAGTTTGTGAGAGCATGTTAATTTGTTAATTTTCATTTTCATGCTATCGTTAATGACATTGTTTATGGACTACCCCACCCCCCCAGTCCGACAGATTGAGAAGATAGTCAATTTATTTAGGGTCCACAACGATTACGCTTTCATGGGGCCCATAATAGTTGCGGCGCCCATGGCAACTAGTCCTCATATCTTCTACTTCATAAAGACATGTTTATGCTCATGGTTCTTTCATACATTTGCATTATAATCAAATGCCTTCATTTTCAATGGGCATATGTGTAGCAGAAACAGGTAGCCTAGTACATCCCAAATGTTTCAACATTAACATTTTAATATAATATTATAGTTATTATGGCCTTTAGAAAACTGTTTTTGAGGAGGTGGGGTAGTGCACAATAGGCCCCTGTAGTTTTGAAACCAGTACTTTTACACTTTTACTGGAGTAAAAAGCTTGAGTTGATATTTCAACTTCTACAGAAGTCTTTTTAAACCCTAATATCTATACTTCTATCTGAGTAATGAATATGAATACTTTTGACAGCTCTGACAGTGACAAGAAAATGAAAACCATTCTGTTGGTAACTACTGGAAGCAGGACCAGCAATGTATTGTGATAATAAATAATTGTTTTTTTTTTTTTAGAGATATGTTTACTAGAATTAATATGTTTACTATAGTATTTAAATAGCCCTTCTTATCCACATAATTTCGAGTGGGAACATTGCCTCAGCTGTCCCTGTGGACCGGACATCCCTAGTTCACACCTATTATGCTGAAGAATCATTCAGTTTGACAGCAAGTGATTGTTAGATATATGTCAGATATTGAAAGTTTTGTCACTGAGCTGTTTTAAACTATTGTCAAAGACATCATATTCTCACACAAATCATGTGATTTGCTTCTTTTAGTGATTTCAATTTAGGGATTTCATTATGTCTTTGTTGAGGTGCGCTTTCTCTGGCTGAACTTTAGAAGAACTGCAGTCATCCTAATATTTTCTGACAGAAGACGCAGATTAAACTCCAACAGAAGACCATATTCAAGTGACATCTATTCAGTTCTGGATCGTCATTAATACTAAATCTAAATAAAAGTGTTCTCCAGTTTTTTTTTTCCACTCCTATTTGTTACATAAAGCATACATCATCCAATGTCAAATTGAGGCGCTCCTCAGCAGGAGGGCCTTGATCCGGGGAAAAGTCAAACCCCGAGGAATGATATTCAATCACTGGCCCATCTTCCAACCTGTTGCTTTGGGATATGCAATCACATCAAAGACCACCCTTTGTTCGCAGGCAGATTGCTGAATTATACAACAAAGGGCACTCCCGTCTCCTGCCTTTGTCTCTGTAATACGACTCTTTCATATGTATGCACCCATTCTTTCATGGTCATAGTGACTGGGATGTTTTTTTTTTTTTGTTTTTTTTTTTTTTTACTTTTAACTCATACACAAACTAGGTTGGCATTAGCTAAGAGCACCAAGTCCTCCCCAACCAAATCAAAAGTTAAGCACAGGAAATTCATTCCAGCCAATGCACAGAAAATAGTAGCTTTTCTAACATCTGATTGAGAGTAGATTCTATGTGGCTTGTGTCCAATGTCACACACTGCCCACTTCTTCTCAGTTATACTCAATGTGTATCGTAATATTCATACCTATCAAGATCCGTTAATGGGGAATATGGTGGAATACAATGAAAGTGCTTTGGCCACGCTGATCCAACGCAAAGGCAACAAAACACACCCCAAAGTCAGCTGAAGTACAAACCTGGTAAAACAGGTCACAGGTAGGAACGTGGCAGCAACACCTCCAAAAGTATCCATAACAGTCATCTCGTAAAGCTTTCCCATCCCATGGGATGCTACAGTACCACATGTAACATCTGGTAGAAAGCATTATACCCCTTTAGTAAAAATAGCCCGATGCAGGCAGGAAGCAGAATATAAAGCAGATCCAAGGTGAGACAATATTAATTGAAAGGACAAGAAAAGAGTGTTATAGTAAGATTTTGCCATATAATTCTACATTTGTACTGAGTCAGACCCTGTAATCTTTATACTGTCACAATGGACCTGTTGAGTTAGAAGAACTAGAGATAATGCAGCAAGATTGTGGTCTATGCATCCACTTAAAGGTGGGGTGCAAGATGTTTTCCTGGAGCATTTTTTACTATATTGCTTAAAATCCACTTCACACCCTGATTACAACCAATTAATTAAATGCTCTAATACAAAAAAAAAAATGTAGTCACCTGTGGAACGGACAGGACTGAAAAAACACCGTCCAATCATTTTGAGCACCCACTCAAAATGATTGAACGGTGGTATGTCCATCAAACTCAACTGCCATTTGTCCCTCCCCCATTGCTTGTTCTTAGAGGCTTGGAGCACTGGTACAGGAAATGAAGCCAGAGCTTGGCTAGATATATTAGCTATATTAGGATGTAAAGTTCACCGGAAAACTGTTTTGTCACGAACATAAATCACTAGGAAATGTAACGTTAGTCAGATAGGTATGAACTGGAGCTGTTCTGTAAGAGCGGGGGTGTTGGAGGAGACTGAATGAAGTATGCAAGCATCAGAGCCGGGTTGGAGCCCGAGCTGGAGCCAGGTGAAATGTTGCTGTGCAGTGCTCATGAACCCTCCGGAACAAGCATTGTGCATCCCAGTATTCTGGAGGCATGGCTTCGGGGGATGGCTGAAGAGGTTTGGACTTTTGAATTGTGTATTTTCAAAATGTTGCTTGCTCGAACCATTTTTCTAAGATCTCGTACCCCACCTTTAACGGCTTTTACATAGTTTAGTGCATAAAGACCCAGTGATACATTTGTGGCAGTTCCTAAATGACTTTTTCTCTATATTTATTATTATATCTCTATTTTGTGTTTTTTTTTTCTGTGAAAATCAGGTATTTTCCAAGATAAAATTTACTGATCATGTAGATGTTCATAAAAGTTCAGATTAAAGTTGAGGGTTATTTTATCAAAAACAGACAAAACTGAGGAAATAGTGACTTTTCTCAACAAAATATATCATTAACTGATCTTAAAACACTGTCATTGATCCAACTCCATGGGTTTTACTAGTGAATCAATGTTGTAGAAGATGACGGTATTTCCACATTCACTATGGAGCCTCTAAACATCCAAATGGGCCATATCTGATGACCATGAAAAGATGTATAACTGCATTTTACCTCACTTATTCATATGTATTGATAGGATTAACGGATTAAGAGATATTCATCATTTTACATCAGTAGATCAACTTGGTTTCCAGTGCCTGTTTGAATTTTTATGGATTAAAATGTCATTTAGTTTTTAGACCAGTTACATAAACTAACATCAGATAGCACAATTCATGTTAAACAAAATGTGTTGGAAATGAACGTCCATGCACACAATCACATTAATGTGTACAATAGTAGGTCTTTTTCTTCATAAGGAACAGAGTTACTAGCAATATACAAACCTTAGACATATACTATGTGGAATTTGTACATGTATATGTGTGGTCCCCACTTTCTAAAAACACCCACTCTGTGATATATTGTGTGGTTCAACACCTTACAGAGAGTTTTTTCAGCTTCACTGGTGGATTGATGGCTTCACTCCTTGAAACAATTAATCCAGTGAGTGCAGAAGCAAACTAAATATAAAGCAAGTGTACTTTATTACTTACTTACAGCTTTCACATAAACAGGTTAGCATAGGATTCACCTGAGACTAGGTGTTTTAATACTTTTAGATACATTCTTAAACAATGCATAAGGCTTGGACTAAACTCTTGGTTAGTTGTCTAAATCTTAAGTCAGTTTAGTTAACTCAAAGTAAAACCATCCCAGACAGCAGCTGACACTGGACCGGATCCAACCACAACTCGCCAGATTCACACTGCAATCACACCCGCTGAGCATCATTGCACCAGATATGGCTGGGACCATCAGACTGACAGTCCGAATGATAGGTTATGGACTGTTCCGAGGCGGACCGTGCAAACCGAAGGCGCTTGCAATTTGAAAGTTAACAGTCGACACATGACGTCACAGCGGCGACCAGAGAGGCAGGCCCCAGCGCTGCAGCGTACGTGCAGACACACACAACAGACTTCAGCAACACACTGGATGGCAAAAGTTAATGGTAAGGGCTTTATTTAAAACAATAATTGCGCTATGAAGTGACTGCATGACTGTAAAAATGTTATTCAGTCAAAACTGTTGCAGATCTGGCAAGTGAATCCATACCGAGGCTGGTCCATGGAGCAGATCCGTTTCACCAAATCGGACTGAATTTTTCAGTACATGTAGCCCATGTCCGGTCCTGTAATATTTTGCTATCTGGGATACAGAGGACTAAAATACTCAAGCACTAAAACTAAATGCCATTTTGTCCAAAGACTATTAAGACTACCAAGTGACACACTACTGCAAGAAGTTTCAAAGTTCTGTAAGATGATGTCACAGATCTCGCTTAGAGGTCAGTCCCTTAAGCTGACATTTTAAGTGAAGACAGAGAAAGGTGAATGTGAAAACATCCCGCAAGTGTCAGACTCTGTACAGTCATCATTCTGCACGGTGAAGCTCAAAGATCACAGTGAAAGGACAAGAGGAAATATTTGTTTTTGACAGACACATTTAAAACACCTCTTTCAAACCTGCCATGGACCGCTGCTGCAGTATAGAACGAAGCTGTGACCTGATCTATCAATTACCAACAACTGACAAGTCTTTAACTATGTGAGAAAAACTATGACATGTTAAGGGATGAGGTCAGAGGGTTTCTATATTGTTGTTATTTTGTACAAATGTTATATATAGGCAAACAAAAGTCAGAAACCGTCCTACAAAAGTCATGGATACACTGTCCGACCTTAATTTAAAGGTAAGATAGGAGATCCTGGAAAAACGGTTCGAGCAAGCTACATTTCGAAAATACTCAATTCAAAAGTCGAAACCCCTTTCTTAAGACTTCCCCCTGAAGCCACGCCTCCAGAGCACTGCGCAGCATCAGTTCGCCAGCCTTCCTTAACTTTTTCTCATGGCTCATTCACAGGTAAGAAAAGACCTGACAACATAATGAACCTAAACAACGAATATGATTATTGTTTCCAGTTATATTTATCAGCATATTAGATTAGAAGTTGGACTTTTCACTTGTTATTTTGAGATGTGTTCTAAGTAATCTCGGGCTGGTAAGAACAGCTGATTGCAGTAAGATTGATGTCAGGCTAGCAGCCCACTACAATTTGCTGGTTTATTTATATCTAGCTACTACAATTCCTTACGCTCAGGCAGGTCATGTCCATATGAAACTGCAGCTTTTCCTATCCCATCTTTTTCTTTGTCATTTTCAAAAAAAGTGCTCTGTAAACATAGAGTCGTTTCAGGAAATATTTGCCTCCCCATGAAACGCAGCATTAGCCCGGTAAAAAAATGACTACACCGTTACTAACATAGCAACCTTTTTCTTGGCAGTAGCCTTCTCAAATACAGTTCAGTTCAGTTGTTGGCAACTTTTCTGCCAAAATATTCCTAATGTACAAGTGTCTACCACATTTTAATTTAGAATGCTAGCTAATATAGCTAACCAAGCTCTGGCTCTGGCTTCGTTTCCTGTACTAGTGCTCCAAGCCTCTGAGAATGTGTGATTCGTGCATGAAGAGGGTTACACACAGAGGGGGGAGGGATAAATGGCAGTTGAGTTTGATAGACATATCACCATTCAATCATTTCGATGGGTCGGTTAAAATGATTGGATGGTGTTTTTTCAGTCCTGTCCGTTCCACAGGTGACTATTTTTTTAATTTTTTTTAATTTTTGTGTTAGAGAATTAAATTAATTGGTTGTAATCAGGGTGTGAAGGGGATTTTAAGCAATATAGTAAAAAAAAAAAAAAAGTTCCAGGAAAACATCTCTTACCCTACCTTTAAGTATAAGTAAAGCCATTCCATTGGATAAATACATAAATACTGCAGAAACAGATATGTTTAAGCAGCAACAATCTCTATAGGTAAGGCAAGGAAAGGCAGATTTATTTATATAGCACATTTCATGTACAAGACAATTCAAAGTGCTTTACATAAAACATTGAAAGCATTACAGCAGCAATAAAAAGTATAGGCATGAAAGAGAAAAGAAGAAAAAACAAAACAAAAACCATAAAAAGATAAAACAGATAAACAGATAAAAACTTTAAGCATACAAGAAAATGCAGATCTGAACTTCTGAATAAAAATTCTTCAAATGCAGCTGAGAACAGGTGGGTCTTTAACCTGGATTTAAATAAACTGAGTGTTTCAGCTGATCTGAGACTTTCTGGGAGTTTGTTCCAGACATCTGGAGCATAGAAGCTGAACGCAGCTTCTCCGTGTTTGGTCCTGACTCTGGGGACCGACAAAAGACCAGATTCAGATGACCTGCGGGGTCTGGTAGATTCATACTGGGTCAGGAGGTCACTGATGTACTTTGGTCCCCAAACGCGGTAACCCCAAATGATGCAGTGACTAGTTTGACTGTGTTTCAATGGAAAAAGGTCATGTGGTCTGACAAGTCTAGACTGACCCTGTTCCAGAGTGATAAGGTTGAGAAGAGAGGCAGATGAAGTGATTACCCATCATGCCTAGTGTCTACAGTACATGTCTGTAGGAGCAGTGTTATGATCTGGGGTTGGTTCAGTTGGTCAGGATGTCATGTGTCTGTAAAATGAGGCTGAACCTGAATATAGTGAATGATAGCACAGACATATTCTCAAATGACAAAGCCAGGATTAATCAGGATCAAATTGTTAAAGACTGATTCAAGGAGTATTAAACATCATTTTCACACACGACCGGCCACCAGAGTCCAGACCTGAACCCCATCGAGCGTCTCTGGGAGGTATAGAAGAAGACTTTACAAAGAGGTGCATTTCTCCCATCTTTATTACAAGAGCTTTGCGGAAAATGGATGAAATTCTGGACAGAAATAAATGTGACATTTGTTGCATAAGTTTCTTGCATAAGTACTACATGATTACGTGGCAAATGCATCCTGTAATAAATGCTACAGGGCAGTCCAGCAAAAATACTGTGTTGCAAAAATGGGGGCACCCCTCAAGAAATAATATCATTTTAGATAAAATATGTAAATCCAGTCTCTGTAGGATGTACAAAAAAAGACAATACGATTATGTACAAATTGTATCTAATATATGGACACAATGTTCCAGTGCACTGTGGCAGTATATCTATGGTTCTTTAGCACTGCTGAAAAACCTGCAGGGATGTTTAATGTGTGTATAACAGATTAAGATAAAGGTTAAAGAGACTTAGTCACCTCTGTTCTTTCAGATGTATTCCACAGATCTTAAATACCGGCATCTCCTCACTGCCTTTTTCACTGGCACTGAAAAATAAATCCTGACAAAAAAAGGATGATGGGGATTCTGCACTCACATTCATTTGCCAATAAATCAGCCGCAGTGGCCTCTTTATAGACGCATCATCATGCATACAGGGTGTCTTTGCCATATGTTGCAGCGGGTACTGTATGCCGTCTCATAAATCAAACCATATTTAACTCGCTGGTGTCAGTGAAGTCGACTCCTGTGAGATACCAACACGCATCAGTTCTATACGTTCGGACTCGCGCTGCTGTCATGAATTAAAAAGGTGTGATGATCAGATGGCTGGTGCTGTTAAACATCATGACTGTGTGATGGAGCATCGCAACCAGATGTTCATCGAAAAATAAAGCAGCCGTATTATCATTTTTCTTGGAATAGTATGGTACTGTGTGTGGATGACACTTAATATTTCTCTTTTACACAATATATTCTACTATTTATTCTCTTTTCTTTTGCTAATGATGTATTGTTAGATTGAGCTGAAAGTCAGATTAATAAACTCAACATCAACATTATTTACCTTCATTTAATATTCACATAATTCTCAAGTTATAGAGCAACAGATAAAGTTTCATGGAAATTAACTGTGGCTCCTACACATACTACTGTATATTATTTCAGAGGGAGAAATTAGACAGGAAAAGAAGTTCTCATCCAGGTTAAATTATGTCAAAAACTTTAAAACTATTGCCAGACTTTCCCCCCCTCTTTTAATTAGTCTGCTTCCTTCTTCTTTTTGCCCTCTCTTACTCACAGTTTCCACCTTATTAGCTGCCCACAGTATTAGGCTTAACCCTTTTTTTGGGCAAGTGACTATTTTTTGGTAATTTCTGCAGACATTACAAGACAGTGAAAGCAACAGTTACAGTGAGGCAACAATCTCAGGTCCAATGTGGTCTACAGGGTCTGTAAGGTCCACCTCTGCATGAAC
>JAPQRP010000020.1:18501713-18526469 GCA_037367295.1 Apogon hyalosoma
ACAGCAGGGGTCCAAGAACTGACCCTTGGGGTACCCCACATGTAATTTTCATTTTGTTGGAGGAGAAATCACCAATGCAGACAAAGAACTGCCTACCAGGTTCTGAACCAGTTTATAAACTGGGCCAGATAAGCCAACCCATTGTTCAAGCCTCTCCAGTAGGATTTTGTGGTCAACGATGTCGAACTGAGATCAAGTAGAACAAGAATGGAAATTTTTTCTGAGTACATGCTTATATGTAGATCATTTATAACTTTAATAAGTACCATTTCTGTGCTATAGTGGGGATAGAAACCAGACTAATAAGTATCTAAAAGGCTGTTTGATGTGAGATAGCTCTTGAGCTGAATGTAAACTGTTTCTCCAAGTATTTTGCTGAGGAATGGTAAATTAGAAATAGGCCTGTAATTTGCAATGACAGTGTGAACCAGATAGTTCTTCAGAAGTGGTTTGATGACAGCTGTTTTTAGTGATGTGGGAAATATACGTGACTGACCAGTTAATGATATGAAGAACCTCTGGTGCTAAGCAGTTAAAGACGGTTTTGAAGAATGTAGTTGGGAGAGGATCCAGGCAGCAAGTGGAGGACCTTAGCTGACCAACAATATTGTTAAGTTCTGTCAGATCTAAACAGTTAAAGTGAGACATGACACAAGTGGAGCTCCTGGAGAAAAGAAAGGCAAGTTCAGTTTTAGATCTTAGGGCACGAATGTTTTATCTAATAGTAATGATTTTATTATTAAAGAAGGAAGCAAATTGATCACATTTTTCTGAGGACAACATTTCTGAAGGGATGGTGGACGGTGGATTAACAAATCTGTCAACAGTTGAGGAGAGTACATTATTATTGCTAATATTTTCATTTATGATTTTGGAAAAGAAAGACTGTCTAGCTTGGTTAATTGCCTTGTTATATTCATTCAGATTCATGGTGAACCTGAAGTCTTGTTTTTCTCTACTGTCGCTCAGCCCGATGATACTTTCTCTTTAAGTGTCTGATGTCCACTCCATTTCTCCAGGGAGGCTTTTGTTGTTGTTGGCTTTGTTTTTTTTTTTTTTTTTTTTTTTACATATTTAACTTTGAGCAGTGCAATTTTGTTTGTATTTTTGAGTTGAAGTTGTCCTCAAGGTCCCCAGTTGAAGATATCATGGACAACAACAACTCATTTACACTTTTTTGAAAGCTTTTAATAGTATTGTTATTAATTATGCGTCTTTTTAGTAATTAAGAAATGTTACATTGTACAGGGAAAGCAGAAATGTCAAAATAAATGCAACAGTGATCAGAGAAAGCTCCATCCATAACAAGGGGCGTGGTAATGTTAAGTCCTTTTGAGATGATAAGGTCTAGAGTATGTCCTTTATTTTGGGTGGGTCCACGGACATGCTGAGATAGGTCAAATGCCTCCAGCAGACTGTTAAAGCTTGCAGCATCTGGATCAGTTTCAATGTCAATGTGAATATTAAAGTCACCAGATATAGTAAGACAGTCATAATCAGTGGAAACCTTAGATAATAGCTCAGAACATTCATCCAGAAATCCACATTTGGATCTTTTAAACCTTAAATCTTAAAATAATCTTTTGTGATATTATAGCTGCAATAAGTAAATCTATGCACTCAGATGTGAGCAACTCATGGAAGACAGAATATAGTTTAAAATAAGTTTATTGAAGCCTCTGCAGAGAGTTTATCTGGGTGAGGACAGAGGTCAAGGAGGTGGAGTTGAGTTCCAACCGAGACCTGGCAACAGAACACACAAATCAGAGGTAAACCGAGCAGGTCAGCGCTGGCACTGAAACTGCCGAGATGATGATATCAACAACAAAACACAAAATAGATGAGAAAATAAATAACTGAATCGCTGACTTTAAAACTGTTGCCTTTATACCTGTATAATTGTGTAGTGGTTTGGAGTCTGACAGACCATTTCCTGTTTCTTACACCTTCTGAGGGAGTTTTGATGTGTTCTAAACTGCACTCACTGTCACTGTCTTTGAAGGAAACGCCTACACTTTGATGCTATCGGAGGACCTGTCTGTCTGTCTTTGTTAATGGCTTTTATCTGTCATTGTGATAGCTATACGACTCTCTGCAGAGCAATATCATCGGAATAATGTTTACAGTGTGCATTAACACAGTCTATGTCAGCATTGCTTTTATAATGACGAGAGTTTGTAAGTTATCACTTGAAGTTGCGTGCCAGCCTCAATAGGACCTCTAGTAGTACCTTCTATGTTGGCATACATTTGGATCTGGATCGTGCCATGGAGTGCTTTAAATAACAGGGCCCCTATAAGACACAACAGAATTTAATGCCCATTTCATGGCCATACTTTCAAAAATTTGTGACTTCTAGAATTTACAAAAATGTATTTATTTACTCCCAGGGGCTGCAAAGTTAGCAATAAGGGGTTCCTAATTCCAGTATAAATTGTCAGGCTGGAACAGGTGGAACTGAGTTGACTAGGGTTACTTTCTTTGCAGCTTGGACATTTAACAGACACATTTGAACACAACACAACAAACACGTTTATGGCAACATAACTTAAGACCTACTTTATCAAAATGTATACCTTTTAAAGTCTTTTTAAAGGTATTAAATGCAGATCTGTAAATTAAAGACTTTTAAGACTTTAAAAGAATGATATTTTGCTTTTTCTTTAATGGAATTATGCATTTTAAAACATTTCCCTGTAGTCTATATAAACTGTAAATGCTCTGCTTGGGTCTGAATTCTTCATTAATTCAACCCCACAGGTCCATCTTCAACCCTATTTCTGAGTAATGACACCAGAAAGGTGGTTTTGAGCGCTGGCCCTTTAAATGTAAATTAACCACTTCATGCCTCACCCCTTCCAGGTTGTTGGCTGTGCTGCTCTGTCCCGTTCAGCCAACAACTGAACATTTTAGGTAATGGGCTCGAAGTCAGGACATATTTTCAGTATGGACTACAACCGCTGCTGCTGACAAACAATTATGTCGTACTCGGAGAAATTTCTGTCGGAAGTCTTGACCTTATATGTGCAAATGTCTTGACATAACTAGTTATAAACGTAACAAATTAAGAAGAAATTAAAACAGGCTGAAGAAATCCGCTTGATTTTTGCCAACATGAATATAAAGATAGCTTTGCAGCACCTGGAGGGTTCAAATTGAAACTGTGTGAACTATTAGGGTCCAAATACAAAAAATAAATGAACCAAAGACTAATAAAAGTGGGTTTAGCAAAATATGACCCATATAAAACATTCTAAACCAACTGGTGACCATGCCTGTGAAATGGTCTCTTTTCTGCTTTGTATTGGAAGTCTGGCTACTGCATTTTGTACAATCTGGAGCATATGAATTACTTTGTGATTTATGTCAGTTAAGAAGCCATTACAGGAGTGTAGTCAGAAGGAAATAAAGGCATCTATGATGGATTGAGTGTCTTTAAGACTTTAAATAGAAACCATTCCTCAGATGGTACATACAAGACTGGAATTCTTGGCTGATGTGTGTCTCAAAGTTGAGGCTTGAGTTACACATCAACAGCTGTGGTTAAAGGAACTAAATCTCTTCAACTCCAGTGAATTATTTCTCATTAGATATTCTAACTTAACTTTTTACAAGGATGCTAAATAAAGTACATTTACAAGCACAAAAGCATTTTATCAGAATAGAATTTTCTTTTGATATGTACAAAGTGGTTCTGCGGCTGTGAAGCATTTATTCTGCCAGAAATATAACAGAATAGGAGTTTTTGATTTGGTCTGTGGATTCTGGCTTCATTCAGCCTTTCATACACTTATTTGAACAACCTATAGTTCTGAGCTCTTCAGCCATCAATGTGTTCAACAACCCTTAAATCTTTGAAGGTAAGGAACTGAAAAGTTGTATCAGCTACTGAGCCATTCAATTTCTTTAAGAGATTTTATATTGGAAATCTAATTGGATTAATAAGTTTGGCTGGTGTGGCAAACTGAATGCATCTGCATAAAAATAAAATGTAATTCCAGCAAATGATATACCAAAGCTAGACCATATGCGCTGATATAATGAGACTGACAACTAGGAGTAATCAGATAATTGTAATAATCAGATCTGAAGTGCCTGTATAGAACCTCTACACAAGTGTTTTTTTTTTTTTGTTTTTTTTTAAAATAATTATAAATACAATAATCAGTCCATTATTGGATTTCTTTCAGAATATGCACATTGTGATGGTAGACTCAAATTTCCTATTATTGTCTTTGCTCATGTTTGATTACATCACATCCATTTTCTGCAGTTTCTGTCTTTTAAACACACACAGATGTTAAAGAATGAAATAAATCAGATTAACAAGTACATGCATGAATACACTGGAGTATTGGGGAGAAATCCAGGTGTGTCAATTCGATTTTTCATAACCAGAAAACAGCTCTTTTCTAATAAAGCATATCAGATTATGTTGTTTACATGATCATGTGAATAATCTGTTAACTCTATATATCAGATCATAACCAGATTTTTAGTGTGCATGTAAACGGACTCAATGATGTCCTAGGTCAACTCTGTAGAACTCTACAACATACAAATGTATGTGGACAGTGAAATCTCAGCTCTAACCAGTGTTGTATAAAGTACTGGAAAGTCACACATGAGTAGAAGTACAGGTACCCTCCCAAAAAAGGACTTTGGTAGAAGTTCAAGTCACTAACTGAAATGCTACTCAAATTCAAGTCTTTAAGTATCTAGTATTTACTGTACTTTAGTATATCAAGTAATCTACAGTTAAATGTACTCAAGTAATGAAAGCAAAAGTACGAGTAAACGTTAGTAACAACCAATGGCAGAATGTGGCACATTATGCTGCTGCTCACATTAAGAGATCACCAACAGGTTGTGGACTGTCATTTGCACTTGTTCATTATGCGTTTAGGCCCAGTGACAAATCAGCTTCCTGCTTTTGTCACAGTAATATCAGCGGTGAAAACACCAAATTTCCTTTAATTACGAGGTTATGTTTTCATCAGGGTTTGTCTGATTGTTTGTTTGTTTATTTGTTTGTTTGTCAGCAAGATAACTCAAAAATTTATGGAAGGATTTTGATGAAATTTTCAGGAAATGTTGATACTGGCATAATAATTACATTTTGGTGGTGATCGGGGGCAGGGGACTGATCTGTCTTGGCGGAGGTCTGCGCTCTCCGAGTGCTTTTCTAGTTTATGTTTTGTAATGAGTAACGATACTGTGCACTAAAAAATTCTGGGAGTAGAAGTATGCACTTGATTTAGGAAATGTAGTGAAGTAAAAGTGAAAGTAAACTAGAAAAGCACTCGGAGAGCGCAGACCTCCACCAAGGTGGATCAGTCTCCCCAACCACCCCTGATCACCACCAAAATGTAATTATTTGTTCCTTGTACCAGTATCAACATTTCCTGAAAATTTCATGAAAATCTGTCCATAACTTTTTGAGTTATCTTGCTAACAGACAAACAAACAGACAAACCCCAATGAAAACATAACCTCTGCTGTTCCTTGGCAAAGGTAAAAAAAAAAAAAAAAACTCAGTAAAGTACAAATTCTCCCAAAACATACTTGAGTACAGTAGTGGAGTATTACTACTTTGTTACTATACAAGACTGTAACTGACTTTATCCTTAACCAAAACGAGTGAGTTAGTCACTGTTAGCTTTTTCAGCCTGTAAGGTGGATCTGAATGTGATTTCTTTGAGAGACCTGTTAACAAAGGCAGTCGACAAGTTGATCTTCAGTTGAAGTGGTCTTTGTTACAGTGTTGGGAAAACAGCAACAGGTTTCACAGCATACATTTCTATGTAACCTTATATAGACACGCAACAATGAAGCTGTTGACCCTGACATCGTTGTAGTCTCGCGTGGGTTTATCATAACTTCCATGTGAATCTACATCTTGTGTTTCTTGGCTTACTCTAGTGCACAGTTCATACTGTTGGAATACGCTGTAGTGAATTGGATAAAAGGGGAAATAAACAGCGGATAGTTGCTTGGTCACTGAAAAGACATCTTAAAGGTAGGGTGGGAGATGTTTTCCTGGAGCATTTTTTTTACTATTTTGCTAAAAAAAACCTTCACACCCCGATTACAACCAATTAAATAACACAAAAATAAAAAAAAGTTTTAGTCACCTGTGGAGAGGACAGGACTGAAAAAACACCATCAAATCATTTTAACCGGCCCATTGAAATAATTGAATGGTGATGTGTCTATCAAATTCAACTGCCATTAGTCCCTTCCCCCTCTGAAGGTACAATCCGGTACTCCGGAGGCGTGGCTTCATGGGGAAGTCTGAAGAAAGGGGTTTGGACTTTCGAACTGTGTATTTTCAAAATGTAGCTTGCTCAAACCATTTTTCCAGGATCTCCTACCCTACCTTTAACAACTAGATGAGAAAATGTTTTAAATCAAGAGTGTTTTGAACTTCTGGCATAATTGTAATTTACAGAGCACAAGGCATAGTTAGGCTGTAAAGTACTAGCTGTGTATAGTTCTCATGGATTTCCCACATGGAAAATGTAAAAGGCAGGTGTAGGCTGCATTTATTCACCCTGACAGGAGCAAACTGTTCAAACAGAGCATAATGTTGACAGTTTTACATCAACAATGGAAACTACTACTAATTACTGTTACGGTGATCAGCTAGTTATGTGAGTTATTTTAGCAATCAGGGACCGATAATAAGTGTTTATATTGTAAAGGTTATAAAAAAAAGAAAACTTGAACCATCTCTACAAACCACTACTTGTGTTAAAATTTGACACTTCTAATTCATTCAGTGTTGGAGATATTGGTAATTTATCACAGTTACAACATGAATGTGTCAAAACAGCAGGTACAGGACACAAATTTCAAGGTAAATAAACCTCATTATCAGTAATGAAACAGATCATTAGACCTATAGACAGCTGATGGATGAAACTTTTACTTATAATAACAGTAACATTCAACACATGGTGTCTACGAAGCTATACCTTCAACAAAGTGGCTATTGACACAGTACTATTGGCACTAAATATGGGTTTGTCTGTTACCACAGAGTCATGTGTAGAGTGGTAACTTGTTGCATCCTGAAACGTCACACCCCGAAATGTACCTAGGCACTCTTGTAGCAAATATATCAGAAGCAAAGCCAGTGGAGATTTAGCTTAGGAGGTAATGCTTTGGACTATGATACAGTGGGATTGGGTGTGATTCCTGGTCAAAGCAGCATTTTTTTTTTTCTGCCGATTTTCAAAAATTAATTACAGCACCCTAGGTAAATCCGACATTGTTATAAATCAGCCACTGGAACAATGTTCAGAGTGCAGAATTCAGAGCACATCACTCAATACACTGAACTGATAGAACTGAGAAGTAACACGGCACACTACTGCATCTAAAATGTAGCTCCGCCTACCTCCTCCAGCCTCAATCTCACTGACTGCATAGAGCAAAGAACACCATAAAACAACAATATATAGCACATTTACAACAATAATTCCTATTCTATACTATCACTGATTTGTTGTCTCAGTACTGTGGTAGCAAAATGCACAAAGGAATGCATTGAAGTATATGCCATATATCACCACAGTACTGTGGCAACAAGAACCTAATGAGTTCATGTAACACTATCCATGACTGGCTCTAGTACAATGATAACATTTGACTGGCTCTGTGCCAACAGACAAACTGATATTTCATGCCACAGTACTGTGGCAATAGCCAATGCCTATTTTTAAACAGATTGATAGTGTAACAGTATCGTTACAGATCAAATGTCCTGACTGGCATCTGTCTGGATTTGCACATCACATTTATTCACACATTTCCACTCATAAACATCAGACAAAAAGGTACAAAGATTATTTTGAGCTCAGTGTTATTTGCAGAGGTGTAATATGTGACTAAGGCTGTAAGGATCACCGTTTCTATTATTTACTGTGGTACATGTCAAAGCTAACAAGCTGTAGTAAAACCCAAGACTGTTGACCAGAATGTGATCTCAGTTAAGTGTTAAGGTTAAGACCATTAGTATCACAAAATGGATAGAGCTAAGTTGATATCTTTCTACAAAAGAAAACCTGGAGGTTCCCTTGAGGTCCGCAGCAGTTTTCTTGTAGAGTTTTGACTAAACTTGTTCTAAAACAGGGCATGGTACACTGCATTTTAACCCGAATTTCATTCGTTGTGGTATTAGTAGGCAGTATTAGTTGATACGACTGTGATGACGGAAAATGGGCCTGTAGCATAAGACCAGAACAGATAAAACATCCTCTGCTTGACATGAAAACAGTAAACCATATTGTTCCAGATATATTAACTCCATATGGAGTATGTCTCTCTGTGTTATATTAGTCCTTAAGAGGTCATGTGGTACAGTGAAAAGTCTCTTAGCTGTGGTCCTGTAGTTGTTTTCACTGAATTACCATCAAATGCTCAGTGTATTGTATTTAACAGCACTGGGTAGTAAAATTGTACACAGCTGAATACCCCTCACCTCACCGTCCCCTATGGTGGCTGCTGAACACATTAAATATTCGTCCATTCATTAACTCTGGTCCACACTCAAACATAGTAAGTGGTTTTAGCACTTTAACATCAGATTCCACCTGCTGTAAAGCTAAAATAAAGATGTCTGTGCTGATATACTGCATAAATATGGCAGTAAAATAAAGCTGGACCTGTTCCTTTTGAGCATATAAACTGCACATTTGAAGTAACAAAACCACATATACATTTTTTTTTTTAACTTACTTAACTTTTTTTTTTTTTTTAAACTTAAATCATACTGACATTGTATTTGCTGCATTATGATTATGATTTTATTTATTTATTTTCAAATTGGTGCTCCTGTGCCCATTTTTACACACTGTTATGTAATCGCACAATGTTCCTCAAGTTGTTTATTTTTAATGCTACTTGCCCTTCCAGCCTTCTGTTCCCTCGTTCCACTTTTGGAGAGGTGTTGCTGTTGTCGAATTCCAAATTACTGTGTTTTTCTTAAATTACTGCATTTTCTCAGTTAGAGTAGTTGATTTATATGTGCAACTGTGATCCCAATATGGGTTTATGAGATTTACAAATCATTATATTCTCTTTATTTATATTTTGCATAACATCCCACCTTTTGTGGAATTAGGGTTGATATACTAAATGTTTTACTAATCAAAGATGGCACCACATCTGCTGAGCAATGCCACAACACCACGGCTGCCAGAAAGCAGTCTAGACGTAAGGAGAGAGAGGCAGATTCCCCCGCCTAGCTGCCAGCCGGACTCATGTGTACTGTGTATGGCAGATGGTTCAGGGCAAGAATAAGCCACTCCAGGACCCACAAAAACTGAAGTCAAGGTTGTCATCGAGACTGATGGACGAACAACAACAACTAGATGTTTAAGACTTCTAGAATCTTTTCAGGATACTTTGCAAAAATGTTAACATGGACATTTGTTGAAATCATATTGATAGGATCATAGGTTTTAAAGATTGGCTGAATTAAGGCAGTTCTTAAAGAGTCAGAGGTTACAGACAGCTAGCAGCCAAAGGACAAGAACATCAAACACTGGGCAAGAAATTTGCAAAGCGAGATATACATGGGATGAGATAAAGATTTGAGATGGGAAACAATGTGTGTGAGTTCCTTTCCAGAAATTGGCTCTCTGGAGTTGGAACTATAAAATTTCTCAGACTTAATCATTTCTGGGGCAGAGGCTGAAAGTTAACCCATCCATACAGCGGGGCCTTTTATAGCTCTAAAATACACAGTGCTTTTCACTTTCAACTATCTTAAATTTTTCCTCTTTATCTCCTGGTGTTGGTAACCCCAACTTTCATTTTTACCTAAATAATTAATATAACTGAATTACATGTGTTAAAAATAGGTTTTCAAATCAATGTCGTTTTCTCAATAAGAATAAAGTAACATTTCTCACATTTTTTTGTGTATGAATGTAACATTTGCTGAGCAGCAGGCGTAGTGGCCACCTGCAGCGATGAAAGGATAATGGTACATGTTAAAATGCACACTTAAATGTTAGCAAAATATCACTATACAATGTGTAGAATATGCAAATTAAAGGGGTCATATTTTTGCTAAACCCACTTTTATTAGTCTTTGGTTCAATTATTTATGTATTTGGACCCTGATAGTTCCAAACGTTTGAATTTCAACCCTCCAGGTGTCGCAAAGACATCTTTATATTCATTTTGGCAAAAATCAAGTGGATTTCGACAACCTGTTTCAAACCCTTCTTAATTTATTGCGTCTATAACTAATTATGTCACGACATTTGCACATACAAGGTTAAGACTTCTGATGAACATTTCTCAGAGTACGACAATTGTTTTTCAGCAGCAGCGGTTGTAGTCCATACTGAAAATATGTCCTGACTTCGAGCCAGTTACCTAAAATGTTGCGTCATTGGTTGTATTAGCGAACACAAGTGGCTGAATGGGACAGAGCAGCACGGTCAACAACCTGAAAGGCGTGGAGTCATGTGGATTTAAAGGGCCAGCGCTCAAAACCACCTTTCTGGTGTCATTACTCAGAAATAAGGTTGAAGATGGACCTGTGGAGTTGAATGAATGAAGAATTCAGACCCAATCAGAGCATTTACAGTTTATGTAGACCACAGGGACATGTTTTAAAATTACTAATTCCATTTTAAAAAAGCAAAATATCACTCCTTTAAAGTTTGAAACCATTGATTTCTAAGGTTAAACCAGTGGAGAAAGGCACCTAAATATTTAACCTCTGAGTTAACAATACTGAAGATAATGTATTAAGTGATTTCTTTTTTTTTTTGTTAACAGCAAAGAGCAATTAACTCACATGGACATAGTAAAAGCTCAAACAGAACGGCAAAAAATGTCCGTCTCTCAGATTCTTCCTTGTCCAGTTCTTTACTTTGAGACATTAACCCTTTAACTCCTGACGTGTATGTGGCGAGCCCCCTGAATGTATGATTTATTTTAAATATTCATAAAAATTCAACTTTAATTTTGAAATGTGCTGATAAATAGACTTTGTTCTTTCCATAGACATCTGAGCATGCTCAGTGCACCCCCTGCCACCTGTGAAATAGGGGGCAAAACACAGACCAGTGAGTGAGACCGACTCACTATAAAAAATAGACAGTTTGGGCTTTAAGCTGTTTTCCTTGTGGGAGTTTTAACCATGTAACTGCATTTTGGAAATCACCAGGTATGAAAAAGCAGCTGGACTGATTTATAAAAAAAAAAAGAGCCCCAGAACAAAAACTACTGGGTCAAAAATTCAAATACTTGTTTTTCAGTGTTCAACATCCTAAATCTCTTATTAATGTACGTTCTGAGTGCCTTATTTAGTAAAAGCCTGTAAAACTTCAATTCCTCTCTTTATCTTTTTTCTGTTATTCTATCTTGTTTTGACCCTCAAACACACAGTAAAACAAAACCACTGAAGAAAAGGAACACAAGTACAAACTCACAGCAGCTTTTATGACACTGAAACAGACAACAGTTCACAGCAGCTCCTTTCACTGAAATAATATCTTTGGGGTTAAAGGGTTAAACACCTTCAGTGGAAACGCCGTTATGCTCAGCAGACGTGAATCAAGCACTCACATTAGATTGGAGACAGAAAGTGTCCCTGTCTATAAATGAATAAAAGCAACATGTAACAGATACTAACAGGCAGTAAAATGTTCAGCACTGCCCATCACACCCCCATTATCCTAGTTGCATTTACATTCACCCATCTCTTTATGACTCTTACACCCTGGAAGTGGTGATTCTGACTTGTACACACACACACACAGAAGACACACTAAAAAAAAATCTAACCTTGCTTTCTATTCAGTTTTCTCACTGTGCTACACACACCACAGTTAATACAATGTCAAATTAATCTGCTAATGTGTCCATTCTTTTGGTGACTCTCACCTCTCGACCGATTTGATATCGTTTTAAGACTTTTGTATCTTGGTGTTTTGTACAATGAAATCATCAATGCATTTCCCAATCAGCAAAGATTTAAGACTCTGATGTAATCCTATTTGACTAAGTGTTTGTGCAGAGTACTTACTAGGGTTTTCCTGCCTTTTAACATTTCTTATTGAAACACATTCTATCTAAGTACTTCTAATATTTGATAATCTGGCTCCATGTGGATGAGTGTAAAAGGTTCAGACTGAAGCACCAAGAGCTGTGCTGTGATTGTGTTGCTATAGAATGTTGCTGTAATGTGAAATATGCTAGTAGCAACTCACATTAATGCACAGCAGGCAGTATTTGGTATTAAAATATCTAAAATGACTAAGTCTGTGTCAACGGGACCATATTTAGTGGGCTTAAAGTATATCAAATGTTTTTAACAATGTGTACATTGAGAGAAAATTGTAATTTATTCCCTGCAGCAGTAAATAAATTTGATTTATTTTGGGTGCCTGCCAATGGTGTTACATCCTGTTTACTCTGTTAACACTGATGTTTAACTTTATTTGCAGCTATTTCATTAGAAAGAAATGACATAACATGAATATGTGTCACTGTAGGTGTTGAAAAAAAGAACTGTAAGCTTATTGTACGGCAAACAAAATGGAAAATGACACCAGTGACTCAGTGCATTTACGTTCCATTACATAACAGTGATTAAAGAGGTGGATCTGAAGTTCATGGTGATTTATATGATTTGTTCTTGTTATGATCAAGGTTATCGTTAATGAAAACTAATGAAATGATGAAAACTAGAATTGAAAAAAACATTTTCATTAACTGAAATAAATGAAAACTAAAACAAAAGAAAAAACCGATAACTAACTGAAACTGTATTGAGTGTTCACAAAACTAACTAAAATGTATAAAAATTATGGGTAAAATTCCCTTGGTTTCCGTCTTTGTCAGTGTTGGATTGATATGAAATAGATTTATTTCACTCGAGCAATTTTAGCTGGCTGCACTATACGGCACTTCACGGTCCATCACTTGTGGTTTAGAGTCGGCTTCTCGTCCCCACTCTACCTGGAAACATGGAGACTAAAATTGGACGAAAGCAGCAGAGTCCTGTATGGGATTTATTTGAATATGACAGCGAGGAAGATAAAAGATATGGAAAAACTAAAACTAATACTAAAACTGAGTATTTAGAAAAAACAAACACTAATAGAAACTAGTAAACCTGCTCTAAAAACTAATTAAAACTAACTGAATTAGAGAGAAAAAAAAGTCAAAACTAAATAAAACTAAACTATTATGAAAAATCCAAAACTATTATAACCTTGGTTATGACTGAGACAAACCAAGCAGCATAAATTAGAAGCCCTGTGTTGAATGGACTATGGCTGTGGTTCTCTGACTTTTTACAGTAGAGTACCCCCTGAAATATGCTTTTTTTTTCCCCAGTACCCCCAACTCTCGCTTCAGCCTTTTTGATTGAAAAAAAGTGAGGCAAAATGTGTTCTTGTGCCAAAGGTGTACGTTTATATTCTCAAAACTGTGTAAACAAACAACATATATTTAACTGTAAAATATATATAAAAAACAAAATTTTTTAAAAGTAAATTTTGTGTGCAAAATATAAACTGAAAAGTGCCCTCTTTCATTGATAAGAAAAATAAATAAATTGGTCATTATTCAGCAAAAAATAATTACTTAGCAACTCAAAGTGATTTTGAATAATATAAAATAGAAATGTTCTTAAAATGTTACCAAAGCTTAAACAAGATGATTGACAATAAAACTATTATATGAATGTCTTTATTGTGTTTTATATTTCAGCATTATTTATTTTATATTCAGTACATGATGACTTATTTAATGTATTTCCCCCAAAAAATTTCAAGTACCCCCTCGACTTCTTCCAAGTACCCCTGGGGGTACAGTACCCCACTTTGGGAACCCCTGGACTATGGCATTGCGTATAAAAATACACACAGAACGGCATTTACCTTCTTCATGTATAGAATACTTATGTTATCTGTTGGTGTTAATTGCTTAAAGCTGCAGGAGCTAAAATCAAGAGGAAAACAACAAAAACAACAGAGCGTGAATATACAGACCCTCCTTCTGCAGCTTTCTCTAAATATGAATCTAGATCAACTTAACACTCATGCTGTTCTGGAAAAATGAAGACTTTTCTAAGGAGTGTCAGTGTAATGACAGCTGTCACATCTTTAGTTGAAATCAGGGCATCACAGTGTAATCTAAATCTCAGAAACACAGAGCTGTCATGTCTGACACCACTTGAAAAACAGTGTATATTAAATTTAAAACAATCAACCAATGTTTTAGCTTAATGCAAGTTAATGGATAACAGCATTCCGGACACTGTTTATGCATTTTGTGTAAAAATCCTGATTTAATGACTGACACCAAAACAAAATGAGGTGAAAATAAAGAAAAAATGAAGCAAAAATAAAATAAAGATACAATACTGTCTGTGAAACGCTATAGCATAGAATGTTGATCATATTTCACATTTGAATTGTGCATAAGTGTTCTTATCACTGACATATACAATGTCAGAGTATTAGAAGAAAATAACATACCTCTCACTGGCAATGCTGTAACGTTAGCAATTAACACTCGCCATAGCGCCCAACAACCAATCACAGGAGAATGTCCCTGCCAATTTATTCCCGCACCAACCTTCATATACTGTCTTTTAATAACAAATATGGGTAAAGCTCCAAACCTTCAGGCCCTACACTTGCAATGCCTTTTCATAATATCTTTTCTTAAACCTCATCTTTCTTTCAATAAATCAAATCTCAAACTAAAGTATCTCAACATAAGTCAGAGTTTTCTGAAACGCAAAATTCCCCCAGAACTACAGGAGACAGTATTCAACTGTTTTCTATGGCTGAGTGATACTGCTGACTGGTAAACGGACCTTTCTGTATAAAATCACTGAAGTGCACATTTAAGGCCTAAGAAACACTTTCACCAGACATTTTTAGACAGCTGTGAAAACTGCATGACTAACCCCCGCCGGTGGTTGTGTCTTTCATTCAACTAAAACTATGCATTAGGTGTTTGTACACTATGTTACTCTTTGCTGCAAACATACACATAGTGTATCCAAACCCTCTGCATTAATCCAGTGAATAAATTAAATACCTCAAAAAATTAAATGTTCAAAAGGGGGCCAAGATGACTTCCAGGGCTTTCCGATTTAACCCATAAAGACCCAAAAAGCCACTGACGACCTAAACCGTCTACTAATCTAAACTGTTTAACACCTGTTCATCCACTAATCCTATCAATACATGTAAGTAATTGGTGTAAAATACAGTTTGTCATCTTTTCATGGTCATCAGATATGACCCATTTGGATGTTCAGAGGCTCCCTTGTTACCATGGAAACACTGTCATCTTCTACAACATTGACTGATAAAACCCATGGAGTTTGATCAATGTCAGTGGATGGAGACACTTAGAATATGTTCAGTTAATGATATCTTTTGCTGAAAAAGTCACTTTTTCTTCATTTTTTTTCTTTTTCTGATATAATAACCACCAACTTTAATCTGAGCCTTTATGAACATCTACATGATCAGTATATGAAATATAGGAAAATACCTGATGTTCACTGGAAAAAAATGCAAAGTACAGGGGATTATGTCTTAATAAATGGTGATAAATCACTTAAGACAAGTTAAATATAGATGCAAAAACCTTTTGGAACTGCCACAAAAGCAGCACTGGGTCTTTATGGGTTAACAAACAGGCACACAACATTGAACGGTGATATAAATGTTGTAATTTTTGCATCTTCACACTACCACAGCTTTGGCATATCCTAGTGGTGATATGTGGTTATAGTGCATCTGAAAACTGACCTGCATACTGCACCAGACCAAAAAAGAAAACCATTTTTACCAAACCATTTCACCTCCATTTTCAGAGGCAGAAACATGACTGGACAAAGTATGATCATTCTAAATATGAGGATAATTTTTTAACATGACAGCCTGAAGTCTGGAACCCATGGATGTTTCCTCCCTGAAGATGCTTTTGCCAGACCTTGACCTGCAGCTGCTGCTTGTTTGTAGGTCTTTCTGCCTTCAGTTTAGACTTCAGAAACTGAAATGCATCTTCGATCTTGGTTTGTCAAATTACTTTGGAGCCTCTGAAAATGGAGCAATTGTGTTGCGTTGTAATTACTGCATATTCAACCCCTTGAATTAAAGCTTCTATCACATGTTGACTGTTTCATTTTTGATTTACTGTGGCACACAGAGGCAAAATTATTTAAAAAAACTGTCATTGTCGAAGTACTGATAGACCTGACTGCATATTGTAACTATTATCCAAAACGGAATACAGTTTAATTTTTGCAGTAAAATCATAAAATGTAAAAAAGTTGCTCATCTGACCCAGATCTCCCCCACAGTTTCAGAAACATCACAGAGCTGCGTTAGACATGCACAAATAAAGTCCAGAACCAATCTGATGTTATTGATAGATATGTTTTTGTTGTTGTTGATTCTTTAGTTACAATGAGAATGCTCAATGCTGTACACATATATTTTAATGTAAGTGGTGTATCAGGTGAAAAGGATTGGCAAAAACTAAGCTTTTTTGGTTTTTATGTTTTTTATAATTATTGTACTATGTGCAGTGATTAATGTACAAACCAAAATAAACAATCCATTCATTCAAAATTCATGTTATATACTTTGGTAACAGGTAACATTCTACCTTAAACCATAACCATAGAGACTTCCTGTGTTATCCAACTATATCAACCATACCTTT
Source organism: Apogon hyalosoma (assembly GCA_037367295.1). NCBI lineage: Eukaryota > Metazoa > Chordata > Actinopteri > Kurtiformes > Apogonidae > Apogon > Apogon hyalosoma. Next base: position 18,518,439 of record JAPQRP010000020.1, read on the forward strand.
ATTTCTGCCACCGACAGCTACGACAGGAACATGTGAAAACGGGAATAAAATTATAAAATCTGCAGAAAAGATAAGATAAAGACTCTTATCACTGGCCACTGACTCTTTTCCAAATTGGTTGGAAATTAAATGTGGCCCATAAAACCTTGTGGCATCAGCACATTGAATTTAATTGGCCCAACACTCCAGGTGAAACATTTTGATCTACCTACGCTGCTCACTCTGTTCGTCAATCTATTATTCCAATTCCATATTGATGTTCAAAATCTCCCACACCAGCACATATCATGAACTGCCTTATTTCATCCCTGTTAGCGCCCGTTTCCTCTTTCTTTACTCTGATGTTTCATTTTAGCTTTTTCTGCAGTCTTACTATGCCCTGGTTTGTTACGTAATCAGGTTTTTTTTCTTCTGGGAACAGAGGAACTTGGAATGCGTGAGGAGCTGTCTTTAGATGGAGAGATAAAGTTATATAGCTGCTTTCTTGGTTTACACTTTGTAATGTTGCCTGTTGACAGCAAAAATAATACACCATTTGTTTGGGGGATTCAAAGAAAAACATTGTTTTTACAGTGTTATAGTTATCTTTAAATATGTCAGCATATTATTACCTCTGACGGCTCCATAGTGTATGAACTTGACAATGAAAGATGTCAACGATGCCACAGCAAAACAAGGAAAAAAACAAACACCAATAGAGCCCCTGTGTTAGGGTTTATTTCAGCCATGATGTTTCCGGCACCACTACTACTCTTCTTCAGTCTTAAGTTGGGGTGGTGCTCCCATACAGCCACAACAGTTTATTAACATGGATGTTGAATCATAGAATTTCAGCCATTACATTATCTGCGTGACCGCTAATGAGATATTCCAGGTATGATAGAATGAATGGAGATTATTACTCAAACTAACTCGCTCATGATGACAAAGATTGTTTCATATTAAATACCCATTTACAGAAAGCAACACTGGGAAAAAAGTCAAACTCTAACCAAGTGTATTTTTCTCATTTCTAGTCATCACACTTAAAATAAGACATAATCACCGAAGGAGTAACTTTTCAGTGAGAGATAAGAACTTATTTTTAGACAACAGGTCTTGAAAATGTTATTTCAAGAAATTTTACCAAGATAGTTTTCACTTGTTCCTTTTTTTTTTTTTTTGCTTAATTGGAGATTTTTTTTTTGTTCAAGCAAAAAAAAAAAAATTCAAGTGTTTTTATTAAGTTTTTTCAAATTATTCGATTATTTATTATTCAAGCAAAACAAATCTTTGACAATCATTATCTCTGATTTTTGCAGTGAACACATTAGTGTGGATATCGCCTCAAGCTGCATTTTATGTTGCAAGTCAACAGTGTGGGGTAATGCGTTACAAAAGTAATGCGTTACAGTAACAGATTACTTTTTGCTGTAACGCAGCACTGTAAGGCATAGCTAATCAATTTTCAGTAATATTTTACTCGATACACATTCAATAGCGCTTGTGTTACAACATACTTTTGGCCCATAATTTAATTGCTCAAATGAAAAAAAACAAAACAAAACGAAACAGCAAGACAGTGGAAATCCAGCAAGAAAGTTCTATTTCCTCTTGGTGTTTGGCCAGTGGGTGAAGACAGCAGAAGACAGTACATTGGCAACATGGACATATGCTCATGACTAACCCTAACCCTGATTTACAGAAGCTAGTTAGCATTAGCATGATCCCTGGGATCAGCGATGACAAGGCAAGCTAACATTTCTATGACCAGTTAGAATTCTTTATTGATTGCGGATTTATCTACCAGTGTCCTTGGTGCCGCACCCCTGTTTGAACATGTAAAATGTTGAAAAAATGCAAGTGTTCCTGCTGGAATCCGAACATTGTAGACCACTGTGGCTCAGTTGGTAGAGCAGGTTGTCCAATGACCAAAGGGTAGGCGGTTCAAGTCTTGGCTTACGACTGTCCACATGTTGAAGTGTCCTTGGGCAAGACACTGACCCCTGGCTGCATCTTGCATGACTGCCCGTTGGTGTGTACATGAATGGGTGAATGTGAGGCTTTATAAACCGCTCTGGGCACCATGAAGATATGGAAAAGTGCTAAGCAAGTGCAGTCCATTTACCATTTTACCACATGTACTTTAAGCGTCTCTGAGTGTTGAAAAAAGCGCTATGTAAGTGTGATGTATTATTATTATTATTATTTTGTTTTATCATTATTATTATTATTATTATTATTATTATTATTATTATTTTATTTTGGGGCGCAAATTTGTCTCCCAAGGCTCTCCTATCACTTGCATTAGGGTGTGGTTCTACTGGTACTGGTGGTTCTACTGCACCATTTATGACAGGAGTCTGTATGTAACTCAAAAGTAATACAGGAGTCACATAACCCATAACATTTCTGAGACAGTAGTATTGTAAGGTAAGGAACTGCTTTTAAATAACAGTAACAAGTAATCTGTCATGTATTACAGTTTGAAAGTAACTTGCACAACACTGTAAGTCAACACAACTGGTCTTCAGGTGCAATGAAAAGTACTGACACACCATAGTTACATCTCAGAAAAACAGTTCACCAAATGTTCTGACAGACATTCATTTGACAACAGGGATATATTTTCAGAATCTGAAGGGAAACTGCACGTTATGAGACTACACCGTCTATTCGTCTGGCTCTGAATCTCACCAAATGAATCTCATGGAATCCTTTGTGAAGTGAAAGGAAGTGGGTGTAGGTTTTGATGCGGAACCGTCCTGTGGCTGTGACCAATCACGTAGAAGGAGAACACAATTACAGGAGTAAAGAAAACATCCTTGTAACGTGACAACGCCTGAGCCCGGCTGGGCTTCGTTCTTCAGAGCCCAGAGAGGCAGAGGTGATAGCGGTGGAAGACTTTGAAAGCAGACGAATAGAGAGTTGTGGTATTGACCAAAGGATTAAGAGAAGGATCTGTCCAGCAAGCTCCATGCAACATTTATCAGCTGAGCAGCAGCAGAGAAAAGAAAGTAGACTGAGAGGAAGGCCTGTGTCGCTTCAAAAGCCTGCGGTCGAGTGTTTTCAAGCTTCCATTAATGTTGCAAACCTTGTCTTGCCAGCCGAAAAGTAGAAAAAGTAGAAAAGGACAAGCGAGATGAGAGAGCTGTGGTGAGAGGAGAGAGCTGTGGAGGTTTTATCTCCTGGAAGGAACAGAAAAAAAAAAAAAAAAAAGGCGAGCAGACTGAACAGGATGTCAGTGCTGCTGTGGTGAAAGCCTCTTACAGCAACTGAAGGCTTGATCGTTTCCCTGCCTTTGCTCCAGTTAAAAATGCACCACGTTCCTCTTTATTAACACTAGATTTGACACATAACCGCTTTGCTGAAAGTTTGACATTTCCTCCTCTCTCAAAAACCTGCCCAAAAGTAAAAACCAAAACATATAATTTGACACATCCATTGTTTACAAACCTCACTTCAGTTAAAAAAGAAAATCAAGAGACAGTTGATCGCTTTAACTGAAAATTTTAAACTTTATGTTCTGGTTTGTTAAATGATGTGTTTTTTTAAGTAATACAATGTTAAGTATTTGCTGTAAAACGTGTACTTATGTCAAGAGGAGTGATCAAATTCCAGGATTTGTGAATTTATTCCAAATAATGCTAATTTTATAGTATAACAAGTTAATCTTTGCTGATGATATTGTTTATTTTTATGTGAATATGTGGACAAACAGCTCAAACAAGTGGTGCCAGGCACAACAAACCCCGCCCCCCACAAATGTTTTAGCTCTTAACATTACTGTTCCCAAAATGTAATCACATCTATTCTGGGTCACTGGCAATCTATAAACCCAATTTGGTATGAATTCAACCAGTAGTTTTGCTGCTAGAGTGTTAACAACAAAGAAACAAAGAATCAACAATACCCCTTGCCTCCCCTTAGGGGGGTGGGGTAATAAATAAATAAATAAATAAATGACACATTAGTATGTACAATACTTTGTAAAAGTTTTAGGTCGCAAGTAGTTTTGCTGTTTTAGTATCAAAAGTATCATGGCATATTAGAAAGTATGAATACATTTCAGTCTCTGTATCATGATAGAAGTAAAATACAGAACAGCATTAAAAACTCAAAATCCTGAAAAGAAAAAAAAAAAAACAGACTGAATTATCTCATATTTAACGTGAACATCCTTCACATTTATCGTGTCTTGAACTGTTCTGCACAGACATTATGAGATTTACCAAACTATTCTTCCAGTGATTCAATCAACACGTCTGATGTTTCTTATTGCTTGGGCTTCTTTTTTAATCAGAATCAGAAACGCCATTAATCCCAAAGGGAAATTATTGTGTATTACAGCTGCTCCATTCAAGTCCAATTAAAAGTAGCAGGAAAGAAAGTGTCGGTACAACAAGAAAAATAGAAATATATGTTAAAACACAGTTAGAACCACAATTTGTACAATATGTGCTAAACAATATATTATCAATATAATTAAAGAAATACACACAAATAAGTGTGCAAAAATATTGTGTTATTAAAAATGATGTGGTTATATATGTGGCGTACCATGGGAACAGAGATCACAGTACATACTGAAGACATGCAGTTTATATTTTTTGTGAGTTTTTAATGCTGTTTGCAGGATTCCTCTTACTTCATGTTTATTTTTATATTTCTTGTATTTTTTAATCTACTTATCTTAAATATTTTTGATCCTGGAACTCTTTTCCACTGCTGCGTTTGTACTCTGCTGTTGTAACACTGCAATTTCCCAATTGTGGGGCAAATAAAGGTTTTCTTATCTTATTTATTGTATTGTAATAAAGATAGTGAGAAAATAGATATTGCTCATTGCAACCGTGTTAAAGCAACGCAGCAAAGGGTCGACTAAGGTTTCTGCACAGCACTACACATACTTAGTACTCTAAATTCCCAGTAAAGACACTTGACTCCAGTGAGAATTCATGTCAGCTCACTGTGTTCAACCAAATGAATGATCAAACATCCAAATCCATAGGAAGAGCAGAGGTGATATCACATTAATGAGGAAGGAAATTAAACAAACTAATGTATTTCCCACTCACAGTACAAAACGCATTGGAAACATATTATTATATTCTCTTCAATATGTGAAATGGTGCGCAGTTGTGCATGGGGAGCGGGAAAATAATAGTTCTGGTTGTTTGCCAAGGAGAGGAGGATGTTCAGGCAAATACTGATAGTACCAGACTATTAGCTTGGAGAGTTGGGAAATGGGAGGATAAACAATTAGAATAATTACATTTTCCTCTCTGTACTTACTACAAGTGTTAACCCCAAGACTGAGGCTAAACTCATTACTATGAGGGGGAGACTGAGAGAACGACAAGGAGAGAGGCAGAGGGAGGAGACCAGCAGAAAGGATAGAAACTGCACTAAAATTCTATTAACCACAGCAAAAAAGCAAATCTCGCTTTGCAGGGAAAGGTGTGTGTAAGAGTGTGTTTTCTCCATATGTGCCTTTGATTTTGACCCTGACAGCTTTACAGATATAAAGCCAGCAGACGACAACAGCCGTCAAGTGTACCGCTGTTCTATGCTTTCATTATCTGTTATATGTGCATGTGTTTACTTTTACCTTTGCTCTTGTTTCCTGAACAAAGTATGGGAATATATTAGGGTCATAATATGTACAAATAGAGCTACTGTCCTGTGGTTGTACACCTCTGTGAGTGACTAAAGTTGGAGTTTACATCCATGACTTGAAAAACATACGTGGTGAAGACTTTAGGTAATATTATGTTATGGTGAAATAGGATTATGTTGGTGTAAAAAAAAAAAAAAAAAAGTCTATTTGGTTTGATGTGAAGCCAAACACCGACGAAAATATTAGAAAAATTAGACTGAGTGAGAATGTAGTGACTAGGTAACGCCAAGGCTCCTCTAACCTGCTTTATTTTATTTTATTTTATTTTATTTTTTCCATCCACTAATAAATACAAATTTGTGATAAGAAAAAGCATGAGTGAAGCTGACACAGCTCTGGGCATGCAAGCTTAACTATTTTAAAACATCCCATGTATAAGGGCTTCACTGATATAAGGATCACTCCTGTTATCAAGATGTATCATTTTGGCCTCATACCTGCACTGGAAAAAAATCTAAATCTTACCAAGTGTATTTTTCTCATTTCTAGTCCAAATATCTCATCACACTTAAAATAAGACATAATCACCTAAAGAGTAACTTTTCAGTGAGATTTAAGAACTTTTTTTCGACGATACAGAAAATGTTATTTCAAGAAATATTACCAAGATAGTTTTCACTTGTTCCATTGGCAGATTTTTTTTTCTGCTTAATTCAAGCAAAAATATATTGTTTTATTTATTTATTTATTTTAACTTGTTTTTAGAGGGGCATTTTTTCCAGTCTGACCATCAGGTTTCTGATCTAGGATGCTTTTTCATAATCATAATATCAATTGTAGGATTGGTAAATCAACCCAATTTCATCTTCTACGCTGGACCAGAAACTGACCAAACTCTGCGAGTCATCACTTGTCAGTCATCAGAGGGACATGATGATCAATGAACAGTGTCTATAAATTGTACATTGTGATGGCACACAGAAGAAGATCTTTTACCTTCTAGATGACAAATTTCCCAATATCATGACTTTCTTCTGTCACACTTTTTTTTTTTTTTTAATCACAATTGCATGTTATAATTCACAGCCCTATGCTGCATTTCTGTATAGCATGTGTGGGCAGTTGCCTGGAGCCTTGTGAATATGTGTGTGTTAACTAATAAAACATTTACAAAATATCAATACATCACTTCCCATGCCAAATGATAATTATGACTCTGCATTATTAAATAATCCTTTACACAAATAAATCTGTCTGCATGTAAATGAGGGCCTATCCAGTATGTTTGTCAATATTTATTATCACCCACATTTCACATTAATGTAATTAAGGTCCATTAAATTTAATGGACGATCCCACCTTGACCTCTGAACCTGTGCCAAAACAGATGATGCGCATAAATGAGGTGTTGCTATTAGAGACACTCGCTATGAAATAGTTTATAGTGAGTTTGAGAAGAGACAGAACATACTACGGTGAATGAAAAACTGTAGGGACAAAAAATATTCTAATCACAGTTGGATTCATCAGTGTATTAAGAACTACATTCAATACATGCCAACAAATCTCAAATTTTTGACGTGCATTTCACTTACCTTTTCACCACCTATGTACCCTTTGAATTACCTGTTGAATAACTGAACTCTTTGTCTGTGAGCATATTTACTGAAAAACAGCGTGTTCAAAGTTATAGACGTCTCTATTGCAGTGATGAATGTATTCTGTAGAAACATACATCACAGTGAGCCACCAAGGCCACAGTTGCTTTGCTGTTGATGGTGGAATTTTCGCCATTTTAAAATACAATAACTTGTGTTTTTTTCAAATACACTTTAAGCGATGGTATTTGTTATTTGTTCAGCCAGGAGGGCTATGATCATTCAGCGCCTGATTCATCACTCCTCATTCTCTCGACAAAAATCCTGTGAAGACCAATCTCTGACCCTGATCTTCTGTCCATTATCACCACCAGTGTCTTTCAGAGTTTCTTTCAAAGGTGAAACATCATGTTCATGTAATAATTTTCTGTGGTACACTGTAAAAAAAAAAAAAAAAGAAAAAAGAAAAAAAGAATAGCTGGCTTAGATAAACTGACTTGAATTTGGAATATTGATCTTGAAATATATTTTTTTGTAGATTTATTTACTTATTGAAACTTAATCTTAAGATTATTTGACTTGTTCTGAGAATATTCATCTTGAGCTACCCCGCTTAGATATTACAATACATTTTAAGCAATATTTAGAACAAAACAAGCTGCATTGTTGGGGGATGAGTATGGAGGACACAGGAACTGTTTACACCTCAAGACATGTTGACTTGTTTTAGGCTGTTTTGCCGATACATATCTATTGAGTCATTCCATCTTCCAAAGAATCTCTCTCTCTCTCTCTCTCTCTCTCTCTCTCTCTCTCTCTCTCTCTCTCTCTCTC
>JAPQRP010000020.1:18554751-18576466 GCA_037367295.1 Apogon hyalosoma
ATATTTTAAGATCTATAAGTCACTAATAAGCTATTAACTAAAAATCAAAATATATGAGTTGCACATTATTGTACCTTATATATGAAAGTGTTTAGGGCTGGAATGAGAGGAAAAACTCATTCTGTATTTTGAGAATAAAGCCATACTGTTAAAAGGTTTTGTATAAAGTCATGTGCGATACTGTTATTTAATGGCTGGTTCAAGTCCTGCATCTGGGTCAGGTGGCATTTTGACAGCTCTTGTAAAATTAAATATTTTCCCTTATATTAATATCACTTATATAAATCATTTTGTTGTTTGGTTTTAATGTTATATTCAAAATAAATAAATAAACAAACAAGCTTATTCTAAAAATATCATGGGTTTTGTATGACTAATGTATTTCTATTCTGTTCTGATAATATTACATCTGTAATATGACACTAGTCTCGTAATATTATATAAAAAAAGTTCTACAACTATTACTTTGTTCCTCAAATATTTTTTTCCCTCAGCTGTACTTAAAAGATACAGCATCTATCTATCAATTAATTAATTACTGATACAGATGAATAGTTGGAAATGATTTGATAATTTGGTATTTAATACATACTTACTTGGAACTGGTTACTAAAGCAAGATTTTATGTTTGTCCATTAGTAAAATGATCTTTGATAAAATGGCAGCTGTGCCTCAGTAGATAGAGTGGGTCATCCACAAGCTGGAAGGTGATGGTTCAATCCCTGACCTCAGTCAACATGCCGAAGTGTCCTTGAGCAAGACACTGAACCCCATGAAGCTCCCATTGGCTGTTTCAACGGTGTGTGAATGTGTTGTAAATGCTTTGAGACTCATCAAGGTAAATAGATGCTATAAAAGTGCTAATATGCTGATCACGTAAAACCTGCATAACATACATCATCAGTTTTATATCAGGGAATAAATAATGAACACAATCAATCATTGCAGCTCTTATCGGTTCTTTTTGTAAGATGGACTTTGTTGAAATGACACGTGCACACGTAGTTCCAATGGTTTCTGCTGTTTGCTCACTGAAACTTTATAACTTAACCCCTTCAGCAAACACAGCTGTTTTATAACTTTTAAACCAATGATCCTTTCAAAGCTACTCTTAAATAGTTCAGGCAAAATCCAGTTTCTCAGGTTTTCAGCTGCATCAAATCCATATTTTCTGGATGTTCAGGGGCTCTGTAATGAACATGGAAACACCTTCATCTTTAGTAATATTGATTCACTGGTAACATACCTGTAGTTTAATAAATGAATGTGGCTATGAGGAGTTCTTTTTATGTTCGGTTAATGAAGTATTTCTTACCTGCACTGCAACTCACAATTTTAACTGTTTTGATTGATTTAACAAATTCTTAATTTTAATCAAGATTGCTTTTAGCTTTTGTTTTAACTGTCTCTCATTCTTGTTTTAATTTCTTTCTTAAGTTTTATCTTTCATGCACTTTCCTTTTGTTTAATGTTTTATTCCCTCTGATTTGAAAGTAATTTTATATGTGTCTGTGCCTCTGTAAAGCATTTTGAATTGCCTTGTGTATAAATGGTGCCATACAAATACATTTGTCTTGCCTTGTCTATTTTACAGTTGTCTCTATTGTAATATAATAACATGTGGATTCACTCAGGTTTTATGAACATTTACATAATCATGATTAAATATAGGAAAATACATTGATTTTCAACAAAAAAAAAATCAAAATGCAGAGAATAATGTTATGATAAATTGCATTGAATCACTGAGATGTTAGATGCAAAGGAAAAATCATTCTGAAGTCACCACAAAAATAGTTCTAAGTCTTTAAGTGTTAATAAAAAAGCTCTACTACAAACTAAATGTACATAATATGGTCAGACCTTATTTAATATGTACTGTCTCAGACACAGACACACTTTCAACATGTTCCTGCAGACTTTAGCCATTTGATCCTTCACTACAAAGGAAACCACTGTCTCAATGATAAAGCACATCCATGGTAACCAAGTCCTTCTTGAACTCACCACTGCACTTCACACTGTAATACTCTGACTTCCCAAAACTTCACAAACAGCTCAGTCATAGCATTTTATATTCAGATCCAAAACAGCAATAACCTCCTCAAAAATGTGCATCTTCACTTCCACCAGCACTTGACACAAAAATACTTATTCTAGAACTGGCTTGCAAAAAACAACTTTTGTCAGAGATAGTATTTCCACATAGAAACTAAAAGTTAGAATAAGTCCTTATATTCCCAAAGACCAGTAACCACTATGACACACTTTAAACACACTTAGAAACACTAGTCGCTTTTCCATTGACCCTCAATTCGCGTGAATATAACATGCGCATAAAAATGTGTCTAATGGAAAAACGACAATTTCACCAAAACTCTTGTTTTTCGATGAAAAATTTTTGCGCTGGCAAGAGGTGGTTTTTCAGGCATAGCGGAAATGGTATATCATGCAAAACTGCAATGGAAAGACCATAACTAGAGTCATGTGAATTAAAAAAACGGATGTTGACAGACGTTACAACAAGCGAAGAAGAAAAGTTTTAAAAGAAACATGGTGCGGTATGTGAGGACACACCAGGAAACTGAATAATTTTTTAAAATTTAGTACGGGATAGAGGGGTAATATATAATAATAATGAACATATCTGTAAATCTACACCATATTTATGTCTCGTCATGTTTATGGAATGACTTCTTTTGTCATCTTGTGATAATAAAACAAATCATTGCATTTGTGATTTAATGGAAAAACAGACATTACTCACATTATGGTTGAGCGTTGTAGCACTCTATAACAACCTGTGGAGTGGCAGGGGAGTAGGGTGCAATAACATACCTTATTGTGGAGGGGGGTAAGGAAAATTCTCCACTGACATAACATGCAGCTTGATACTGATAATTATACAGACTAACACCTCCCATTTCAGTTTCATCGCTCCCTCTCTAGTTTCTTGTTCCAAACGCCCCCCGACGGTGTCCCAACACTCCCTGCAGGCCAGTATCACCCCCACTGAGAAACACTGACCTATTGTAATGTGTGTTACATATTTCAATAGGTATTTGTAAGTACTTAAACATAGCAAGGGTGATGATTGCATAAAATTACATTTTTGACCAAAAATATTTTAAAATGTGCTCTGTCACATGGTTTTATCAAAATGTCACTGATTTTGACAAGGTTGATGCCAAAGTGCTTAACATGTGGTTCCCAGAGGAAATTCACTTAAATTTGCCTACGATGTGTTAAATAACATATTAAGCTACACTGACGTCAAAATTTAGGAAATATATTGAAAACTTTCTGACTTATTGACACATTTAAAGTAATACAGTTTCCCTGGCGTAATGACACGGATTCAATTTTTGATCCTGCTATGATGTAAGGACAGATGTGTCCAGAAAACTAGTCAAATATTTTTAATATGAGCATTTATTATACATCATAGTTATTTTATATACTGAATTGTGGATTATGCAATTTACATAATTGCAGCATGTCAGCAACTTAGCCCAGTTTTACACTGTAGAACATTATTTAAAAGTCTTTGAATTTCAGTTGGACAACTTTAAAGTCTGCACTGCTTAGCTTCAGAGGACTGGTTTGTGTTGATGATGTTGGTGCTGTGACAGCTACTTCTGCAAAAACATGGCTTCTTCTAACAGGTTCAATGTAACTGGTAGGTTTGAAATACTCTGAACTTAAAGTCTGCCTAAAAGTCATCATTTCAATGGAAGTGAGGCCTCAACTAAGGGAACCAGATGTATCTTAGCCTGGTAGAAGAGTCTTTGATGTTAGGAAGCCACCACTACAAAGGCTCTTATGCATGATTGGCACCAAAAAACATGTTGAAGCCACCACTAAAGTTCACAATTCAAAAGGTATTTTTGACTAAAAAGTATTTTTAATCCATATAATTGAATCCTCCACTAAATGAATGAAAAATGGGCTAGTCCAGAGAAAGGATGTTTTAAACTAGGAAACAATCACTATTGAAGACTGTAGAAACATGAAGCCCAAACCTTGCAAACGCTAACACAATTTCACAAATTGGTGTACACAAAATTCATTTTTCCACAATTTTTTTCAAAAAACAAAAACAATTTTTAAAGTATCTGAAAGCATGTTACATATCCTTACTTTGTGGTAGTTTCATCTGAAACAAATAACTTTAAGTTTTTTGTTTTTTTTTTTATTTACAAACCTTTTCTTTTTTGGTTACATGGTTTAAAGCCTGTTAGCGGCAGTATCGAATTTTCAAACTCCTCTAAAATGTAGTTATCATTATATTAAAGTGAAAAAAGGTCTCTAATGTCAAGAATATTAGTTACTACAATAATTCTGACTATTAAAATGTAAAGAATTGTTTTCATCAAAATATCCACAGGCTGAAAATGTGCTGAAAAGTAGTTCCAAGGGACATGTGTCATTGTACAATTGCAGTGTCTTCTATTGGTTGTAACCTTTTTCTGCTTATGATATTTTAAAATGGAAACTACAAGTAGCGCAATAAGCTAACAAATGAGTGTATACAGAATAAGAAAAGAGAAACTGATTTTTCTCATAGATTTGCGTCTTCCCTTGACCTGACCCAGTGGTTAACCCATAAAGACTCAAACAGCTGCTGACAACCAAAACCATCTACTGATTTAAAATGTTTATTACCTGTTGATCCACTAATCCTATCAATATGGGTAAATAATTAGTGTAAAATTTGTCATCTTTTCATGGTTATCAGATATGACCCATTTGGATGTTCAGAGGCTCTGTAGTTACCATGGAAATACTGTTATTTTCTATGACATTGATTCACCAGTAAAACCCATGGTGTTGGATCAATGACAGTGGAATGAGACACTTGGTATATGTTAAGTTAGTGATATATTTTGCTTAAAAAGTCACTTTTTCTTCAGTTTTCTCTGTTTCTGATATAATAACCTTCAACTTTAATCTGAGTTTTTATGAACATCTACATGATCAGTGAATTAAATAGTAGAAAATACCTGTTTTTTACTGTAAAAACACAAAATACAGAGGATAATATTATATAGTAAATGGTGAGAAATCACTTAAGAAAATTTAAATATAAAAATTGACTTACTGTCTGAGATTACAAGAGGCACAGTTTGAAGAAAACTGGGGAAAATGGATTTTATTCAGAACCTGAAACAATGACAAAAACAAAGGAAAAAAGGAGTAACAGAAAAAGCAAAGATTGGATGGACTATCAATAATTTGACTTCCAAACAGTGTTGTTGTTATTGTTGTTTATAAATGTTGAAAATATCAATAAAAAATAAATTAATAAAAAACACAAAAAAAAAACCCCACAAAAACTTAAATATAAAGAAAAAAAACGTTTTGGAACAGCCACATAAGTTGCACTGGGTTTTTATGGGTTAACGGTGTCTTTACCAGCTAATCATTTCTACATCCTCTGTAATGGTTGTCTTATAGTGTAGCAGTACCTGTTACTTCTGAAAATACATGAAAGAACAGCTTATTTTGTATTTTGCTCATATCTCTCGGTTCCACTGCCTTCATAATAACCTCCATACAACTCCAATGCCCCAAAACACTAAAGTGATTGAAAGCGCTGATTCGTGGGTTGGATTCAGCACCACGGACAGCGCCGCAGTGGCGACCAACCGGTAAGCGTGTGCGTGCGCCTCCATCCGAGGGCGCGTGCTACCCTGCGCGCACGTGCCCGCACTGAGCAGCCGCGTATTGTGTGCGTGTGCCCGTGAACGACACACACACACACACACACACACACACACACACACACACACACACACACACACTCACACACCGAGAGAGTGAGAGACTCCCCGCGATGTAGTTGACATTCACAGCAGGCGCAGACAGACAGCGGAGTCGTGTCCTCAAAACAACCCACTAACCTGAAGCTGGAGCGGAACCACGACGAACGAGCCGATCCTCATGTTGGAGTTAGTGTTGCGCGTGTCAGTCCCACGCGCCTGTCAACGATGACCAAGAGGACAATGTGGGAGAAAAAAAGCAGCCGTGTGTGAGTGTATTCCCTTTTGTTTTTATCCGGTTAGTCTCCAAACAGTCCCGGACGCGTCATGCTCCCGGGCTGAGCCTCCGGAAACCCCCTCTTCCATCCGTCCGTCCGTCCTCTCCTCTCCTTAAAGTTTTCACAGCTATCACTCCCTCCGCTCCTCGCGCACTGGCGGACTCGGACTCGTGCTCGGACTGTTAAAAAACACACAGCGGCCGGTTCGCGCCCTGCCGGTGTACGGAGTTCCACATCCGTGTCCTACCCGGCTCAATTATTCATTTATTTAAGTTTTTATGATACACCTTTTGCTGGACTGGCTCCCTTCAGTGCAAACTCAGCCAAAAGCTGCCCCAGTGTGTGCGTCTCTTTCCTCCAGAGCCAATTCATCACCAGTCTCTCATTTGACCTGCTCATAATAGAACAGTGTTAGGTTACACTGCCCCATTACATTTCATTCAAGAAACTGCCATTCGTGTCTAAAAATAGCACTTTATTTATTATATTCTAATGAAAATATTATCCACCAGTGAGGCCGATGTGAATGCCAAAGTAAGAATGGATATATCATTTATATGCTAATTTGTCCAAACACTGAACTCAATCCTTATTAATAATAGCTCTATTTAGGTAAATATTTTAAAACGTCCCATGTATAAGGGCTTCATTGATATAAGGGTCACTCCCGTTATCAAGGTGTATCATTTTGGCCTCATACCTGCACTGGAAAAAAGTCTAAATCGTACCAATCCTATTTTTGTCATTTCTATTCAAAATATCTCATCGCACTTAAAATACGACATAATCACCTAAAGAGTAACTTTTCAGCGAGATATAAGAACTTATTTTAGACAATAGATCTTGAAAGTCTTATTTCAAGTAATCTTACCAAGATAATTTTCACTTGTTCCACTTGCAGATTTTTTTTTTGCTTATTCAAGCAAAAATATCTTGTATTATTATTATTTTTTACTTGTTTTTACAAGGGCTTTTTTTTCCCCAGTGTGTGGGAAAAACTAGAACTATTAGGTCACTCAAATTTGTCAACCATCCTTTCAGCATACTTTGTTAATGCAGGTCTGTCAATTAATAACAACCTATGACTAATGACTTTATAATCAAGGAAATCTGATAAGTAGACACTAGTGGCTTTTCCATTGGACATCTGCACAAAACTTTACCAATAATTACGAAGTGTCAAAAAAAAAAAACAAAAAAAAAAAAAACAGAAGTGCATAATGATGGTTTTTCTATTAAATCACAAATGCAATGATTTGTTCATTTATTATTGCAAGATGACACAAGAAGTCATTCCATAAACATGGTGATGAACATAAATATCACACTGATTTACAGATATATTCATTATTATTATATATTACCCCTCTATTCTGTACTAAATTAAAAAATTATTGGGTTTCCTGGTGTGTCCACACATACAATGTTTCTTATAAAACTCTTCTTTTTCACTTGTTGAAATGGCCATCAACATCTGTTTTTTTATTCACTTGACTCTAGTTGCAGAAAAAGGTCTTTCCATTGCAGTTGTGTGTGATATATCAATGTTGCTACACGCAAAATACCACCTCTTGCCAGCACTTCTAATTGAAAAACAAGAGTTTAGGTGAAATTGATGTTTCTCCATTAGGCAAATTTTTTTTATGCGCAAGTTATAGTCACGCAATTTGAGAGTCAATGGAAAAGCAACTACTGTCAATTGTAGTGGCAATTAGAAAATATTTCTTTGGCAACTTTTTCATTATCTGTAATCGTCTTAAATTAGATCTTAGTAATAACTTCAATATAGTATAACTTTTTTCTTGACTTTTTGGATATAAAGTGTCATCACATTATTATGTAGCCTACATCACACATTTTGGTGTGAAACTGTCTTCATACTTGATGTATAAATTTCGCATTTTTTGGCCAAAAACATATTTTTTATGGTTGCAGTAACCTTGGACGTTGACCTTTAGTCAGCAAAGTAAACATTTGTTCACTTCGCTGTTTAAGTTTATGAAATCTCACATTTTTAATTGTAATAATGGCAAGTCTGAAATGTGTGAATGCAACTGAAATATGACATGTTTCTTAAACTTTCAACAGAAGACTTTACTGATCCCATAGCAGCCAAAGTGTCTCTGCAGCATTTACAGTAAATAGGGTGAGCAGAACAGGAATGATAGTAATAAAATATGAAAATACAAATGTAAAAATATGATATATAAATGTAAAATATTGCTTTAAAAATCTTTACACATACAGATATTCACAGAGCAATGAAGAAAATGTTCAGTGAAAACCATTTCACATGACCTTGATTGCACATGAAATAGTGAAACTGTTTATAGAACTGTAACTCACTGGAGTGATGAGTTATGATTGTGTCAGAAAAAAATAACTGCACTTCCTGGTGAAGGAAGACATAACAATTATGAAGGATAGAAAAAGGAGATAGAGAGGACAGAAAGATAAATATATCCATGTTCTTCCAAGTACCATAAATAAACCATATTAGAGTTTCTACCCTTTCAGTCCCTGAAAGTCTGTGTCTAGAGTGGCTGTGATCCACTGTGGGATCCTCCTGCAGGGCTGATGTGATCCGACCACCCTCTGTATGATTCTACAGATCCACGAAGATGTTGATCTGCAGGAATCTAAGGCCAATGTCACTCTCCAGAGCTGCTTCCTTGATGTGCACAGTGGTGCGCTCCCCTCCCTGCAGCCTCCCTTAGTCCACAATCAGCTCTTTTATCTTAGTGGAAGAATAGCAGGGGGTTGAGCACACAACCCTGAGGCACACCAGAGCTGAAGAGGTGTAAATGAGGAGAATGTACATACTACCAGTAATCATCTGGCTGTCACATAAGAAATTATATGACACAAAATATTACTGAATGCCAAGCTCTAATTAAAATGTATTTGAAAAAGTTTATCAAAAGTACCCGTGACATTGTCAGGTTAGTGTAAAATTAAAGACCGTACCATCTACCATACTGTTTTTATCCGCTTATCTGGGTCTGGGCAGCATCCTCAGCAAAGAAGCCCAGACAGCCCTCTCCCCAGGCACTTCCACCAGCTCCCAAGGCGTTCCCAGGCCAGCCGAGAGATACAATCCCTCCAGCGTGTTCTGGGTCGGCCCTGAGGTCTCCTCCCAGCCGGACATGACTGAAACACCTCCCCAGGGAGGCGTCCTGACTAGACGCCCGAACCACCTCAACTGGCTCCTCTCAACGTGGAGGAGCAGCGGCTGTACTCTGAGTCCCTCCCAGATGTCTGAGCTCCTCATCCTATCTCTAAGGGTGAGCCCACCCACCCTGCGAAGGAGACTCATTTTGGCCGCTTGTACTCGCAACCTCCTTCTTTTGGTCATTACCTAGAACTCATGACCATAGGTGAGGGTCAGAAGGTAGATCGACCGGAAAATTAAAGACATTGAACAAAAATCAAATGTACAAAGAAATCACAACATGTTACTGTAGCTCTACAGTATATTTATGGTTATCTAACTGTAGTACAAGAATTACCTTGGAAATAAAATAAAAATAAAGTTGAATAAAATGTTTGCCTCTTATTAAACATGTAACTAGGACTCAGTATGTAAGCACTGTACCAGGTCAAAGGTGATTACTGATGTGTATAAATGGGAATAAAAAGAGCAATGAGTCTGAAAACAAAATTAATGCAACTTTATGGGCAACAGTGTATATGAAATGGAGATCTAAATAAAATAAGTTTGACTTTTTCTGTTATATTTGTTTTTTTCATTGTTTGCCCATTTACAGTTACACACCCTTCTTCACGTATGGACTGTATGCGGTGATTCCACACAACTGCATTTGAATATCATAAATAGTGAGGCTTGACAATCTAAATATTTTCTGAGTTTGAGAACCACTGCTTGATATAATACTCATTTAGATCACCACAACATTGCATACTATTACATGTATACAGTCACAAAATATGATTGGAGCTGCAATTCAGATATGTATGAATGGGAGTCCTAAAAGACTCCTCCACTGTCCCTAGAGACAGTAAAGACTGACACTCACTATCAGACATGGGAGCTGTTCTGTTAAAAACTACTGTACTCTTTCACTTTGTAAGGAAGATACATGCCACCCAGGGGAAGGATGAGGCTTATTGATGTGTTTAATCATTTTCTGATGACAGCAGAGCACTAGGGCACAAATGAATAACATAAATCAGGTTACAGATACGTGGACATTACAGGTTTGTGAGTCACTGCTGGTGTTACTCTGTCCATTGGATCTGAAGACAATAGCAAACATTTTCTAAAGTTACTGAACATATCTTTGAATTCGCACTAATATATTATGTTTACGATGTACTTTATATTGCACAGAGGTACAGTAACACACTAAATGCAGCAGTCTAAAAATACTGACCTTACCCTGAGGTCTACAAGCTGACAAAAACACAAGGGACACAAGGAGGGAAAAGGATTATCATGTATAAAATGTTAACTCTTTGAATAACATTTCTCTTTACTTTGAGGCCAACAAAAGAGACTAAAATGAGAATTGATATTAGTGGATTCTGATTTTTTTTTTTTTTGTCAGGGTCCTACTGGTGCTCCATGACAAGGACACTATTATATCTGCCAACACTACCTTATTTCCCTGGGGACATGTTTTCTTTTTTTGAGTTGAGCTCCTTTTCAATATGTTCTGGTTTGACCAAGTGCTTCATTTTTTTTTAATATATAAAATTACAGTTACTTTGCCAAAAGCTGTTTTAAAAGTGTCAAGGTGATTTAAGGACAGGCTTTTTTCACGGTCAGTTCCGCTGAACATACACTCACTATACTTTAATAACTGATTTTGTTAGGGTTAGTCCATCTGCTTTCAGGCATTTCTCTGTCAAAATGCAACACATAATCCACTGGAAATGTGCAAATCATTTTGGGAAGAGATCAAGTACAGGATTTGGAGCAGACCAGAGAACCTTGTTGTGCAGTTCTCTCTTGAAAGTTGCAGTGCTTAATCGTGAGATTTCTGTATTTATTCTTTGTCTTTGTTTTCAGACTGTAGAACATCTAACACATGATGTCCCAACTTTGTCTAATCCTAGGCATTTCAGACCTGTAGTGGGGTTGTAGAAGTCAATAATGTAATAAAAACCAATAACGTAATAATGGCCAATAACATAATAAATCTGCCAGTTTTAAAATGTAATAGGCCAATAACATGATAACTGGCCAATAACATAATAAAAGTCCTGAACCAATAACTTTTGGCCAATAATGTTATAACTTATTACGTTATTGGCCTGGTAAAAAAAAATAAAAAAAATCATTGCAAATGTAATAACTGCGCCAATAATGTATATTATTAACATCACTGTATTTAAGTTTCATTTATTAGATATAACTGTGATAGAATCCCCCTCTCTCTCTCTAAAAGGGTTAAAAATGCAAGTGACAGATGTAATTACCATTTTCTAATCAGATTCTGTCAAATGCAAGCTGGATGTGTACTGCTTTACTCTGTGTCTGGATACAGAAGATTAGAAACCTGGCCTTAAGGATAAGGTTAACTCCCTTTATAATCTTCATAGGGAAATACAGTCCACATGTCAGCCATCCTAATACGCACACGGTAGCTAGCATTGGAGTTAGCAATTAGCATCAACACATAGCACATTCTTGGAGCGGTGAGCTGCCATGGAAACATTCAGGAACCAACTTCACATAAAAGCACTGTGGTCAGGGGCACTAACAGGAGAATTAGCTTATATGTACCTATTTTCAATGGCAGGGGACACCCACCTGTGGAAAAAAACAAGCAAAGTCAACATAGAAAGGCCCCAATCCAACTAAGAATCAAACATGTTGTGAGGCAGAAGTGCTAACTACTACGCCACCGCGCCACCCATTACTTACTGCCATTTACTGTCCCACAGTGGTATGAAAATATATCAGGTCATCTATATTTAGTGTAAGTGTTTTAGTTGGACTGAGAGGAGAGAGCTACAGAGCTAAACATGTTGACCAAATTCTGATATTCTTTCCCCTGATTTAAATTACTACAGCTTTAATGTTTCTTCCAGGGATTTTTTATTTTTTTTTAATCGCATCTGTTATTGCCATCTGGTCCACAAGGAAAACTCAGATGAGCTGGAAATGTTGCATATGGTGGTTGTAGGTAAACGTAAGGATATATGTTAATTTGCTTAATGCCAAGGAGGTTTAAGTAAACTGTAGTTAAAGCAGGATTTACAGTTTTGTTTTTTATATTGCTGCTTGGGGGCAGTGCAGACACTACACACTCAACTCCTCTTTACGGTGTCACTTAACCATAAAATGTGGCTGTACTCCTCTGGTGACTGTGACACTGTGTTCAGAGTGATGCATGGAAGTGAGTTTACACTGAAATCTGTGCTACATGAAGCTGTAAACATACAGCCCAAACAAGAAATAGGTCAGACAGCATGGAAAATGCAAGTTAGAGGATAATGCAGTATCAAACTTATATTTGAACTGTTTCTCTTTGTAGAGACTGTGAACAACATATGTCATGTTCTGTCGGGTTAACTCCTTTTCATTTGTAAATATACATCCTTTCCTGAAAAACTAAATAGATAAAAATGTCTGAGCTGCTGTTGCCGTCTTGGATCGTTGTGACCATGAAAGTTAACCAGCCTAATTCTATCAGTAAGTTGCTGAAAACACAGATCACCCTGTAAAGGAGTGATCTGAGGGCACTTTCACACTCTGTACCCGAGTCCATATCGTATTTGGATACGCTCATATCTTTCCTGCAGATGCTGCGTTCACAAGCACGTACCACGGCCCGTGTCCGAGTACGAGTGGGTGTTACAGGGTTGAAACAGTAGGTGGTGCTGTGGAAGGAATTCTGTTGCTATCCAACAAACACGGAAGTCAGAAGAAGACAAACCCTTAAGTCATCAGCTGAGCGACTGTTCTGTTCATTTGTCTACAATGGCGGCAATACAGGCAATAGTTTTCCATCTGTTAGCTTGTTTGAAGCAAAGTGAAAAAGAGCGAGCTTCGTTGTCCCTGATATATCAACGAGTGGTTCGGTCGATAAGGCGAGTCTGTGCGGATCCAAGGCTTTTTCAGGAGACAACAGGAGCACCGTTTATGGTCTCATGATGATTAAATCACTTCTGTTGTTGGAGTGGTGATCAGGTGACGTCCATTCTCAGGCATGGATCGCTCTCACACTGCGATGTACCATGCTGCAGTCCACGCAGTCCGTACCCAGGACTACTTCATCAGCTAGACTTGGGTACAGTACTTGAGCACGGAACGTTTTGCATTCACTTAGATAAAATTAAGCAGACTTTGGGGTCAAACGTACTCAAACATGGACTCGGGTACGCAGTGTGAAAGCACCCTGAGTCTCTGGACAATGTGAGTCATGCAGGCGTAGAAGCATTAACTCTGTCGTCCATCTTTTACGACTCGCTACGGCAACCTCGCTAGGACAAATCACTGTTGTATGAGTCATATTCTGTAAAAGTATAGAGACTTGACTTTACCATAAAGGAGTGTCTTTCTGGCAATCAGAAGTAATTTCAAGAGTCAATTTATATGCCTACTTTTGGTTTCTTTCACAGCTGAAAGCATTATCCAGCTGACAAACATTATGATCTAAATCTGGGAGAAACTGAGCGATGGAGGGTAATCGCGGCTCTATGCCAACAATTGTCCCAGCGAGGTTGCCGCAGAGAGCTGTAAAAGATGGCACTGCCACTCAAAGCGGTCACATCCTTAATCAAGCTTTAACATGATTCAAACAGGTTAGAAAGAAAGAAAGAAAGAAAGAAAGAAAGAAAGAAAGAAAGAAAGAAAGAAAGAAAGAAAGAAAGAAAGAAAGAAAGATTAAAAAGGGGAATTAGCCGTAGGGATTTAGAACCATTTATTTTACCAGGCTGTAAACATGTTTAATCATGCCATGGGGGTCTACGAGGATTGGCTCGCTTTTGGAATCAGCCTCATGTGTCCAATTGAGGAACAGTAGGTGCTGGAACTTTTTCATGTTGGCTTAATTTTTCACTCATGTGGTATTTACACATCCAGCAAAAAAAAAAAAAAAAACAGTGCTCGACAGGACTGAGGAAAATGGTCACTCACTGCTGCTCCACTCTTATATGAACAAAAGCAATTATCATTATCATCATTAGTATATTTCATTTTGACAAATGTAAGTCAATAAATACATTTTGGTGTGAGTGAAAACATACTGGGTCACTGAAATGAAAATCTCCATGTCATTACTCTGAGAAATAACATTTGCTGTAAAAAAAAAAAAAACCCTGTAAACTCAGCTTTCACAAGCTCTCGTGAGCGAACAGTGTCATAATTTCCTCATAATGCATGTTTTCATTCTCATTTGCTCGGCGAGGGTGGCTTTATTTTGCTTTTACTCAGTTCATCAAACAGTTCATACAACCAGCAGGCTATGACAGATTTTGTATTACTAATAGCTTTACCACACACACACAGAAAGCAGGATGCTGAAATGGTTTTGGTGCCCCAGATTTCCAGCCCTTCTAACAGCCACACTGTATCGATGCACCGTTCAGAGTACAGAGGCAGACTACAGGGAGAGCAAAGTGGATGTTCTTAAAATGTGTTTTTCTTTTTCCGCAGGAAATGGGGTGAAGGATAATGATGAAAAAAGCTTTAAATTGCATAGAGAAGTGGGGAAAATAGCTCAGAGGAGATGGATGCTCTCACCTTCGTAGCTTTTTCGGGCCACCTCCAGATATCATACGCTGCTCCAGGATCATTTTCATCTCCACAATTTACACCTAATCTGATCAATAGTTGAGTTAAGAGAGATGGAATCACATTTGTACTCAAAGAAGGTAACCTTACAAGACAGTATATTTCTACATCCAGTGAAAGTTTGAATTACAGCCTCAAACAGACAAGGAAACATTATAAGAAATTGGATTTGAAGCTGCTAAAAGCTGTGGTTTAGAGCATTTCAAGACAAGTATGATCTGGCAGTGTGATTGACCTGTTGGGAAGAGGGAGCAGATAACAGCCATTAGGACACAGAGATCAAATAAACGCATGAGAAAAAAAGAACTATGGTAGCACAGTATTTGTAGTACATTCAACCCAAAATGGACTGTACAGACTCAAGGATTGTAATCTCTCACTTTATAAAAGTACTGTCACTGTTAGATTTTATTTCTTAGTAGAATTGGAGGCACAGATGTTAAATTATTTGCACAAAATAATTCCAACGGTGATTGATTTTAGCTGTGAAACTGATTTAAGACGAGACAAAATAAAAAGTGGAAACGGTTGTTAAGTAAAAACAAAGTTCACTATAATCGGATATGCATGGATTCAATGCATTTTTTTCTTAATATAAAATTAAATGTACTAGTAAGAAAATAAAAGGGATCGATTACCATAAATTGATAATAATAAAAAAAAATCTGTCAGGCTGTGTGGTCAGTTGAGCCTGACAAAAATGTTGCATTTTATTATTTTAAACAAAATACTTGCTGTGCATTTATTTATTTATTTATTTATTTTAAACATCTTTAACGCATCCATGACTGTTTGCAGCCCTTCTGAAAGCAAATATAAAGTAAAGTTGT
Source organism: Apogon hyalosoma (assembly GCA_037367295.1). NCBI lineage: Eukaryota > Metazoa > Chordata > Actinopteri > Kurtiformes > Apogonidae > Apogon > Apogon hyalosoma. The sequence goes on from JAPQRP010000020.1 coordinate 18,570,386, forward strand.
CAAATGAATCTAGTGAAGTGCGAGAAAATGGAAATAATCACACTTATAACATCCATTTTCACTGAACTTTAGCAAAGGGTGAGAGTTGTAACAGAATAATTCCAAAGATAAGACCCTATTGAACAGTAAAAACCCTTTAACCACCACTTTTGACAATGAGGTCTACCCTCACATATACCCCTGTTGCTCCCTGTTCCCCTATCAGTACCACTATCCCCTCACCTCATCTGTTCTACCTTCATGACCAGATGTACAAGTCAACATTGCATCCAAATTTGACCCGTCAAACCCGATTTTTCCTTGAAAATGAACGAATGCATGTGATACATCGGATACAGCAGAGCATCTTGAAGTTTCTAGAATTTGGCAACAAACATGGATCATATGAAACCATAAGGCTAAATGTTGAACGGATCACCACTGGTTGTTGAAAGTTAAAGGTAGGGAAGGAGATCCTGGAAAAACGGTTTGAGTAAGCTACATTTTGAAAATACACAATTCCAAAGTCCAAACCCCTTTCTTCAGACTTACCCCTGAAGTCACGCCTCCAGAGTACCGGGACGTGCAATGCTTGTTCCCAAGGGTTCACGAACACTATGCAGCATCGATTCACGCCCCCATCCCCCGGTCTGCAGATCCACAAGTACCGCATTCATTCCGCATTCATTCTCCTACCTCTGACTTCTGGCATGTTAATCACTTTATTAGATTAGAAGTTGGACTTTTCACTTGTTATTTTGACACGTGTTCTAAGTAATCTCGGGCTTGTAAGAACAGCTGATTGCAGTATGAGTGATGTCAGGCTAGCAGCCCACTAAAGTTTGCTTTGAACTCTGTGATCTGTGTTTGTCGGCAGAACAGCCCCAGTTCATATCTATCTGGCTAATGTTACATTCCCGAGTGATTTATGTTGGTGACAAAACAGCTTACCGGCAAACTTTACATCCTAATAAAGCTAATATAGCTAGCCAAGCTCTGGCTCTGGCTTCGTTTCCTGTTCTAGTGCTCCAAGCCTCTGAGAACACACGAAGAGGGGTTCATGTGGAGGGGGGAGGGACAAATGGCAGTTGAGTTTGATTGACATATCACCATTCAGTCATTTCAATGGGCCGGTTAAAATGATTGGATGGTGTTTTTTCAGTCCTGTCCGTTCCACAGATGACCGAATTTTTTTATTTTTGTGTTTAAACATTTAATTAATTGGTTGTAATCGGGGTGTGAAGGGGATTTTAAGCAATATAGTAAAAAATGCTCCAGGAAAACATCTCCTACCCCACCTTTGAGTACAAGTACTTCCAACCTGTACAGTAAGGACATTACTGCAGTAGGTTAATTTATTTTATTCTATTAATTTACACACATAATTAGAACTGTACATCCATGCAGTTCAATTCCAGCTCAACTCAGACATACAGAGGAGTCAGTGAAGTCTGGCATTGATCACCTGCCTGCCTCTACCAGTCTATATTGACAGAATTTTTGCTTCAGAACAGGTTATTTCCTTTCAGTATGAATGTGAAGGAGGCTCCTCAGGCTTTGTAACAAACAGTGTTGTGAAAATCTTCCCGTCCTTGATGAGACACTTAAGCCAGTCGTTTCTTCTAGAGCAGCTTGGGGTTAAATGAATGCAGCCCAAACAGAAATCAATGGTATTCTCACAGTGTTGCGAAATGAAACTGACAGATATCTAACAGACTGCATCGCCGCTGCCAGATATCACACACTTCTCAAACTCAAATATTTGAATGCACACAGAGAACATTTTATGTGTATATACGGTATGAGTTGGTTATATCCAAAAGACTTTTATTCTGCATGAGAATCATTTCACGGCCTGAATGTTCACAGTAGCTTTACAGGGCTGCCAGATCTAACTACCAAAATGCACCATGTATCTATTTTATGCATTTTGAATGAGTTTCATCCACTTAAATTTTATATACAGTAGATGTGAAACCAACAGTTGTCAAAGAGGGATTTGACATTCTGTTTTGACATTCTACAAATAAACCGAATTTAACTGCAAGTATGTGTGCACCTTAGCTTTATTTTTTTCTGAATGTAAGTTAAAAATGCACGGAGAGCTCTGTCACTGAAAAGCGACGTCCGCCCTTATACAGTACTGACTGTAAAATGCAGCTTCTACCTTTTCTGAAGGAGACATTAAATATGCCCCCCCCCCACTCTAGAAGGAGATTCAAGACACTCAGGACTGAAACAAACAGACTCGAGCACAGTTGTTACTCACAAGTAGTTAAATGTGCCACAGACAGACAGACAGATAGTAAGGGTAATTCAAGCTTAAAAAATGCAATACTCACCCTACCTCGGTGCAACATATGCACCTTGTTACCTGTATATATCCTTATTTGCTGTACATATTTCTCACCTGTAGTGTAGAGTTAGCTTTTGTATATTTCAGTAGTTCTGACACTACTTTAGTAGCATATGTGTATTTAATATTTTATTCTGGAGCCTTTGCACATGCCTACATTTTCTTAGCATTTTGTGTAATTTTTTTTTGTACAGTCCTTTTTGCACTAAGTGTTTTTGCTGCTAAATAGAACTGAGCTGCTGAAGTGATTTTCATTGTTCCTGTGACAGTAACAATAAAGATCTATTCTATTCTATTCTATTCTATTCTATTCTATTCTATTCTATTGATATATATAGCTTGCAAAGGTCTGTAGGTATGGAATGATATTGATAAAGACTTACAAATGTCTCCAACTGTATATATTTTTAAAAAGGGGTTTGGGAGGCAACTGCTACTAGAATAAGCTCAAATATGAACTAAAGCTGTAATCCTTTTCTTTGCCTATATGTAGCTTTGTTTTAATTGTTGGTTACTAGACCACTTGGACCATGTTAGGAGTAGGGCTTAGGTTAGTTTTAGGATAGAGGAATTATCATTATCATTATTATTATTTTTTTTGTATGTGAGTGTGTGTGAGAGACTGTGGATCAATATGCTTTTCATGTAAACCTGTACTATGTGAGAGTGTGGGTGCTTGAAAAGGGTGGGTATTTTTGGGTTTGTCTTACTGTAAAATGTGTTGCGTTACTGTTACATGTGTTATTCATTTTTTGTGCCAGGACCCCTCTCAAAAAGCTGTTCAGCTCCCCAGGGTGTCCCATTTCACATCATGTAAATTCAAAATGTAATGTTTATATACTTGTGTCTTTTATTGGATATGTGAATAAAATGAATGAAATTAAATATGTTTCAAAATATCAAATAATGATGATGTTTAATGAATAATGTACATTATATAACAACAAAAAAATTACACCAATGTTTTTATCACTAGAGTCAGTATTTAATATAATATAGCTAAAAGTGCCCACTCACTCACTCACTCACTCACTCACTCACTCACTCACTCACTCACTCACTCTATGTGTGTGTGTCGTCCCTTACAGATCATGCAACTCCATCTCACGTAACAGGATAAGTCCATATGACCGCTGCTCATAATTCTTACTGAAGTTACGTCCCGTGGGACACACCATGGGCAGGCCTCTGTGTGTCCACAGTGACATGCAGAGTGGCACAAAATTCCCATGTGTTTCTGAGGCACATTTATGAAGACTTAGACACATTATACAGGTTTCAAATAAATCACATTTAAGCAAAACTTCCCAAAACTTTTGACCACAACTGTAGCAACAATAACTTTAAGGGTGGGGCTTAAGGGGGTCGATAGAGACCTGGCCTTCCGGAGACTAGATGTAAAAAAGTGGGTCTGTAACTCTCTTGCCCACTGCTGCTCACTTTAACTTGTTGAGGTGGAGGAGCAAACACTGAGTGGTGTTTTTACAAGCAGCAACTGACAAATCCCACATAGCATGGCTTTAGTGACAGTGACAGCACAAAAATAGATAGAGAAAAGTATTCCTCGTGTTTAGCTTTTCTTTATTAACTCCCTGTAAAATCTAGAGTAGAATAAAGAGAATCCTCTTTGATTCACTGCACAGAGAAGGGAGGGTAGACTTCTTTCTTTTAATGTAGATTAAGATAAATAATAATGATGGAATAAAGCAGGTTGCTCAGGTTTGCTGCAAAACAATGTTGTGAGAAGCAGGAGGAAGAGAATTCAGTAAACACTCTTTCCATCAGTGACATTTCCCAAAGCAAATGCATTTTATATATAAAAGTGTTGTTCAGAGACTGTTTTTCCAGAGACAAACTGTCATCAGGGGTCCAATGATGATATACAAACTTAGCTATTCGTCCCTTCTCTTTTGAAAGAGACCCAAATGGATCATTTCACTTTTTATTAAATAATATAACACAAGACAAATACTGCTCCAATCATCATCATCATCATCATCATCATCATCATCAGCTGAAATAAAATAATCATCACAATTATCTGTTTAATCCATAGACACAGCGCTACTTTTATGACAGTTCCCAAATTAATTTTTCTCTTTTTTTAACCTTTCTCAAGTGATTTATCACCATTTATTATAATATTATCTTCTGTGTACTTGCATTTTTCACTGTAGATACTCATAAAAACTAAGTAAATCCAATGTTATTATATCAAAACAGAGAAAACTGAAGAAAAATATCATTAACTGAACATAAACCCAGTGTCTCCATCCACTGTCATTGATCCAACTCCATGGGTTTTACTGGTGAATCAATGTTGTAGAAGATGACGATGTTTCCATGTTCACTACGGAGCTTCTGAACGTCCAAATGGGTCATATCTGATGACCATGAAAAAGATGACAAACTGCATTTCACACCAATTGCTTACATGTACTGATAGGATTAATGGATCAACAGGGATTAAATAGTTTAGCTCAGTGGATGGTTTTGGTCACTGGTTGTTGTTTGAGTATTTATGGGTTAAAGTTGAATTGGGCCTGTGAATTCTGATTTAAAGCTAATGTTGCTGCTCTGTGATTGGCTTACGTGGCTGCTGTGCCAGGATAAAGGTTAAAGTCTCATTTTTATTGTTACTGAGCGTGTTGGCTTTCCTCAATCCATATAATATTATTGATTTTTAATAAATTAAGCTATAGTGTCTGTCAGCTGTGTGTGCATGTGCGTGTGTGAATGGTAATGGTGCTGGTGAAATTATAGCTGATATATGATACAGTCTGATTCATCTGTGGTTAATTCAGGAAAGTGTAGTCATAATGGCCTATTTCCTGTGTGAATATTTATGTTTGGTACCTGAATGGGATGAAAAATAGCAGACAAACCCAGATGTCAGCTCCAGCTACAGAGTCATGAATGCAGAATGTTGCCTTGAGTGTTGTACTTTCACACTGAAGACAAAATCCAGATGCTCATGGCCCTTTCTAGTGTGAAAGGGTCATCAAACAAAAAGTGCAACATGCAGGTAAGCAAAACAATAGTTGTAGTGACTTGAATTTTAAACCATATTTGGGTGTACTTCAACATTTTACTGAAATCTGGATGGATCTGTGTAGAAGTGTTTAGTTACGTGACATTACGTAAGGCGGAGATTAAATGTGTAAATTCAATTATGTCAGATCAAAACCTTATTTAGAGCATTGTGGCATCATAAAAAAACTGGAACGAATAATGTGAAATAGCCAAGAGAAGAAGAACACTGGGTAGATGTGATGAAAAGAGCAGGCGAGTGAAGTTTTTCATAGAAATATTTACATTGTCTTAATCCCTACAACTTCACACTATGTTAACCCTTAAAGACCTTGAATTATTGTTGTGGATGAATTTTTCTCACACTTAACCTTTACGATTAATCACCATTTATTATGATATTAGCATTTTGCATTTTTCAGTGGAAATCAGGTATTGTTCTATGTTTGATTTACTGACCATGAAGATGTTCATAAAAGCTCACAGCAAAATTAACCTTTTTAAGACTGCCATTATAACAGGCCACCTAGGTGTCTTCATGTTTTCTTTGCAATAAAAGTGTCAGAAAATGTATTTTTTGCCAATTCTTTTGCAACTGTAAATGTCCATAATGATACTTTTTGAGATTGCAGAAATACATTTTCAACTGGTTTACAGATAGATAGATAGATAGATAGATAGATAGATAGATAGATAGATAGATAGATAGATAGATA
>JAPQRP010000020.1:18597359-18610005 GCA_037367295.1 Apogon hyalosoma
GCAAAAAAAAATCTGCCAATGGAACAAGTGAAAATTATCTTGGTAAGATTTCTTGAAATAAGATTTTCAAGATCTATAGTCTCAAAATAAGTTCTTATATCTCACTGAAAAGTTACTCTTTAGGTGATTCTGTCTTATTTTAAGTGTGATGAGATATTCTGACCAGAAATGAGAAAAATACACCTGGTAAGATTTTGAATTTGGAGTGTATGCATACTAATGACAGCAGTTGTACATGGATTTCAGATTTATTACTTAACACAAAGACAGAGGTGACAGTTGTTTATGTGTCATATAGAAAACCAACACACTTCAAATTATTCGGTTCTTATTAATTAATTAATTAATTTATTTATTTATAACAAATTATTACATACAATTAAATTGACAATTCATTTGCAAGATACATTTCGTAGTAGGCCACCCCAGAAGCAGTCTTTAGCTTATAAATGGGGCCCTTTAACATGTGATAAGAACACAATTTACATTCTAATCTTTACTAAATTAAGATGTTCTGAATAACTACAAACACATTTAAAATATTGCCTATTTAACAATGTTTTCATTTCCTCTTCCTGAGTCCTACCAAGATAAGCAAATAAAAAAACAACTTAGATTTAGAAGTGTTAGATAATTTATCTTGTTTTAAGAGTTAATTTATTCTATTTATTCTAAGTGTTCATCTGTAGACATGCTTATTTCTAGATTTAACAATCTTAATTCAAGAAATCTTGTCAAGTGAAATTATCTTGCTGCATGGACAGATATTTCACTTGTTTTTAATAACTCTTTTCCTCAGATTTAGTGTTTTTATCTTGTTTTTAGACACTCCATTTTGCAGTGCATCAAACTAAACACTGAAAACACTAAAACATCAAGCACAGAAACATAAACAGCACATTGGCTCGACCATGAATTCACAACCAGATGCTGCGGCTCTAAGTTCATATTCTCTGTCATCCCTGGTCTCATTTAGCACCAGTCACCGAGGGCAAGGTCTGATGAAAAAGGTTTAATAACAACATAATAATACTGTATATAATGTTGGCTGTGGGTCGAGTCTGAATGCAGTATCCTGACATCTGGAGTTCCACACCGGAGTCTATTTTTCATGCATGGATCTCAGCAAAAACAGACAAAGACAGTGTAAAGAGCTGTAGTTGTATTGACATTGCTTCATTTTACATAGTTCCTATTTTTTGAGATATCAGGCTGCCTGGTGTACACACAGTCCTGGTGTCCTTGTCCTGACTTGCTCCTGCTCTTTTGACCTAGTCTCATTTGGTGGAAGGACTCTGCTAGAATAAGAGAGAATATTTCCATCATGCAGTGGAAGGATTTTCATTGTCCTTCCTTCTGTTATCTGTGTGTTATCACTTTGAAAGTCTCACTATGTGAATGAACATTAACCTCCAAGTTGTAAAAGTTTTGACCAAGACGCACTTGTTTTCTCTTATAGGGATCTTGTCATTTTTGTTCCGCAATGTACTTTCTCATGCAAAAGGTTCCTGCAAAACACAACTTCTCTCCTGGTATTAAAAAAGTAAGTAAAAATGTATTTATAAAGCGCTTTTCACAGATAAAAATCACAAAGTGCTGTACATAAAATGGGTACAATAAAACAACAAGAATATTTCATAGAATAAATAAAAGGATAAATCCATCAACCATAAGCTTTCCTAAATAAAAATGTCTTGAGCTGCTTTTTAAAAGACTATTACTTTCATTGTGCAGTAACTTGTACTCAGCGCTGCCCAAGAACTAGCAAAAATAAAAACAAGTGGTGCCAGGCACAACAAAATCTGCCCCTTTCACATATTGTAGCTTATTTTGGCATCGATCCAGCCGATGTCATCATGTCTATGCATGTGGTGATGTCAGCATATCAATTTCCTCTGGTAAGTAAATTAAAACAAAATCGATGTTTTTATAGACACATTTTGCCCATTATAAGTAAATGGGAGGAAAAAAAGATTTCAAAACTTCATAAAAAATTTGAACTTTGACCTACTTTTACCAAAATGTAATGACATCTATTCTGTGTCACTGGCAATCTATAAACTTGATTTGATATGAATTCAACCAGTAGTTTTGCTGCTACAGACATGTGACATTTCACCCATTATAAGTAAATGGGAAAAAAAAAAAAAAGAAGATTTTAAAACTTCATTAAAAAATGTTTACTTTGACCTACTGTTCCCAAATTGTAATCAGATCTATTCTGGGTCACTGGCAATTGATAAACCCAGTTTGGTATGAATTCAACCAATAGTTTTGCTGATAGAGTGTTAAAGAAACAAACCGAACCAAAAACCATTCCCCTTTTCCTCTCCTTCGGGACATGGGGTAATAACATTAACCCCGATTTCAGAGCAATAGTGATGAAAGCCAGACCTATATATAGCATCTGAGGGGTGGAATTAGGTGTAGATTTGAAAGACTTCTTTTTATCTGTGTTTCTGGCTGCAACAGCTCAGTGGAAGTTTCCAGACCATTGCCTGGACCTTCTCCCTTGTTCCTCATCAGCATTCGATAGACTGTATAAGACATGAGCATTATTTATTGTTACCATGCATATACAGTAATGGGAAAAAAAAAAGTTTTGAGTCACTTTTAAAATTACATATAATCTCAAATATTATCATGAAATTGTAAAGGGACAAAACAGAACCCAAATGCAGAGCCACAGACAAAGAAGTCAGTTTGGAACAGACTTTATTCAGTAGTTGAAACACTGGAATCAGGAAGAGTACTATGACCAGAGTTCGTGCCTTGTGAGCCACTTCAGAGCCATAGGCTGGAGGCTCACCGTAGTCTGGAAATCGGGACAGGCGTAGGATCCGTAACCATGACAGCCAGAATAAACCAGAGGGATGAAGATAGGGGACGTAGTCAGGGACGGAAGGCAGGTAGGTTTACCGGGAGGCAGACGGCAAGACGTGGTCAGGGAAACAGGCAGGCAAGAACAGATCAGGTTGAGGATCAGAGAAACAGGCAGGAGTGTAACACTGGAAAGCCTCGCACAAAACAGAAGAACAATCCAGCAACAAACAGAGCGCAGAGGTGAATATATACCCCCAGCCTGATGAGCCACAGCCGTGCTCACAGGTGAGGGGAGTTAGCTGATGAAGAGGTGTGGCTGCGGTCAAAGGAGGGTAGCAGCAGAACAGACAGAGATGTGACACAGATATTTATGCAAAAACTAGTTTGTGTTTCAAAAGGTGCGACAGACAGACAGACAGACAGACAGATCCAAATTATTTTAATACCAAAAAAAAAAAAAAGTGAAATCCTTGACGGTTTCAACATGTCATGCCCCAGATGTGTTTCACTAGGTATTATCTTGTAGAAACGTCCAGTTCTGACCACAGTGGAACAGAACAGGTCAGGGAACATGTCAGTTTGGAGGGTGGAACAACACTTGGCAGAGTTCAGTGACTTGAGACTGATTCTTAATGCGATTTATCACAAATACATGGAGTGTCCAAAAACATTTTTCCACCACTGAACATAACATTTCAGTTGTATGTACCACTTATCTTCACATCTAATGTCAGATGTCTTTTTCTGCTTCCCTTACATGATTGTCCTGTATTCTTTTTGGATTGCATCCATCTGGGTTCTCCGTGCTCCTCCTGTGACAATGACTGTACACTGTTTCACTTTTGAGGTTTTTTTTTTTTGTGGCTGTAAATAGCTGAAGACTGTCATGAGGCTGTAGGTACCCAACTGTGAATAGATATCCCAAACAAAATGTCAGGATGATATGGTGATCCAATCTGGCCTATCATTATCAATTATAGTCAACAAATAATCTTTCTATTCTGGAAAAAGAAAACATCCTGCATTGGCTGTTGTATGACTGTTGACATTCAGCACATCCATAGAATGAGTTGTTACTGTCATATGTAACTGTACTGTGGTCTCTGTGCGCTTGATTTTGGGCAGACTAAAATTCTGAATCGTCTGTTGACTGGATGTGTGTAAAATGCCAGTGAGGACACGAGTCTCCTCTGAACCAATTTGTTTGTGCTGTTAATCAGTTACGGGCTGATGCTTTTAATTAATATCACATTTACTTCATAGAAATTAATTTCATGTTATTAACAATCTGTTATTCCTCCTCCTCTTCCTCAGCTAGCTTTCTTATTGCATTTGTGCTTTTTTCCTCTTCTGAATGCCATTTGTCTATAAACACACACAAACACACACACACACACACAAACACACACACACACGCACACGCACACACGCACACCTACACACACACACACACACACGCCTACTGTGACTGACTGCACCTGTCAGATTGGATTTACAGACAAAGTAATAATAGTTCTATACCATCACTTGATATGGAGGACCAGTGCTACATTAACATTTTTTTAATTAGAAAGCTGTGCTTTTTTCCCCTCATACTTAATTATAGTATTATCAATTTCATTATACATCCAACCCTCATGTATTACAGACACTATAATAACCAGTGGATGGTACATTTTCTCTAGTCACCTGGATGTTGAATGAATGAATGAATTTATTTTTTGTTTCTACATTAATCATTGCACTTAAAACAATAATTATAATAAACATAAAAAACAAAACAAAAAAGGAATAGGCTAGAAGCAAAAGCTTATTTTTTGTCTATCCTTTTCACCTGATACATTGCTTACATTAAAATAAATGTATACTGCATCAAGCATTCACACCATAACCAAAAAATAAAACAAGAAAAACATACCTACCATCTCAATTTATATTCCTAAATGATTTTAAACTTTAGGCATTAAAAAAAAACAAACTTTGTCAAAGAAGTGAACGACTTAAAATCATCAAGTCAATGTTCAAGTCAGTAATAAATGTAGGTAGGCATATTTGTGAACCAGTGTCAAGAAAAGCTATGATTTACAAATATTTCTAAGGTCAGCCTTTGGTTTTGAAATGTGATTGTATTGTGTGTATTTGTACCGTGCATTTACACAGTCTAAAGGTTTAGTGCTTGATATTATTTTTAGTTACTGAATAAATATGCAGAATTACCTTTCAGCTTAGTGTAAGTCAAAGATTCTGGCTAAACGCAGACAACACTGGAAAGATAAGTACATGATTGGCAGCTGTGATTACTGATTTCTGATCAGATTGTCAGTGTTTTTTCATTGTTCTTACATCAGGTCATCTATATTTATTCTTAAGCTTTTGGATCAACAGGAGAGAGCTTCTGAAGGAAGGTGGGTTTTTCAAAATCTTGAATTTTTCATGCTTTAATATCAGCTCCTGTAATATTAATTTGTGGTAAAGTCATTATAAATATGTGTGTGTATATGTCAAATAGTGTAAATATGCAGGGCTAAGGTTGATGTATGTAAAGGTGCCTTGACTGTTCAGTTTCTTCTGACTTCAAACCTTTCCAAAGCTCAGGACCAAACAGCTGAACCGCCGTCTAATGGGATGAGGATGCATCAAACAAAAACCATGATTTTGATTTGATTACAGTGTTTAAAACAGTTTTGTTGATGGTTCAGACATTCAGATAATTACAAGAAACTAAAGCAGCCTGTTATCAGCCATTAATCAAAAGAAAAAGATCAAGAACAAGGAAAAAACGAGCCGTGATAGCACATAGAAGGAGGAGGAATTAAGTTTTTAATTGAAATACTGTCCAACAAAGTGTTAACACATCCTCAAAAAATACATAAAAGTGCCCAGACTTTAATGTATTTTCTTAGAGGATGAGAGAGAAGATAGCAGATGATGAGAGGGGAATGCCTCCTAAAGATAAAGAGACTATGGCAGCAGTAGGCAGGAGTTCCCAAAATACAGAGGTCAAACAAAAGCCGGAAGGACATCCATTATTTCAACAGCTTAAAACATTAAACTGGTGTAACTTTACAGCCCTGGTCAGACTAAAGATCCACATGAGAATTAAAAGCTCACATCTACTTGCAAATGGCAGATATCCATTGTTCTGAAAACCTGCTATTTCACACCAATGAAATGAAAGACAGTGAATTGTTTCCATAGCAACGACTTTGTCCTTACATTCTAACTGCTGGACTTTTTGTTTTTTGTAGCTGGATGTGATTTATAGTGTCTTAAAATGCAAAGGATAGCATTGGTAGAGAGTTACTTACCACAGCCACATTTCTGGTATTGATGGAACGGTAAAAACAATAAATTAAAATTAGAGGGAAAAAAATGTCAGGGTGCAGACAGAGCATATGCTGCAGTATTTCCTCTGGTGAAGTGACTGCTTGGAGGATCAGGAACTCCCACATTCAGAAAGTCATGCCAACTTTTGATCCTTTTCTGGGGAACTTCAAAACTCCAACCTCCAGTATGTCAAAAGAGGTACAGGTACAGTGTCCAGAACAAAATTAATGAGAGGTCGAAGCACAACATCAACACTTTTTCTCCATGCAAATGCAAAAAAAAATCAAAAAGGTAACCACCAACTTGCCAACATGCTGCCATCAGATGCACACCTGTTGACATACCAGTCAGGGGGATACTACCAGTGATGAAACATAAAGTAATTGGTAGAACATGCTTTTGTGCAGTAGAACAAAAATGTAAATCTGGGATGAAACGTTCAAATGTGCAAAGTACATTCCTTAAAAGGAGTTTTTTTTTTTTTTTAATGCCACTTTTCCACTGTTTATATTAGCTCAGTTTTCCTCGTCTTTACTTGGTTTTGCACTTGATGATGTATTGCCACTGCAGGTATGTGTCGTTCTGCATCACAGAGGCAGGTCGTCATAGCAACGCAATGTAAACTTTTGTGACATTGTCCTCAGTGGACTGCGATGAAAAATGACATAAAAATAGGAGATGAAATGTAAGACTAATGCCCCTTTTCCATGGCACCTTTCTTGACTCGGCTCGACTCGACTCTACATGGTTTTAGTGCATTTCCACTGGGGGTTGTACATGGTAACATGGAACATGGTACCACCTCTGGTGGGGCTTTATCCGGGCTGAGTTGGCACTGAAATTTCACTGCTGGCAACTGACTGGTCAGAGGGAGTGTCGTCATACGTGCACAAGGCATGAGCGTCTAAATGCAAATGCCACACACTGACAAGAACGATAGCAGAGAAGCTCTTCAGATAGACCACACCATTCTGAAATATTATTTTAATTTAGACAGTTGAAGCCGTAAGTTTCATCTTATTAGTAGTAATTAGTTAATGTTTTAAGATAGGAGTTCTTTGTTTCACTATTAACACTAGATAATAGTAAGTTTTCAGTGTTATGGGTTGGCTTATTCTGTGTAACATCTCGGTCAGCATACCGAACTGACAGATGTGTAAACACAGGACTTGACTTAGGTTCACCCTTAGACTCACTTTTAAATACACATTCCCACATAGGATTGTTAATCACAGGAGATAAGATGCAAACACACTGTCAGTATAGGGTTAAATAGAGTTGAGGTATCACATCAGCTTGACTTAGAGTCAGGTGACCCAACCCACCTAGCCCACAGGATCAGCCCATAGTTTGGGGATCAGTTTACCAGGACAATAAAAGTGATGCACGTTGGAATGTCTGTATTCATTTCCTCCTTGGTGTGGATCCTTAGTACTAAGTAATTCTTTGTTTGTGGTCAGATCAAATCTATTTAAATTTATAAAACGAGACTGAGAAAAAGCTGAACTTATTCTTGGAGCTTCCAACAAAAGAACACGCTAACATTTCAATGCGACATCTATTGTATATAAGGCATTAGCTTACCATCAGACATCATCTCTTGGCAGCTCTTATCCACTGGTCTTCAGCTTCATGACCACGCCGGCACACACTGTGTTTATGGAAGCAACACTCCTGGGACACAGAATTGTGACGTTTGTCGTATTTCAATGAAGTAAAGATTGGATAAATATGACCTGGCCGTTCAGACTGAAGTTGCAGTGCAAAATATTGGAAATGTATCAGATTTAGGACCACATATGAAAGTGGCCTGGGTCGGATTTGAAAAATTCGGATTTGTGCTGTTCAAACTCTTTAACAGATCAGATACAGGTCACCTATGGGGAAAAAAAAAAAAAAAAATCAGATTTGGCCACATTTGTCTGTAGTCTGAACATAGTCTAAGTTAACATTTCCAAAATAGACTGTGACATTAAGATTGTTTCAGATGACAATAAAGTTGTTTAGACATCCAATCTGTGGTGGATTCACACACATCCGACAGATTTCACACAAGCTTGACTTAATGTCCTACATCATAACATGAAGAGTTATACATGTATTGACACAGCGATGATTCTGCATGTTTTTACATTATGTTTAACATCACCTTGACTCACTTGGAACCTCATAAAGGTGACATCAGAAATAGTATCTGATGGTACCTGGTGGGTCATGCTGTCATGCAGTGGGAGGCCAAAAAAAGCTGTGCTAAGTCAAAGTGAGTCAAGCTGATACTATCAGTGGAGAAGCAGCAATAGTAAAAGAAGAAAGGAATAGCATCAACATAGATGCAGTCAAAAGTTTTATACATATAGGACAGTTCTAACCTGTGGAGATCTGCTGATTTGGAAATGAATCCCACACATCTGCATTGAATTTTTTGACATTATTCCCCAGTTCTGAGGTCAAGGGCAGGTTCATCCATTTACAGATAACTGTTGAAGGGCAGAAGATGTCCTTACTGTCAGTGTCATGCATGTCATCCATCTCATCTGTGCTTTTCCGATGGATTTATGTTGCACTCTCACTGAATAACTGTCCTATATCTTGACGTGAACCTCCTGAATATCCAACCAAAACACATTTACCAGCACCAGCCTAGCCTCCGTTGTTCTTAACTAGAAAATTTACGAGATAAATGTTGCAAATCACACAAAATCACAGAGATGTGCATTCACATGTGACTAAGACCTCTGTGTTTGGGTAAGTCTTTGGTGGTGGAATATTTATTTCACAAATTACAGACATAGCAAATTTTTATTGGACTAAAATCATAGACCGTACCGTCTTCATCCGCTTATCCGGGTCCAGGTCGTGGGGGCAGCAGCCTCAGCAAAGAAGCCTAGACAGCTCTCTCCCCAGCTACTTCCACCAGCTCTTCCAGGGGAATCCTGAGGCGTTCCCAGGCCAGCCCAGAGATATAATCCCTCCAGCGTGTCCTGGGTCGGCCCTGAGGTCTCCTCCTGGATGGACATGCCCAAAACACCTCCCCAGGGAGGCGTCCTCACTAGATGGGCAAACCACATCAACTGGCTCCCCTCAATGTGGAGGAGCAGTAGCTCTACTCTGAGTCCTTCCTGGATGTCCAAGCTCCTCACCCTATATGTAAGGCTGTGGAGGAAACTCATTTCGGCCACTTGTACCCGCCACCTTGTACCCGCCACCTTGTACCCGCCACCTTGTACCCGCCACCTTGTTCTTTCGATCATTACCCAGAGCTCATGACCATAGGTGAGGGTTGAATCAAGAGCTTTGCCTTTTGGCTTTTACATAGACGACCACTACAAATATTACAAGTTACCAGAGGGTCACAGGTTGTACTAATCCCATGCAAACAGGGTTAACCCTTTACAGGGCACTCATTGAAATACTCTGAAATTCAAAATTTCATCATTAGTGTGTTATTGGACATCGTCATCTCCCTCCTCTTACCATAAAACATCTGAGCGGCACTTGCTAAAAAGTAAACACATGCAATAAAACAACTGTTATAAGGTCATAAACTGACAACAATCACTCATATTCACTATTTACTGCTTCAAAATGTCTATAAAATCTCTCTGAATCACTGTATAATGTTATAAAAACCAACATGGTTCTGGACCTCACTGAGGCACGGGATTGGCCCCATATTTAATGTTTGAGGAAATGACCAAAAATAGTCACTTGCCTGATATAAAGGGTTAAAGACATCTGCTGTGTTGTATCTATGTCCAAGCAGGGGCAAATAAAATATAGTATTGATTCTTTAATTTTTAAGACTAAAATTAGTTCCTATAATCATATCTTCAAATATACCCTTTTCATTTTTACCTGTATATTAGAATTATCGTCAGTCCTTGTTGTCCATCAGTCTATTTTGCATTGATTTTATCTGCAGGTTCAAATGTTGTACACATTTACATAACTCATCTGTCCACTGTGGGTGTGTTTGTCACAGTATTATTTCAACACTTGCTGTCCAGTCAGAAATAATTGTTCTGTTGCTATGGTATTCTACGTACAATAACTATACAGTAAAATGCATCAGTGTGAAGTGTCCTGCCAGGGCATTCAGACTGCAGTATTGTCACACCCACTCACACAATGAAATTATCAAAGTCAAACACCAAGGTGCATGTGCTAACATTTCCATCTACAGAACCAAATACTGTGAAATAAGAAACAGATTTATGTGATTTAGCCCAATATCCACAACAGATGAGAAATCACACACTTTCCTTAATGAGAAGAATGAGTGCTGACAGTATTATTATGCCAGAAAATAAACAAAGACACTAAGACAGATTTCAGTTTGTGTTGTTTTTCTCTGTACTCTATCTACATGGCACAGCTGCCATCAGATTCTCCTGACCCACCTGGGATCAGATGAACACCACTGTGTACACATTCAGGTCTAAATCTGTGTGTACACAAAGGCTCCACAGTACTTGTGCATTCTCCTTTGTTTTATAGAGCTGTGAGTATGCAATGATATGTTTTACAACGTTTGAGCATTATTTAATCATTCACATATTATTGGTTGTTGCAATCACAAAAACAATGCCAGTGGGAAAGTTATCACTAAGGTCATCGTTGCAGTGACAAAAGATAAGATAAGATAAGATAAGAGACTTTATTGTCATAGCATTTCCATACAACAACATATGGGTACATCTCCATAAAAGATACTGTAAAAAAACATGCATACATACATATAACTTCCAACATATGACACACAACATGTAACCCACAAGGCATGATACATTTTTGCAGTCGGTCACTTAAAAAGTCAAATATTTCAGTTAACAAGTGGTGCCAGGCACAATAAACCCCGCCCCTTGCACGTATTGTAGGTCACTTTGGCATCGATCCAACTGATGTCATCATGTCTATGCATGTGCTGATGCCAGCATATCAACTGCCTCTATATATGTGGCAAGTATGAAGTAAACTGGACCAAAATTGATGATTTTATAGACTTTTGAAATTTTGCCCATTGTAAATAAATGGGGAAAACAAAAGAATTAAAAATGTGTAAACATTTTTAACTTTGATCTACTTTTCCCAAAATGTATTCAAATCTATTCTGGGTCACTGGCAATCTATTGCCCCAGTTTGGTATGAATTCCAATTCAACCAATAGTTTTGCTGCTAGAGTGTTATTAAACAAACAAAAAAACAAAACAAAACAAAAACAATACCCCTTGCCTCCCCTTGACACTGAAAATCTTGAAGAAATGGAGAAACTGTTGAGCTGAATGCTAATTTAATATCTGTGGGTTTCAGTTTGCACAAAATCCTAATTTAAATGACAAATTTGGCACTTTATAATTGATATACATATATTAATAATTTAAAAGTGAATAAATACATATAATTGCACATCATAATTTTATGTGCAGAGTTCAGTGTGGTTAGGGTTTTTATGGCAAAGATATATTTTTTCAATTTTTAGACTCTAATAGAGAAAGAGAGGCCTAAGTGCACACATGAGCAGCCATTGTACACATCTACAACAGCTGTTTATTGCTCTGTTATTAAATGTTTAGTAGCAAATTATTAGTTTGGCTGTACTCAAAGCTGTTATTCAGGATACACTGTATGTGCTGTGAATTGTTAGCGTAGTCCTAATAAACTCTTTTCAAAAGTTGTCTCTAAAACTGACTTTTGACAAATGTTTCAACTTGTGTTTCAACAAATAATTAACTTCTTCCTCATTTAAAATGTTGGCAGCCTACTCTGCAACAATGTTGGAGAACAGAGTAAATGACTTGATTCAAGATTAAGATTTCTCCATGTTCATCAGTTTGTCTGCAGGATAAAAAGACATGAAAACACAAGTAGCAGCTGAAATTTTGTTGTGACATGTTTGTTGTGAGTGATTCATAACAGATTGACATGATGTGTCAAAATTATACAGTGCAGTTTCTATTGGCTTTAGGCTAATGTATTTTGGGAGTAATGGACATGATATGCATTCATTGTTATATGATCCATTGAGGACAGAGTAGGAGGTTTACAGACAGATCAGAGCAGTGAGTCGGATGCAGATATTTCACATTGAGAGGAGACAGGTGAGGTGGTTTGGACATGTGAGGCAGATCCTGGACACACTGGAGGGATTATATATCTTGGCTAAAGTGGGAATGCCTCTGAGTTCCCCAGGAGGCTATTGCCCCAGTGACATGGACAGAAGATGGATGGATGGATGGATGGATGGATGGATGGATGGACGGACGGACGATAGATTACAATTTTACATTTTCTAACTTTATTTCCTATGGTAGTGTTTTTCAACCTTGGGTCAGGACACCACATGGGGTCGCCTGAAATTTCTAGTAATTGAAAAAAATAAAAATAAAAGCTCACAAATAAAAAATATATGGTGAGTTGACAGAGACAATCCCAATCCATAAAAGACATGACAAACTGTGAAGCTGAAACTGAAGCACTGTGGTACTGTTTATCTGTC
>JAPQRP010000020.1:18610105-18641945 GCA_037367295.1 Apogon hyalosoma
TTTTATTCATTCCATGTTTTCTTTTCTGTCTGTTTCAGTCACATGATACACACAGGAGTTAGTACTTGATTGCATAATCATTGTTTCTGATGACTTTTGATGGCCTAATTATTTTTTCAATGACTGTCCATAAAATGATAGAAATACATGTGACATAAGCTTATTGAGATTATACTCCAGTGAACGCCTGCCCTGATCAAACCTAAAGGTAAAAATATTAGACGATGATATTAATGTGTTTTCTTCGTTTGTTTTCAATCAAAGGCACAACAAATTAGTAGAGTTTTTTCTGAATGACTGATCCCCTGCTGAAAAAGGAAACACCGATGCTGTTTTATCTTCTCTTTGTGCATTTTTCTACCTTTTTTGTGTCCTTTACCAGTTTTTCTTTCTACATTTCTATTTCATTCATCATTGTCCTCTTCATTATTTGACAAATCCTTTCTCCTTCAAGGTGTTACTTACAATTTATAAATTGTTGTCACATTCAAGGACATTTAAGAACTCCTAACAACATCAACAACAAAACCAAAGACAAAACAACAACAAAACCACAAAGACAAAAGACACATCGACCTCTCTATAGTGAGTAAACTTCATAAGATTTGTACATGATACATCTCTACATTTTTCAGATACAGGTTTAAGAGACAACGGCCTGTTATCACTTCAGAATTTATTCTATATTGCAGAATTTAATTCAGGAAGTAAGTAGTAAGAGATAATTTACATAAAAAAAGACATTGTCAAATTTAATTTCAGGTATATATACTTAACAAGAGGAAGATTTTCTGAATATGGGTCAGGAGTCACCAGCTCCATTGTGTGTACTTTAGCTATAACAGCTTTTTTTTTTTTTTTCTTTTTCTTTTTTTTACCTCCTTCCATTTCTTTCTTTGAGTTTTCTCTTCTCTCTCAGTGAGTTCATCTTCCCTGTTTCGCTCTTGCCCATCTCTTTTCCTCTCAGGGTCTGAATTATAGTCTGCAATGCTAGTATTTTCACCCAACTCCTTCAAAAAAAAAAAAAAAAAAAAATCTGCCCACATAATCTTCATTTACAAAATATCTCTGTAAATGGTGGATTTTAACCAACAGACTTTTCGATAAATTGGATATAGCAGCTGCAGAAGATTTAATTTGTCATGACCTTGAGTAGCAATGAAAAGTTATGTTAGGTTATAAACGTTATGTTTGTCAAAGCGTATTCTTTATATTATATACTATTATGTACTATTGCTTTAAAAAGTGTACAGTGTGAATTATAGTTTGAGAGAAACACACAAATGCTTTTTATTGCCAAATGACTAGCACTTTCAAGTTGGGTAACTGTTTATTTAACAAAACTATATAAAAACAAAACTGAATGAGCATCTTATCCTATGAAACAGAAAAATAAATAAATAAATAAACAAACACACTAATAAGACAAAATTTTACAATCATGAAAACGTGACCAAAATATAATAAAAATATTATAGTGATTTTTATGTTAACAAAAAAAATGTGCACCAAAAGCCACCCTACAGAGATTCTAATCTACGGCTCTTTTGTATTCAGTGTACATATAGCCTACATGACTTCCAGAATAGATACCAACTGTAATATAGTGGAAGTCTTAAAGGGGTCAAAGGGTCGACTATAGTGGTCTTTCATATAGCGTCAACACATAATCCTCCAGGATGACAACAGTGTGAGACCAGTGGTGTGTCAGTGATGGGATTTAACCAGCAGTGACGTCCAATTATGACAACCAGGACTCTTATCGCATGTACTGCACTCTGTGGGTGCACCGATGTCTCGCTTACAGAAACAGCTACACTCTCATACATCGCACACACAAGAACACACACACTGAGGCGGGTGCACAAACCAGGAGGCAGCCTCTCACCGAGATCCCCACGGCAGGATTTCTATATTATAAGTAAAAGCTCTGGGTTTAAGCCATGTCTGGTTGTTGGAGGAAAAAAAAATATAAATGCAAATAGGTTCAGATCAAGTGTAATTACATGGAAGCTGAGGTAAACGTGCATCTGTGTTGCAGCTGTGGTTCATCGTTTGCCAGAGTTGTTATACTCCCCTCATCAAACGGAGTAAACACCCACTCGGTTATACTAAATTCCCTTTATGACTGTGGAGATTAAACCATTTGTATCATCAAACTTAAGAGAATAAGTTACTGTAGATGTACGCTTCATTCTGATAGTTGTTGTTCTTTCGATGAGGCGCAGAGGATAGAGTTTGGAAGTGACCTGGCAATGAAATCTGGGGAATTCAGCCCAGGAAATATGACGCATGAAGATTAAAACATGGGACAACCTTATGAAGAAAAAATACACATCAACATGAATATGTGATTTTGCACGTGTTCATATGAGAAACCTATGGGGCTACATGCGCAACCTGACATGACATGACATTAACCTTTATACAGGGTCATTCAAAAAGAATGAACCGACTTCATTATGCAATATTTTAATAAGGAAAAGCAATCAAAAACTCCAGCCAAGTCACAAGTATTCTACTCACAATCAACTTTTATTTCCTGTCTTACAAGTGTTCAATGTGGCCACCACCTTATCAATGCGATAAGAGAATTCACGTATCAGCATATCACGATCCATTGAGTTGATCGCTGTTGTTATTCGCTGTTTAAGGGTCGTTGAGGTTAGTCATTCAAAACTTAGAAAACTCCTCTTTCAAATGGTCACTGACTCAGTCCATAGCGATGCTTGAGAACTGAAGCAACTCGGTGGATCGTGATATGCTGATACGCGTCTGGGAGGCATTCTCTTATCGCAGTGATGTTGTCCGTGCTGCAGGTGGTGGCCACATTGAACACTTGCAAGACGGGAAATAAAAGCTGATTGTGAGTAGAATACCTGTGACTTGGCTGGAGTTTTCCTATTGCTTTTCCTTATTAAAATATTACATAATGAATTTGGTTCATTCTTTTTGAATAACCCTGTATTTACTCATGTGCCACATAGGTCTCAGTACTTCTGCAGCATAAGGCCTATTTCACATCCATGCTGGTAACAGTTAGAGACAATCTGAGTTTCTGTGAAGGATTTTTGTTTGTAAAACACAAACACGGGAGATAGTTTCAGGGATTTGAAGTGTAGAAGGTGGTGATGGCAGAAGGAGATGGTGGAACACTAAAGGCCTGTACATATTCTGGTTTGGGAGTGCTTGTTCCCAATATATTATCTCGGCAGAACTTTTTTCCTCATGTGGTGTTCAGTAACTACAATGTGATTGGTTAAAAATTTGAAGTGGGTGTGGTTAAAAACAGAGGACTTCCCAGGAGTTCTGCACTTGGTGTCTTGAGAGGTGTGAAATGTCCTGGCTACAACTAACTTTCTTGTTGTTCCTCA
Organism: Apogon hyalosoma; assembly: GCA_037367295.1. NCBI lineage: Eukaryota > Metazoa > Chordata > Actinopteri > Kurtiformes > Apogonidae > Apogon > Apogon hyalosoma. Next base: position 18,613,480 of record JAPQRP010000020.1, read on the forward strand.
AAACCAACAAATCTGTTCTTGCAGAGGATGTACAGGCCTTAAAACCGGATACATGGGCTGAAGAAGCAGGCAGGCTCAGACAGTAAAGTACATTTCTGACCAGTCAGACAATAGTTGTTGGACGCCATACGAGAAAGTTCTGCCCAGATGATGAGTGAAGAACAAGCTGCAAAAACTCCTAAACCAAAGTATACTCAAGTCTTTACTGGTTCACTAGCTCTTTCTGCTGCCATCACCTTCTACACTTGAACTGGTAGTAAAATCCCTGAAGTCATGTACAAACCTTAATCTGGAGAAACAGGAGAAAGACAAATCACAAGAGGAAGTTCAAACTAAAAGTATCGGCCTTAAGGCATGACGAGTGTTAAACCCAAACCCTTACCCTAACCCTAACCCTAACCTGTGATAATTTTGCATCAAAACTACTGTAATTTCTCTCTATAAGCTGCTACTTTTTTCACATGCTGTGAACCTGCCGCTCAAACAATGATGCAGCTAATTCATGTTCACAGGCTAACAATCAATCTGGCTGTCGAAGAAGGAAATAGAGCTACTGCACGTAAACTTGGCATCACTGAATCGATGGTGAGATGTTGGAGGCGGCAGCGTGAAGCGTGGGTGGGGCTTATGGTCAGGTGATAGTCAGGCCATTAGACCGGAAAGTACGGTATTCACATCTGAGGCCTCTGTTCCGTAAAAGGTTACACACTCTACAAACAGTATTGTTTGTATGGGTTTATTCTCAAAATATGGCAACTTTAATCTCACAAAAGTATGACGTTATTTTTACCCCGCCCCCCGAAGGGGAGCTGAGGGTATTGTTTTTGGTTTGGTTTTTTTTTTTTGTCTGTCTGTTTGTTTATTTGTTTGTGTGTTTGTCAGCTACTTTACGCAAAAACTACTGGACCAGTTTCCATGAAATTTTCAGGAAAGGTGGTCCAGAATAGATCCCATTAAATGTTAGTGAATGTAGGTCAAAGGTCAAGGTCACCAAAAATGTGTTTTCACAATGATAAGAGATAGGGCCAATCAGGTAAAACGTTTGCAAGGGGCGGGGGTTTATTGTGCCTGGCACCACTTATTAAATTATGAGGTTTTTTTCAAACTGTGACTTTATTCTCTAAATATTATGGCTTTAATCTCATCTTTAATCTCTCTTTTATTCTCATAAAAGGATGACTCTTTTTGTATACAACTTTATTCTCATAAAATTATGGGTTTTATCTTGATATTTTATGACTTTATTCTCGTAGTGACAAGTGTTTTTATTTTCTTATGTGGCCCTAATACGCCATTGTATTATGCATGCACACTAGGGAAATAAGAGAATATTCAGACCAAACTAAAAGAAACACATGAGTATCAATTATGGCAATAAGACAAAGGTTACTATACAACTTCAATGAACCAAAACATTGAACAAAAGAGGGAAAAACACCCACAGGTAGAGACTACAAGACAGCCTGCATTCATTAACATGGAAAACAGTAACAAACAGCAGGTCAATGCCTTCACTGAAGCAAGACTGGCACTAAGGCTAAGCACAAAGTACAGTTAGCTGCCTGAAGGCAATTTGAGCCTGACACAGATTACTGCACACCATGCCTCCAGAATCACACTGGAAAAGCACCGGCGGCCACATAACGAGACCTGCGACTTTCCAACTCTATCTTTACCACCTGTTCTACAGTGAGTCAGACAAACACCCACTACCGAGACAAGGAAACATGTAAAGGAGAATGTGAGGAGAGGGGAAAAATATAAACTGGTGTGTAAAGAAATGAGACGTCCTTTGCTTCAAGCCATCGTCTGAACCGACGTCTGGAACATTTATGGTTCTCATGGACTTTTTGTATAAGCTGAAGTTGTTTATTTATCACAGAAGTTGTTCAAGGCTGTTGTTGCCCACACTCATCCATCAGAGAAGGTACCTTGTGTTTTACTGTGTCTGAAATGGAAAACTGAATAATAACCTCAATTACAATAAAAAGAAAAAGTTCAGAATTTTATGACATGCTGTCTAAAGAATTTTACTCATCTTTCATAATTCTATTAAGACTATATAAAAAGAAATATGGAAATAGATGAAAACAGCTAAACATTTGTGACAGAAAATATTTAACATTTACAAATACGATAAAAGAAGCCGATTTTACATTCATTCACAAATTCTATCTTACGCCAATAAAAATGCATAGTTTGCTAGAAAATTGACACTTATACATGGATATATATGAACAAATTAATCCCCTCTGACATTTAAGATGTTCACAGACAATTCGATAAGATATCTGTCCCTTTTTGAACTTCCTGAACTCTTGTCCTTTTTTTATTTTAGTTTTTTGTTTTTTTTTGTTTTTTTTCTCTCTGGGGTTTAAGTGTATGCTATGTATTATTCAGTATGTTTACATGCACATCAAAGTTGAGCTATTGGCAATAACCGAGCTAAGGATTTAACTGGAGTTTCCAAGAAATCCGAGTGTACATGCGTGGCAAGAGAATTTAATTATTGAGTGAGGTACGTTAGACTCCGAGACACTAGATGGTGCTACACGCCCTTTTTTTTGGCATTCTTCTGGTTGGTGCCATGGATAAAGAACAATTAGTAAACAAACGCGGCAGATTTGAAGCTGACGTAGTAGGAGGACAGCAACACCGAGCGAGGATATGGACGACAACGATGCAGCAGCTCAGTACATTTCGTACATACTGTTCACCCTGATCGTGTTACGCGTAAGCTGTGCTGTTCTTCTTCGTTGTTCTTCATCTTCTTCTTCTGCGACTGTGTTGTTGTCACTTCCGGAAGGGGGAGTGCCCAGGCCAGTCAATAGTCCAGCTAACCGTGGTCTGCGTATACATGCCGGAAAAGCTCGACTTAGAACTGCATTATCTGGCATGAATAGTCCAGTTACAAAAACTCCAGTTCGGTTCAACTACAGTCCGACTAAGGTGTATATATGGCTTTTAAAACTTTGATTTTAGCCAGACTACGGCAATAAGTTGAATTTCTCTAAGTGTATGTAAACGTACTGAGTGTTAGTCCTATGTTTTACATCAGGGGTGGCCAACCCTGGTCCTGATTCAAATGATAAGTCTATCATCAAGCTCAGCAGACGCCTGATAATGACTGTCACGTGTGCTGGAAGAGGGAAACATCTAAAACATAGAGGATAGTAGCTCTTTAGGACCAGGGTTGACCACCCCTGTTTTACAATGTCCTTGTCATCCCTGCTTTGCAAAAAAAAAGTTAAATAAAAGTATGTTTGAAAAAAACAAAACAAAACAAAACATTTTTATAGACTATGTTATGAAATTTCTTCCCTTAGAAAAATGTACATATTGACAAAATATAGTAAGGAAGAGACTTTTGTTAAATTGTGGAGGGTTTTACTTACTCATCTTAAACAGCTATGATTATAATCTGGGTTTTGAACTTAGGCGTATATTAACTGAAATGTTAACTCTGAAGGAAACTTAAGATGTTGTGGTGTTCTGTTTTTTGTATGCTTGAACAAATTACACTGAAAATAAACAGAAAAAAAACCTAGGAAGACTATTTCATCATCTGCAGTGCATAATAAAATCTAAATATTCATAAAAAAAAGGGGTGTTGTGGGCAAAATCAAAGGGGAAGAAAATGAAACCAGGCAGAAGAGCTTATCCTCAGTAATATGGATATACTGCAATGCAGACATTTTACCATGTGTTCTAGTCTCTTGTCCGCATTCAAATGGCACTTTAGGTTGCAAAAAGTAGATTTTAAAAATACTTTCTGTCAGAAAAGTATGACTTGAACCCAGGATGTGAAGCAAAATCAAACAGTTTATTCTTGCAAGAAGGAGAAAAGAGTTGTAAAGCTATGTCTTTCATCTTAGGCTTATATTATCCCTGGCTTATAGCATATTTCTAGCAAGTATATAATGGTTATTTTGTTTAAATGCCAATGTTTACACATGGCTGAGGCCTTGGTTCTTCTCTAAGATCACACATGAATGAACACTGTCTATATATAGTTATTACCATGGCATGTGCTTTTTCTTACACTTCCCAAAGCAAAGATATTTAAATGTATTGTTGTGTGTATCAAACCTGCACTTGAAACATCCAATATGCTACAAGTGATATAGTGAAGGTGTATAAATCAGTGTTTTACCAGCAGGAGTGTTTTGTCGCAATTAATTTTATATATTGAAAGTTGTTTCTGTTTTGTAAGACTTGAAGTTTCTACCTGTTTCACTGGTGTCAGTTAAAATAAGTGACCATGGCATGTAGTGTGTTGACCTAATGACATAGTTGACTTAACGCAGTGACATCTACATTCATCACACATGTGACCCACAGGCCAAAACCGGCCCACCAAAGGGTCCAGTCTGGCCCATGGGACGAATTTGTAAATGCAAAAAATTACACTTAAGATAATAATCATTTTAGTTCAGGAGCCAAATTCAACCCAATTCAATCTCAAGTGGCTCAGATCAGTAAAATACTATCATGATAACCTCGAAATGGTGACAACTCAGTTTTTTTGTATTTATTTTAGTGTAAGAAAAGTAAAATTACATTAAACTGTTTACATTCACAAACGGTCCTTTTACAAAAAATGTGAATAACCTGAACAACATGAACATGAAATGTCATAAGAGTACAATTTTAGCCATATTCTGCTCTTAACCACTGTGATTTATAAGTTGTAATGTACATGTATAAATGATACACTGAGACATAATATTGTTAAAATTGCACTTATGTTTCTTAACCCTATAATGCCAAACGTATCATATTTGATACAAGAGTTCTGACACCCTCTACATGATCAGTGTGATTTTTTTTTTTCTTGAAAAACCTAATGTATACAATTAGATACATGCAATACACAGAAAATCCACCAGGGGGAGGAGTTCATTCAACAGAGGCCTTTCCAGTGACACTACAAGACTGACATTAATGAGGAAGGAAGCAGAACTTTGACAATTTTGAAAAGGAATTATCAATTTGGTAGACGTGTTTGTGTTATGTTATGTTTTTGTTTGTTCAATAATAATTATGATATTTGAGCATTGAGACCTGATGTATCAAATATGATAGAAAATTGAAACTCGTACATGGAAATTGATATTTTAAAAAAAAGTTTTTTTGTTTGTTCAGAAGAACCAATAAAGACTCCAGTTTCAAAGAACTGGAATTTTCTCTCAATGATTTAATGGTTCAGGCTTTACAGGGTTAAGTGGAAATTCCAGGTTCATGTTGTTCACATTTTTTTACAGGATAGTTTGTAGATGTAAACATTTTCATAAGGAAATTTAACTTTTTTTACTCTAAAACATAGAAGTTACACATAAAAAATTTGAATTTGACATTATTTAGTACTGTGCTACAGCAGTACTTTAGTACTGTGTTATTATTTTAATGGTCCGGCCCACTTCAGGTCATATTGGGCTGAATGTCGCCCCTGAACTATAATAAGACTGACACCCCTGACATACATCTTAGGCCTTTGGCAGCATTGTAGGTATGATTTGTTTTGTATTGCCTTTAGATAAAATGATTAAAAGTTTTTTTTTGTTTGTTTTCCAGAAAATGTTCATTTGGTAAGTTTGAAGTGGTTAAGAAACATAAACAATTTGGTAGAGTAGCTGAGCCAGAGCTGCTTATATTCTGTCACTCTTTTTTTATTGACGTCTCACAGAAAAAAAAAAAGTCAGACCTTACCAACAAAAGTGAAGGTCTGACTGTTGTTCGATTCAGATATAAGGATAAAGACAGAGCTTAACCCTTCAAGACCCAAACAGCCACCAGTGACCAAAAGGATCTACTGACCTAGAATGTTTAATACCTGTTGATCCACTAATACCATCAATACATGGAAATAACTGGTGTAAAATTGTCACAGTTTGCTGTCCTCTCCTTCCCCCTGCCACACCTCATCAGCAACATCAGGTGGACCTGATCAGCTGGCCAGCGTATAAGCAGCTCTGGCTCAGCTACTCCACCAAATTGTTTATGTTTCTTGCCTGACTACCCAGAGGTCTTTTGTACCTGTTTTCCTGGTTCCAACCCTGTCTGATTCTGACATTGCTTCCTCTTCTCTGCCCTGGAAACCTGACCAGCTGTCTGTCGATTAAGATATCTGCTTTTTGTTTCCCCGAATTCTATTCCCCACCTTTATACCTGTCTGTGTGTGTATCTCTCTGTTGGAATCTGTTTCCAATCCATGTTCTTGTCTGTGTCAGAATCCATTAGTTGAACTAATAATAAAGAACACTTCTGATTATTACCCGAGTGTGTTGCCTGTAGGTCCTCCAAATACACTGTTACAAAAATACAGTTTGTCATCTTTTCATGGTTCTCGGATATGACCCATATGGATGATCAGAGGCTCCATAATGAACGTGGAAACACCACCACTGTCTACAGCATTGATTCATCAGTAAAACTGATGGAGTTGGATCAGTGAAAGTGGATGGAGATGCTTGATTTGACATTCATTGATATCTTTGCTGAAAATGTCACTTTTTCATCCGTTTCCTCTGTTTTGATATGATAACCTTTGAATTTACTCAGAGTTTCATAAACATCTGCAGGATCTGTGAATTGAATGTAGGAAAATACATGATATACACTGAAAATTGCAAAATACAGAGGATGATATTAAAATAAATAGAAAGGTTAAGTAGAGAGGAAAACATTTTTTGGGAACTGCCACAAAAGTAGCACTGGGTCTTTATGGGTTAAAGCTCATCCCTGCCTAAACATAGTTTGGTCAGACATTCAGTTTTAATGCAGATAAAGTAACCTTATTTTAGTTTTAATTTGAGACGATCAGATGACACATGACAGTACAGGGCATGTAATGGTACCTAATGAGATGACAGACAGACAGATAGACCTAAATGTTCTTACAGAACCGAGACAGTAAAAATGACTCACCACATGCATTAGACAGGCACATGTGCCAGCATGTGGAATCAAACACATTTAATATTTATGTATTCAGCATAGAAACAATTCAAAATAGAAATTGTCGTGACAGGAGACTGCAAACTGATGCGAAGCTGTGAAACTGGCTGTAATAGTTACATGGTACCAGTTTTGTTTTCCCAAGATAAAATTAGGATTTTAGGGATTTTGTGAAAGGAAATTGAAGGGATACAAATAACTATGAATAAATAATACTGCCCATCACTTAAATGAGCCAATTTGTGCCTACTGTAGCTTAAAAAATAGACCCAGTGCTTTACATTTCTGTCTTCCTTCTCCATCTGCTTAAATTGAGCTAATTCTGTCTCTGTGTGTAAACTGACGCTTATTTAGCAGGATCAGTTCAGTATGATGGATGTCAGTGTATCGTTTAGAGAAAGAGTTCTCAAGCTCTTATTCATGTATTCACAAATCACATTTCTATCAACACCCTTATAGGGCCTGATTTACTAAATGTTTGCACGTGTAAAAACATGTGCAAACTTGTCTGCGCATGCAAAAACATGTTGTAGCTTATCTACTAACAAGACGCACTGAGGGTTGCATCTCTCAAATGGGCAAAATAGCTCGTGCAACCCATGTAGTGTGTTTGCCTTCATGAATATGCACATTTCTGCCAGAACATGCAAAATTACTGGGAAGAGTAGATGCAAATATTTATTTAGCGCGCAGAATGAGGTTTACCAAACCAGAAACTGATTGCGGTGGCTGATTTTGTGTCTATATTTATCACATCTGAAAGGTCGGTTTGAACTAGCACAGCGTTGCACAAAACTGGATGCAGTTGTGGCAAAGGGGCGGCACAGGCCCAACCAAAGGCAACACAGAGAATGAGTCTGTTCTGCTCGTGTCAGCATTTTTGGAATGACGGAGGAAAAAACTGAAACGTATCACTCACCCAGCAATGCCATTTCAGAACTTCTAGATGAACTAGAGGATGATTTGGGGCCAGTCACAAGAAGGAGTTAAGCAAAACCTTCTACGACAAAACTCCTCACAACGTTACATTTCCGTACATCTGGATCATTCCAGCGCACTGTCCCAATCCAAGCCATTTTTACTTATAAAGCACAAATTTAAATAAACACAAAGGTGTCCAGTAGAGCTGGGCGTATCGATCTAAATATTGTTACCAAGGTGAGTATCGGTATTGGGTCGATACTAGTGTGATGAGATTGATACTTTTGTTGCAGTCTCTCTTCTATACGTCCAGCAAATTACTCCGAGTTCATGCGAGCGCTGCTTCTCTCCAAGTCTGTCTGTGCAAACAGCGCATCTCTCGCTCTCTCTGTCTCTGTGTCTGTCTGTCTGTCTCTGAATTTATTTTTCACAAATATCTGTATGAAATGGAAATTAGTTTTTGTTGTGGTGTTGACATTGTTATACTTTTTGTAAATTTTTTTGTTATTTTGGACTAGAAACTTTTCACTTAAACAGTTGGGGAGGGATTACTTTATTATTTTTATACTGTTAATATTGTAGTTAGTTAATAAACATTCATTCATTCATTTTCTGCTTTATCCTGACTAAGGTCATGGGGGTTGCTGGAACCTATCCCAGCTACATATGGGCAAAGGCGGGGAACACCCTGGACATTTCACCAGGTCATCGCAGGGCTGACACATAGAAACAAACAGTCACTCTCACATTCACACCTATGGGCGATTTAGATCAACTAATTAACCTATCAGTATCTTTGGATGGTGGGAGGAAGCTGGAGTACCAGGAGAGAACCCACGCAGACACGGGGAGAACATGCAAACTCCACACAGAAAGGTCCCACGCCCATAGACTGGTGTTGGAATCGAACCCAGGACCTTCTTGCTGTGAGGTACGAGTGCTATCCACTGCATCACCGTTTCACTCTCCATTAATAAACATGTTTGCCTAAAATCTGTGTCCTGTGTTTTATCATAATCATAATCAATTAACTAAAGGCAAAATCACAAAATTATTCAATGATCATGACATTTCAAGTAATAAGTACTGCTATCGGCGATACTAGCCCTATATTTACTTGGTATCGGATCGATACCAAAATTCCTAGTATCTCCCACCTTTAGTTTCCAAAGTGCCGTACAGTAAAATAAACACAATAGAACATAATAAAAAGATAAAATACTAAGCTAAAAAGTACAATGTAACATAATACATAAATAGACTGTCTACCCCAAATTAAATATTCGTGCACATAAAATCAAAAGCCAAAGAAAAGAGGTGGGTTTTAAGAAGAGCTTTAAAATTAGACAGAAGAAGCCTGTCCAATGTGCAGCTGCAGGTTATTGCACAGTTTTGGAGCAGCAACATATATCCCAGAGCAGTTTTTCCAGCGTACTGTCTCCATGACGACAACCAGTAACGCATGCAAAATCCTCATTTAAATAGGGCGATCTCCAAGACTTTGCACATGTTTTCATTTGCACTAGCAATCTTAGTTTATCACACGTGACATGCAAATCAATAGAACATGCATTTTCTAGCACAAGCAAGCAAATTCACGTCCATTATTTGCAATCTTAGTAAATCAGGCCCTTATTGTTGACCAGGGTATTGTGTTTGTATTTTACACACAACAGCTGTTCTTCTAAGCTTCAAAACATCTTTATTTACATTACATTTTGTAAGAGAGTATGTAGTCTTTGGCTTCAGTGATGTGAAAGTGCTGAAAGTCGAACGACTGCTCATAACGCTTTGTCGCGAAAAAAAACAAACAAACAGCTGTAGTCTCAACCTTTTAATGTCACAGATTTCCAAGTGTAACTGAATATGAGGAGATAAACAATAAGAGATGGAACTCACATTCTGCATGAATGAGTGGATCTATAGTAGCCAATATGCATTAGAGATTTACAAAAGAAAGTTGAAAATTCTCATTAGCCCAGGTTGTTTCACTTCAGTACAAAGAAAAGGTTGTTTTGAGGATAAATTGATAATGATTTTTTTTTCTCATTCATTAAACATTTATTTGATTTCTGAATGTACAGATGCAAAAACCAAGAGCAGTGACTTCATTAAACAATCAAAAATAATAAATAAATAAATTAAGGGATTGTATGAAACCTAGGCGAATAGTGGAGATAAAAATACAGAGTAATTCAATAAAACAAGTATGAAGTATTTTTAAGGTGGTTGAATTATTTCAAGCCAGAACAGACAGAAGCAAAATAGGGTGAAATGAAAAGTTTAATTGGTCTTAGGGATACAAACAATGCAGTCTTAACATTTCATCTCATGCTGTTCTTTTAGACAATTTCGCTGTTTTAAACACACATGCCCCCTTAAAAACCACAGCATGTTCAGACCTTATATCCACTGGATCACTTCTACTGTCCCATGGAAACCTTTCTCAGCCTTCATCATATGAACTGTCATTCACCAAATTATTGCAATTGCTGCTTTTCACCCTGAGTGTGAATTTTCACAGATATTCAAATGAAAGTGGATGGATGCAGCTGTACACTGCTGAACTTTCAACCATGATGTGAGAACAAGGTGACATCAGCAATGGTTATCACACCTGAAGGAAAAATGGCCTGCAGCTCCACATCAGAAGAATGGAGTCCCTTGAAGTCATTGTGTGCAAATAGAAAATTTGTCCTGACAGACATGGGCTCAGTGGTGGAGTGGCTGATCAGGAGATTCAGGAAGATTCCTGATGTGCCGGCTCATGTCAGTCTGGAGTTTGGGCCGGTTGGATGGAAAAAATAAGTTTGACACTTATCTGTCACTTCTCTAATCTTCTTCTTGTATTCATTCTCCATTCAACTATACATTCATTTTCCATTCATCTGACAGCGCAGCCCCTACATGGCAGTAGATTCAGTGGGTTCTACCATCTGAGGGAATTCTTCCCTCCCTAAAGTTTCAGTTGGTTTGGCCCGTGAGTCGTCTTTTCTGGAGTGGTAGCATGAGTCAGTCGGTGGTGATGGAGAGAAAGAAGAGGCCAGGTAGAGCTGAAAAGGCCAGGTTAAAGAAAATGAAGCTACTGAAGACTTTAGTGTAAACCTGGCAGATTTACACCCCCCCCATGACAAAATCTGCAGAAAACAATTGCTGTTCACAATGGGATTTGAATCCCAGTCTCCCGCGCTGCAGGCTGAACCCGCTACCTGTTGAGCTAAATATCTGTTAGCCATTAATTGACCTATTTGCTCTCTGATCGTCTTGGTACTTTTTGGGCTCTGACGTTTATATTTACGCTTCAGGTTAATTCAGATTAGAGTGTATATTGTGTTGTGAAATATGACTGTAGTGCACAGTATGTTCTGTAAATAAACCAAGCAGTCCTATTGAGCAGGAATATGACAATTCAGAAAAGGATATCCTATATGTATGTAAACCCCCCACCCCCCTTTCATTTTTTTCTGGATCCACCACGACCTAACAAAAGTAAAACCTCTCAGTTGGGAAAAAAAAAAAAGATATTTTAATTTCAAATTATTTTAATTTCAAGTTATTGCTCCTGTACAAAGGTAAATACATTTTTATTGTTATATATATTTTTTACCTTTATACATCTTTATCTGACTTAAATTTGAATTAAACATTTTGTTCAAGTGAAGTGTTTTTGGTTAACTTACCAACATATACCTGAACTTATACCCAATACAAAGGCATTGTAAGATCTAGCTGCTGTTTAATTTATTCAGATTCCTCCTCCATGGAAAAAATGGGCCAGTTTGAACATGAAACTCCTGGGTTGAAAAAGCCCACTCTGTCCCTGCATGGGCTCAAAAAGGTTATCCTGTTCCAGTAATTAGGACTTGCGTGGCCCAAAATCAAGGCCATTCCCAATGTTTTGTTGCAATGATTTTTCTGAGCTCTGAGAAGGCCGATGCAACACACTTAAAACACATCCAGGAGATCTCTGGAAATAGATGCACAACATAGAAGCATAGATGGATGTTTTTATCATCCTCCTGAAGATTAACAGATGCAGTAGTGGAGAAAAGTTTTCGAACACTGTCAAAAGGTGTGGCTGTATCAGACAGAAACAAACAGGTACTGCCCCCTAGTGGAGAGAGATTTGAGTTTGAGTTCATGTGTTTCGTCTACTCAGAGTTACTGTAGTTTCCATATCGCTCCAGACACATTCTCAGTTCAGTCCCTGGCTGTTTCTCAATATCAAGAACGCAGAGTACAGTCTTGTAAGAAGGGTCCCAAAGAGTTGACTCGCTAAGAACACAAGTCTCTCTGTAATACATAATAATAAACTGATACTAAAAGACCAATAATAACCTCAAGTATAACAATAAAAACATCAGTGTGCAGGCATCAAGAACTCACTATATATCTTTCGCAGTCCTGGAGTATTGTTAACACAGTGAGTAATACGACTCTTACACTGAGTGGTATATTCAACCCGATAATCAACAGTAGTCAGATACACTTGTTTTTTTGTTTTTTTCCTCAATCCCTGCTTCTGTAAATGACTCAGTGCACCACAAACATTGTGTGAAATTGCAGGAAAACAACACCCCCACAAATGTAGTATTCACTCTGTTATTCTAATGTTGGCAAAAACTACAGATCAGTGCCCAGATGTACTTTCAAAAAAGTATATGTACATTTGGGAGCTACTTTTACAGATGCATAGTTTTATTATGTAAAAACAGCCTTGAGCATAGTTGTACAATTAACGTGACTGTTTCTCTGATAATCTTAAAAGTTAACATGTATCCTCCATCACAAGGTTGAGTTAGAAATGACATAAATTGTTCTCCCTCTGTTTGGGTTGTGAACATCTGATCTTGAGACTAATGTTAGGGTGTTGCATTGACACTTGCAGATCGTGCTAATGGATTAGTGGATTTTTTTCCCCATGACAGCGAGCTCTGCTATAGTTGTGTTTTTAACGGCTTACAAGGACTAGTATGGTAGTACTTATTTACAATGACAGATGAAACTTACATTAATTTATATTAAATTATATGGTCTGTCAGGTAGCCTGTTATTTAACTCAAGTAGCCACTACAACTGTATGTCTTGACATTTATTAAGTAGCTGATATTACTTGAAGGGGACAACACTGTTGGTCCGTGAGGATGTATTGGCATTTTCAATAAACTGTAGTTTCACCGCTTGCTTTACTTCAACTCTTCCTTTTAATCCAAGTGCTTGGTGTCTGAAAAACAGCCGTCACATGATAATGGCAGTATCAAGAATCTCAAGGCTTCGGGACAGCAGTTCACAAACCAAACAGAGGGTTTGTCCACTTATTATATATATTATATCCTCTTGAGACCCAACAATGTGTTTTTGTCCTCTGTCGGGGACAAGAGTTTCACAGCTTAAAAAAAGAAAAGAAAAAAAAGAAAACACCATCCACTTGAAAGGACATTCAAAAAAAAAACAAAAAAAAAAAAAAACTAGAAGAAAAAAAACCCTATAACTACGGAGCCCCTGTGGTGACATGAAAAAAAAACAAAAAAAAAAAAAATGTGCGTGCACGAATTATTAAATGTTTTATTATTTCAAGTGCATGTTTTATTATATCATGCACACGTTTAATAATTTGTGCACGCGTGTTATTATTTTGTGCGCACGATTTCATAATTCGTGTGCACATTTTATTATTTCGTGCGCATGTTTAATAATTCGTCCACGTGTACGTGTTTTTTTTTTCAAATGTCACCACACGGGCTCCGTACAAAACTATTTAATGTAAAAAAAAAAAAAAAAAAAAAGCCAAAACTTTTGCCTACTTGGGTCTCAGGAAGATGTACAGTAGTCTGGTAAAGGTTCATACCGTCTTCCAAATATAACTATTGTACGTTATTTGATGCTATTGTATGTTACACGATGCTGCTTTAACGTCGTGTGACGCTTCTGATGAAGGCTACAGGAAGTAGCTGAAACTAGTAAAGCAGGTAAACAAAATACTACCCCTGTCTGATAAATGAATTGCCTACAATAGGATGCACAGTAATTTATTCTGGAACAGGTCATGTGTGCAGTGTAAGTTACTGTGCTAATTTAGCTGAAGAAGAATTCAACCACATTATAACACTGAAGACTCAGGGTTAAACCAGACGTCACCATGCGAACCCTTGAATCCACCAACGTGTGTTACAATGAGAGACCTGTGTTAGTATGTGAGAGTACTGTAGTGTTTACAACTTGGGGCTTATTTATTTCTATAGCTTCAACCACTGGTTCCATCAGATTTGCGTTTGTAGTGAAAGGATGATTTAGTGAATATAAAACCTTCAGTCAGTCAGATGAATCTGCTATCCCTGCGTCGTAATCTGTTCATGTAGTTCTTTGATGTACTAGTACAGTACTTATGGCCAAAATCTAATTATGTCATGACCTATAGAAGGAGCTTCTTATAGAGATGGTTTTGATCATATGAACACAAATAATAAGTGGTGGTGATTGCATGGTTGCACTGCTTGGATTCTGTATCTTTGGATACAAGAAAAACATGGACGGCAGCTTTATTCATTAATCCATGAAGAATTTATTGAAGTGAAAAATACTGTTGCTTTTATTAAATCAAACAATCCAGTGAGGGTATCAGCCAGATGTACCAAGTTAAGCTGCTGTATGGTCAAGACAAGATTCAATTCAGTTTTATTCATATAGCACAAATGATAACTCATGACATCTCAAGGCACTTCACAAATTCAGATCAAGGTCTCAAAAAGACAATATGAAGAGAAAATCCAACAAATCTTCCATGAGTGAGCCCAAGGTGACCCGGACTCCAGGTAGGGTGGTATCTACCTCGACCGACTGAGGACTGTGGACAGAGAAGAGAACAGAGTTGAGACAGAGACATATTTAGAGAGACACTGGATGACGCAGACGATCACTGAACAGGTTGGAGTCCAGAACCACATCTAGAACGAACAGAACCAGAGATACCAGGAGAAAGCAGCGGGACAGAGGACAGAGGGGGCAAGCACATCCTACGAGAAAGGGAAAACACAAATAACAGTACAAAATGTAACTTAATTAGGACCTAAAACCATGTATTAACCTAACTCCCCTGTATGGGAGTAACAGCCGATACAACTTTCATCACCTCTGAAATCATGTCTGAAATTCACAGTCGCTTGAACACACACGTACGCACAGAAACACACCGCCTCTCCAGAGCAAAAGCCGGTGCTACCCACCTACCCTGCAGCTAATAACAAGAGCCAAGCAGAATCTATGAAACAAATATAAACAGCTATTTATATGCAACAGAGAAAACAGCGGCCGAGTTCCGACAAAGAGCTGTGTGAGAGCAGAGAGCATCCGCCTACTCCCATCATGCACTGCCCTGCCACTACCTCTCCCCCTCTCTGTGTCTCCATTGTGCTTCAGTTCACCCTCTTTGACTCGTCGTCGTCTGCTTTCCCCCGCTCGCCCCCGCACTTTCTCACTCCTCACTCCACTTCATTTTACCGTTTTTCTGTTCCTGCCTGCAATGGTGGCAGCCAGGCTTCCTGTGGTTAGCACTGCTAATTACAGCTTTAGCTCAGTCACTTTCTCTCACATCCACAAATAGTCATACACACCTCACCCAGTCCTACTCTTTTTTTTTCTATTTAAATAGTGTTTCTATAGTCACCCTCAGCAAATAAGAAATGAGTGTTTGCAAATTCTGTGCATTTACATTTTATTGCTTAAGCAGATTTAAATAAAATAAATGCATTAGTCGAATAAATGATGAAAAGGATACATTTAAATCCCCATAGTGCACACTTTTATTTCCCCTTAAGTGGCTTTAAGGTATTTTAAACACACATTTGTCATGCTTATTGAATATAATGTAATCTAAGGTTTTTTTTGAGACGACAGACAAATCACATTTGTTTCTGAAATTACATCTTTAAAGGGCAGGATTAGCATTACCTGTGGTGATTTGTAATCAGTGCTGGGATTGTCTGTGATCTTAATTCAATGCAAATGTGTTGTAACTTGCAATGATTCCACCATTCATTACTCCATATTTCACCAAACACAGAGGGTCTGTGATAACACCAGCCCAGTGCACATCAACATCTATGTGGTTTTGGATGATTTGCAGTGTTTGTGTGTGTGTGTTTATGGTCTTTTTGTCTGTCTTTATGGTCCTTTTGCTTTCTTGTTGGGAATTACAGAATTACAGCGGCTGTTCTGGCAACGTAAATTAAAGTTCTGACAACATTTTGAGTTAAATTCAGTGGGCTCATGTAACTACTCAGCATGATGACCCATTTCGGAAAAGAGCTAACTCAAATATGCTAAGATAATGGCGAGCATGGCAGTGTACGATAACAAATCAAATTTACTACACAGAACATTTTACTATGATAAAACAGGCTCGACAGTTGTAATGTGGTAGCTTATTAATATTCATTCATTCATGCATTTTCAGAACTGCTTAGTCCTCGAGAGGGTTGCGGGGGTGGTGGAACCCAGCTACGATCAGGTGAAGGTGGGGTGCACTCTGGATGTGTCACCAGTTTATCACAGGAGTACCTGGAGAGAACCCACACAGATATGAGGAGAACATGGAAACCCCACACAAAAAGGTCCCACTGACTGCCACTGACCGACTTTGAAACACAGGCATGGTGGTTTATTCCAAAGTCACATTTGGTCTCCGGGTAATACTAGTCCAACGTGTGAATGTGAATAAGCTGAAGACAGACTGTCCATCATATAAACTCATCAGATTTGTTTGAACAGACATCGCTAACTTATCTGCATTGCTTACTGTGGTGAGTATGAATGCATACTGTTAATATGGATCAAAAAGCACCGGTCGTATTAATTAAGTAGTCCACTTTGCTTTGGGTTTTCTCCTCCCTAAGGTTACTATTTTGGTGCTTATACTTGCAATAATTGTCCATATTTATTTTTACAACAGGAAAAGAATGCCACATGTGGTTGAACTTACTCCTGCTCTTTACACAATCATGTGATGCTCCGTACTCTGAAGAAAAGGCAGAAGAGTCAGCAGTGACCTCAGTAGAAAAAGGTTTTATAGGTGCCATAGGCTAATGCATGTTCACGACTTATCACTTGAATCTTTCAATGCAAGCATCTGAGGGCATTTTCACACTGGGTATCTGAATCCGTGCTGCACCTGAACACGCTCACCTTTACCGCATATGTTGTTTTCACAAGCACGTACCGGCCCGTGTCCTAGAATGAGTTGGTGTTCCTGGGCCGTTGAAACAGTAGGTGGCGGTGCGGAAGGAATTCTGTAGCTATCCAACAAATGCGGAAGTGACAAACCCGTCATCAACTGAGTGACTGCTCTGTTCACAGGCAATACTTCTCTATTAGCCTGTTTGAGGAAAGAGAAGAAGAGCGACTTCAGTTGTCCCTGATATATCACAGAGTGGTTTAGTCAATAAGGCGAGTGTGGATCTATACTTTTAATGTCTCTTCTTAATGCCATATTGTATCACGTGTAACCTTTGTACACACTTAGACTCTGTATAAAGTACATCTAAGCTGTGAATTCTACATTCTACATGTACTTCGTCAAGGCCGTTGGAGCTCGCGGCGTCGGTATGTCTGTCTTAATTCTGGCCTTATCGAACCATTTACGTAAACATATTTGTGTAAACAATCCTAAAGCTCCTAAAAGAGCAGACGCTAGAATAAGACATTGGTATTCAGATGACAACACGCTGTCCGAGTGCCTGTTACCGTGTATGCCGAATATACCTTCCTCTTTGAGACGATCTACTCATTTTTGTCTTTGTCCAGCGAAAGACAACACAAGCCCGTGCCGCGCAGATCCAAGGCTTTTTCAGGAGACAACAGGAGAGCCGTCTGTGGTCTTGTGGTGATTAGATCACTTCCGTTGTCAGAGTGGTGATTAGGTCACTTCCGGTCTTGGGTACAGATTACTTTCACAGGCAACGTTCCATACTGGAATCCACGCGGTCTGTACCCAGGACTACCTTCTCAGCTGGACTCAGGTACGATACTTGCGCATGGAACATTTGCATTCACACTGATAAAACGAAGCGGACTTTGGGCTCCAACGTACTCGGATACCCAGTGTGAAAACGGCCTTAGTGGGAAAAAAAAGAACTCTAGCACCAGTAATTCATTGTCACAGGTATCAGATATTTCTTGCAGTATTAATGTTTATTTTGAGACGTAGAAATGACTGACAAGGATTCAGTAATGAGTTTACCAGAAAGATTTGATCACAATGAAGTTTTGCATGTATGTAGATACACCGGTGACATGCTTCTATACACAGTAAAATTACAAATGGAGGTCTACCATCTTTCAATACGCATGCCCCCACATTCATTCCAGCAGCACTGGAATGAGTTTTGAAGTGGGAGCTGGGAGGGCATTGATAGATAGGCCTGTCTATATTGGGGTGGGAGAGAAATTAGACTAATGATAATAGGCTTGTAGACTTTCTAGTGGAAATTGGGAACAGCAACAGTTCACAATCGGCAGCTATTATATGTGGCAGGCCTGCCAAAAAGTACTTTAGAGATATTCAGACTGGTAAAAAAGTTCTCCATTGGTTATAATCTGACACAGGGCATTTAAATGATTGTTGTGGTTACTTTAAAAAAAAAATCTATTATAGCTAGTGATTACAGTTGTGAAATGTAGGTCTGAACAAAGTGGGGCTGTTGTTGTACATGAACATCAGTCAGATGTCCAATGGCTGAATTACTCTGACATTTTGATATTTTTGTCAAGTCTCATTGTTTCACTGAAGTGGACTGGCAGTGTTTCCCTCCCACGCTATAAACAGCTCACAATCCCATCAGGTAATGCATTAAGATGTTAGTGTTCTGGGAAAACACCACCAGAGAGTCTAGGAAGGAAGTGAAGGAAATGACTGTGTTCTTCAGTATTTCTTATTTTTAAATGCAGCATTTTCTCATTGTATCTAAGCGTACAAAGGATCCTCAAAGATAATCTGAACTAATATACTATAATCTGTGCTGTAATGCATTTTTCTTCAGTTTCACTGTCTGTTGTCACTGTCCGCTCCTGAGTTGCTGCTGACCCCTCCCTCACAATTAGACTCACCTGCTGCGCACCACACCTGGCTTACATCCCCATCAGGAGCCCATATAAGGGGCTCCTCTGCTGCAGTGTGGTGCCAGAAATGAGCTAGCAGACAAATATGCTAAGTAAGCCCTTAGAATGGAAATTATGTCAGTTCATAGTAAAGCTGGCAAAGCAGAAGCTAATTCAGTGATTAAAAAAGGAAATTATTAAGATGCGGCAAGATCAGCGGAACAAAGAAAACAAAGTAAGAGAACTTTTCTTTACCAGAACAGACGCTGGTTTGTGGCGCTCGGGTGGCAGGTGTAGAAAAGAAGAGACAGTACTCACATGGCTCAGATCAGGACACACTGGATTAAATAAGACACTATTCTTAATAGGGAAACATGAGACAGGAAAATGTGATCGCTGTAATGTTTCTGAGACAGTAGAACATGTTCTTTTGTACTTTATGCAATTCATAAATGAAAGAAGATGAAGATGAATCTGGAGGACACGGGAGAATCATTCAGTATAAAAGATATTCTCAGCAAATCTACAGAGCATCAAGTAATTAAGTAGCTTTTTGAGTATTTAAAAACAACTAAGATTAGTAACAGAATATAAGGATTTTTTTAAAATCTTTTCACATATAAAACAATTTAATATGTATTGATATAGCACGTAAGCCATAGAAGATCATTCACATCTGGAGGGTGGCAGAAATGCACGAATAAAGTTTGCAACTGCCGTTAAAAAAACAGAAGTGCAATTCTCTGCAACTCTCCTGAACTTTCACCCACCTATTCTGTCACCGTGCAGTTAACGCCCCTCTGTAACCGGTAGAGTACAGGGAGGACCCAAATGCAACTCACTCACGCGTAGGTAAAAGTCAGTAACAGTCTTTAATGAATCTGAACATGTAGTGGTAACTGGAATACCAGACTTCCAACAATAGCTGGGTTTCCATACATTTTCTGTAGGTGTTTCCATTGAAGAGTGTTTGTTTGGTTTCTGATGCTTGATTCTAATAAAGTCCCGTCTTGCAACATATCATAATTCTCATAAAATTCTGTGTAGTTCTGGCAAGATACTCGTTTAAGGAAGATGGATGCCTTGAGTTTCATGCCAAACCTCCATGGTGTTGACACTGTTCTGTCAGTTCATCTACTGCTATTGCAGTGACTGCCTTTAGTTATACGTGTCCTTCTTCTTTTGTTTAGGACGAAGTCCTTATTTCTGGCAGCGGCCACGTAGACTGGATTCTGGGAGAGAACTGAACATCAGGAATTCACTGAGTTGTGGATCCAAAAATTCCAAATGACCCGGGCAATGTTTAATGAACTGTGTGATGTATTGAACCTCTCATGGCACCAGACTTGTCATGCCCTCGGGAAGCAGCAAGCTGTTCTGAGTACACGGTCATAGGTGAGACGTTTAGTGTGAGCAAAACCACCGTGCACAAATGTGTGAAAATGCACAAAATGTTTCCTTTGCACTTTTGTCCTATACTTCTGTATCGATATTGTGGTGAATAAATATCGTCTTGGAGCTCACAGGTTGTGGGGACCTTATCTTATTTTATATATTATATATTTATATTTATGTATGACGTCTAAGTATGTCTGTATTTGTGCTTACTTTTCTGTTTGCACTGTAATTTCTAAGTTTGTGGCGGTGCCGAAATATGGCAGCGGCTCGTACTGGTTTTGGAGGACAGTGCATTGTAATCTCGTTTGCTGTGACATGCTGAATATATCATTCTGCTGTGACATGTCAAATTATCTATCTATCTCTCTATCTCCCTACCTACCTACCACTTTTTTTGTTTTACTTTTAACAATTGGGTGAGTGTCATCACCTCTTTACATCCATATCGAAACATCTCAAAAAATCACCTCATGAAAGCATACAAACTTTATCATCTCTGACAGTTTTTGCCACATTTCAGTGTTTCCATTACTGATTTTTCTGTTGTGCAAGTTACATTTTGTGCATTTCTGAGGGTAATTTAAACCCAGCTACTGATGTATTGCTTCACCGATCGAAAATCATCTGCTATGATATTCTTAATGTTCATTTTCATGTGTGGCCCACTGCCCCTTTAAATGTAACAGCAATACACAGATCACACTAGCACCTAATAACTCATCTGAACATTACTCATTGTCAAATCTATACAGTATATGACGCACACTATTGTCTTTGTGGTACAAGGTGTATTTTTTACCGGCTCCTCACTGGATGTTATGACTGATTTAGATTTAGTTTAAAACCAGCATAAGCCCTCATGACCCCAGGAATTTAAAGGGATCTTAGACACTTAAGTAGCATCAACTAAAAAACAATCAGTAACTATATTCACATTATTTCCATCCTTTGCTCAGTTGTAATTCTGCTCTGTTTATCTAAAATGTGTCCGTATGGGCCATAATCTACTGAATGAAAGTAGAAAGTATCGTACGTAAGCTACTGTCCTGCGATAACTTGTTTGTTGCATTTTATAGTAGAGGCTATGACCTACCATGTTGGAGCATGTAATGGAGTTATTGTCCCTTTAATTAAAAAGTACAGAATGGACAAAGCAAGAACTGGTAGTAATGAGAGCAATTTTTTTTTTTTTTTACAGCCACCATACTTGATAGTGGGTTAGTTTTCAGTTGGTTATAATCCAGAAATCCATCACTAGAGGTTGCAAAAAAGCAGGCACTGAACATTAAAAAAAAAAAAAATTGAAAAAGTTGACCACTTTATCCATATTGCAAACACACATGGTGTTGGCACAGAAATTTACCTACCTGGCACTGATTAGGCTGTCAAAAAAAAAAAAAAACAGCAGTGAATCATTAATTTACTGGCACAGCTGTAGCAACAACAATATTTAAAGAAATCAGGGGCAATGCAAAAAAAAAGTTGTATATGTACTAACAGTAACATCATTTGGTTGTGTAACATTCAGTGTCTCTTTACTGTTTCTCTTATACTCGTCTATGATCTGTTGGTCGATAATGAAAGACAGCTGACATGTAGGTTTCAAGCGCACGCACGCACGCACGCACGCACACACACACACACACACACACACACACACAGACAAAGACAAATATCACTATTTCCAAATAACTGCCACTTGGGGAAGCATATATCAGCAGCAAAGGCATTAGCGCATGATTCATACTCCACAGCAGGCTTTTAGGCTCAACATCAGCCATTGTCCTCCAACCATCAGTGGATTTGCCAGAGGAGATGAAAAAAGACAATTTACAAACAATGTCATTTTTATCCAGGGTCTATTGAGACCTCATACTTGGGAGGCAAAAAATATAATGACTAAGTGATCAAAACTGTCATGGTGAAAAGATGAGAGGACAAATGAGAAGTGAAAAGAGCTCAGGGCTGTGAGATGATAGAGATGCATTTGAGCCAATCAGTTTTTTTTTTCTTTTTTTACCCGACATCATTTATGATGGCAGGTTGAACTGTTAAAATGGTATTACCTTCATCACATTATGCCTCTCTGAATGTAGCCGCCTTTACATTGTTCCTAAGGGCAAATTTGTGTTCTACTGAAATATTCCAAAATATTTAAAATGATTGATGAAATAAAAGCTTCTATTTTCTTTCTTTTTTTTTTTTTAAACCATAAATGTTTATTTATAGTAAAAGCGCATGTTTAACATTTGAAATTAATGGCCATTACTTTTATGCTCTTGTGGAAAATCTAAGAAACCGAGGAATGATATAATACATATTTAAAGGAGTTTTATGTTGGATTATGGCCAAAACTGGTACTGCAATCACATTCAAAGTACTGTAGAGCATGGCAGCCCCTCCCCCTCCCCCCAGACTAAGGGTTCCCAGATTCAGCATGAGCATCTACTACAAGGAGCTATCATGGCAAGTGACGAGTCCTACATCGGTATAAACTGGTCTCTTCAACCGGTGGGTCTCATTGGGTGGGGTGAGACCACAGACCCCGGCCTGGCTCTCGGTGGCTCTTACCGGGTGGTGAGACCGTCAGCCATCTCCATGTTTCATTAGGTATACGTATCCTTGCTTTGTTTCTCACTTTGTCACGACCTATTTGGGAATAATAAGAGGCCTTTTAGTAATGAAACATTTGTGATCAGAAATGTTCCAGATGCAGCTCAGTGGGACCTGGCAACCTGGATGCACAAACACTACTGACTTTGTGACTGGGAGATAGGTGATGGGCGGGGCATCAGACAAAAAACAAAATGACAACATAAACATTATAGGGCTGACACTTAGCTTTTCAAATGTGAATATTCTGGCTGGACTACCACTGTCAGTGATATCAGTATTTGAAATGAACATGATTCCTTAATGTCTGGTGACATTCAGGGCCATTTGATGATTACTTGGAACATAATTCTAACATACAGTTCCTTTTTAAGTATATATAGTTTTAATAAAACACTCTTGCAAGAAACAGCAGAAATACTTAAATATACCGCATACGATGTTAAAATGTATAAAATCACATTAAAGTGTCTCACAGATATGGTAAAGGTTTGGTTTGGCTTGCCTTATGCAGGAGTGTTTTCTGCAATATTATGATTCTGTCATGTTTATATGCAATGTTATGTAATTTTTTGTGGTATTTTGTGATGAAGTTAACAATAGTGACCAAATGAATACACTGAACACAGAAATACACAACACTGGATACAAACCACAATAACAGGGAAACAAGTGTTCTGAGCTACTTGTAGAAAAACAACAATTTGTATTTTTAGCTGATACACCAATGAAAGCATAATTATGAGTAATATATTTCAGTTTCTTTATTGAATCTGATATTTTTGCCAGATTAACATTTTCCTCTTCATTTTAGCCTCTCATTTACTCTCTAAAGTTTCCCGAAGCTCCATGTGGAAAATGAGGATTTCAAAAACAATGACATCATGTGCTCCCAAAATAGCATCATTTGCATTAGTGTGGGCAAAGCCTCAGACAAAGCCAAGCTAATGGCCCACCAGTTAATCAATGCCCAGATCCTAAGCACAAGCCTTTTTTAAGCCTGGAGATTTTGTTAATGAAGCGATCGTTTCCAACATTACCAAACATACGTCGATGCGGTTTGCCCGTTTGTGCTCTTCTCATATTCTAATATCATCATCAGTTGGATGCAGGATTATTTTCTTGGCCAACATCTAACAGCTGTCTGTGAATTTCCCATTTGAAATACTTCAACAGTGGCTTCATCCCCCAGCTGTGATGGCTGCCTTTCGGCCAAAAGATGAAATTTTATTATAGTAAATGAACTTGCAAGTCATGTGACAACTAGTCGGTGTTTTCAATAGCAATTTATTTCCTGGAATATCATCATTAAGAAATTATTCTTAATTCAGAAGTTGTACACATCCTGTTACTTCATTACCTGCTTCTTTTTTCATTTATTCATCGACATCTCCAGCAGCTTCACTTGTCCTGGTCTGCCTTCAAAGAACAACAGTCTGTCTCTTTTGCCTTACCTTACCTTGGTTTCTATCATTCATTCATCAATCCCTCCACCCCCCACTCCTGCGGGCCGAAGCGACCCACAGAGAGCGTGATCAACATCTGTCGCCAAGCTGTTGTCGAAGTGCACAGTCTCGGCTGTCGCCTGTATGGGCCTCATTATACGGTGTTGTGTATAAACAGGCAGCTGCTTCTGCTGAACCTGGCTATATGCACTCTGTTGCTATTACTGGCACCGTTAGGCCATTAAGGCTTAGTGGAGCACACCACAGTTCACACACTAAATAATGCAAATGTATAGTTGGATTACTGCCAGTAACCTAAAATATATGACTGATGGTATTCAGTTGTGTACTTCTTTAAACTGGATAAAATTAATAAAATGATTACTCTGCTCAACTGTTTGACTGTCAACAATGAATGGATGGAAAACAACATTTTTACGAGTACATTTCTCCAGATAAAGTAGTGTCAAAGATTGATCAGGGTATTTGGTCCCTTTCTAATAGTGTACAAAATAGCTCTTAGAAATTAGAATTATAGGAATTCAAGGATGTGCACCTATCCAAAGTTGTATTTTGTGATACTGCGTTAATTCTAAAAGATGTTAGATCAGTTTTCACGATGCAAAGATTCACAGCAGGCAGTTAATTGTGGGGTGTGTTTAAACAAATTGAGTTGCCTGGTTTTGTGATGCACCGTTGCCTGAATCCAAAAGTCAGACTGGCTCCTGTGGCTTATGTTAGCCGCGCTAATGAAGCTGGCACTAAAAAGACTGAAAAGAGCCATGCAAGAAAAAGTGATGTAGTGAAAATCACAAACCCAGGGAAAATAGAGCTGTATGTGATGGTCAGTGCTCAATCATACGTCTTCCAGGCTGTAGTATTGTCTTGACCTGCCCTGGTAAGTCGTCTCTGGACTGTCCGCAAATGGTTCATAATACTGTTGATGGATAACCTACATCACACCTGTTTGATCTGCATTAACTTGGCTACCATCAAGCTCAGTTTTTAGTTTTCGGGGCGGCCATGGCTCAGGAGGTAGAGGGGGTTGTCCAATAACCAAAGGGTTGGTGGTTTGAATCCCGCTCTGTCCTAGTCTGTCTGTTGTGTCCTTGGGCAAGACACGTCACCCTCCTTGCCTCCAGTGCAACTCACACTGGTGTATGAATGCGTATGAATTTTTACAAGTACATTTCTCGAGATAAAGTAGCATCAGAGGTTGTTCAGGGTATTTGGTCCCTTTCTAATAGTGTGATAGTGGTCAGAGGGGCCGTTTAGCACAAATTGGCTGCCACGCTTCCGTCAGCCTGCCCCAGGGGAGCTGTGGATACATATGTAGTTTACCACCACCAGAGGGAGAATGTGAGAGTGAATGAATAATGGATCAATAATGTAAAGTGCTTTGGGTGCCTTGAAAAGTGTTATAGAAATCTGATCCATTATTATGGTTCTCGCATACACAGATCTGCATGGTCAGGTGAGTCTACCTCTAATTTATTACATCCATTCATTACCAGCCACGAACTGACTTTAAGAATGCTTCAGAAAAGTCACTTTTACACTTTTACTCACACATTACTGTACTGGCCACCGTGAGTTGTAATTTCTGAAATACTACAGTTTACCCAAAGAAAGTAGTTTCAAGAGGTGTTTTTTTTTTTTTTTTTAGTTAGAGCATATTTTACAATAGTCTCTAACAATTTCAGAGATTTGCTGTCAGTTAATCATTCTGTTTATAGATAGATAGATATATAGATAGATGAGGCACTTGTACGTTTTCAGAAATAGTCGCCTAGTTAATTTTAGCACAGAGTAGCTAGATGATGTGATTGAATCAGAGATCAGTTTTAGTCTAAGGCTGCATTAGACCAGCATGTACAGATGTCCTGTTCAAGACCATGTTAACCCTTCAGTGTTGGATCATGCATAAACAGGCTGTCACTGAGTTTCTCCTCCATTATCATTGACAGTGCGGACATGGCAAGTCCCGCCTCTTCTCGATTCCGATTGGTTGGTGAGGAGAGGCACTGACGAGCGCAGCGCTGTTCCAACTGTTGAACTCTTTTCAACTCAAAATGCAACAATAAAAATGATGTACACTGATACGCTAAGCACTATAAACGCTGGACAACACTGGATTTATATGTGAAATAAGTCCTCCTTGTGCAAAAAAAAGCTGCCCGTGGCCCTTAGCTCTTTGACATGGACTCAATGGTCGTGCAGGTGATGAAGTAATGGCCTGCAATGGTACAGCAGGTTTTTTTTATTTACAATCTGCATTCTCTGTGACATATGTAAAAGGAAGCCAAAGACGTGTTTATTCACTTTTGACCCACTAGAAATGTGTGGTGGTGTATTTATCTGTAGTGGCATTGTCTTCTGTGTTTTCTTATTTGTCTGTTCATTCAGCCAATAACATCACAGCAAAGGGTGTGTAGTGCAGACCTTGGACGAATCCCAATTCATCCCTTGGCCCTCCCCCTTACCTCTCCCTCTCCATTTTGTGCATTCACAAGAAGGGGTAGGGGTGTCCCGTTCCTGATCAGTGGGAGGGGAAGGGCTGTTTGGCCTTCGAAATGGAGATTTTTCAGGAACACGTTACAAACGGAGGGGTAGGTGAAATCTCCCATAATTCTGTTCGAATCATCGGCAAGGTGGAGGTAAACAATAAAAAAGTGCAGCAGTGTGATGAAAGAAACACACACACAAATGTATTTTTTCATAAACAACTTAATCATTTGATCGACCGTTTAATGCTGTTTTAATGTGTTAAAGACCATGTTTCTGCAGTTTGTGGTAGCTGTAAAAAGATACCCAAAGCCCATGGAACAGAGACAGTTAGAGCTGCTGACGTCATGGTGAATTCTTTCAGAAACAAAGTTGTCGCATCTGTTTATAGCGGCATTGATGACTGCTGATGACTTAACAAGTTTCGAAGGGTTGTCTCATTTCATAGGGGAATATTTCAACCCCTACCCCTCGCAGCTCCATTTTAAGGGCTGGTGCCAAGTGCAAGGGCCAAGAGGTAAATTGGGATTGGGCCCTAGTGTCCAAAATGAAGCCAATGTGTTCAGTGGCGGAAAAAAGTTGTTGAAAACCACATGTTTTTGTGACATATTTGCATTAAGAATCACTCTTGAAGCAGGGTAAGCACATAAGGATTTTCTAAATCTGAATACATTTTTTAAAATCTGTTCCAGATCCCACACATGAAGATAAAAAAATCAGGCATTGAACAGTTTTGATTGTACTGTGTCTTAAGCTCCGATAATCTCAACACTGCACACCACACACATAACGATTCCGTCCCACCACCGATCCAGAATCTAGTCCTCCAAGCCAGAAATCTCGCACAATCAAATGTGATCTAACAAAAACGAAGAAGAAACACAGCAACAACTGGAAAACACAACAACCAACAGGTCATTTCGGTTGTGGTACAACTTGGACGTTCTCGGACTTCCCACAGCTCCACGAGCTGGTCAACATAATATCATGACTTCATTTCTGAGGTCCGCCCAACTTTATTTACGCCTGCTTCCTTGTTCCTCAGTCAGCTCGTTTCTTGATTGGCTACATTCTGTTCCACGTCACAGTTCACGGAGTCATGACTCAGGAGTCGTCGGCTTTCCCCACACATGGAGATTTTTGGTTTTAAATATTGAACAAGCTTAATATTTATGATTGTCGGCCCTGACCTGTTTAGGAGCCAATTATTGGGACAAATTCACTCTTAACACACCTCAGACCACAGGATAATCTTATAGAAAAATCTTATAAGACATTAGATAACCCGGCTTTTGCCGTACTTAGTCGGGAAAAGGGATAACTGTGACAAAAACAGCCCGATTATCTTTAAGTGTGTACCCCACTTAAGTCATTGAACTCTGCCAAGTATTGTTCTATTCTCCAAACCCACATGCCCCCCTTGAATATGTACTGTTCCATTAAGGTCAACACTGGCTGTTTCAGCAAGATAATGAAACATACAGGGAATGACATGTGGAAACGTTCATGTTTGTTTTATTAAAAAAAAAAAAATAA
>JAPQRP010000020.1:18642045-18655098 GCA_037367295.1 Apogon hyalosoma
TATATATAATCTCATTGGTTTGTGTCTGTCTGTTGCAGCCACACCTTTTCAAGCAGAAAATATTTTTTTCTGCAAATATTTCATGATAATATTTGAGTTTGTGAAAAATGTTAAGGGTGTCTGGAAAAAAATGTCCATGCCTCTACAATGGCCTTTCCTCAAAAAATACCTTCCAATTTCATCTGTTGTATTTGCTGTGTCAGTGTGCAGGACAACACGACACACAACACACATCTTTAGGCCACAGATAGAAAGGAGCATCTGCTTTTGCTGCATTTCTTCAAACCCTTTCCTTATGTTTTTGTGAAAGTGTGGGAGGATTTATTTGTGTTTTAGAATGTGATCACTTTTTTTTTAATCACTACTTAAAACATTTTTTTTACACTTGCCTTTATGTGATGTCTCTTTAATGTTTGAATATTTAATTTTACCCTGTTTTGCTTATTCATTTATATTGACATGAATAATGTTTTATTCCATTCTGTCGTTTTTGCATTGACTTGACAGCATCATGTTATGTCTCTATAATATCTGCCCTCTCTACTTCAGTACATTTAAATGTATTTAGAATGTCATGTTTTTCTAGATTGCTGTCCATATTTCTTTTACTGTGTTGCGTTGTTTTCTATGTTTTAGTGTCTTTGCGTCTTGTTTATTTTAACTGTATCCTGCCGTTGTGCCCTTCTGCTTTGTCTGTCACAGCATGTTGTAAACTCAGTTTTTAAAGGTGCTATATGAATACAAGTTATTATATTAATAACAAAATAATGTTTCATTTATTTTTCTTTATTCTCTAATGGGACTCTCCATTTTCATACACTCTTAAAACAGAGAGGAGGAATGACAACCAGCAGGAATTTTGGTCTTTATCTGTAAGTTCTGCTGCCTGTTTTTACTATTCTTATTTTACAATATTTATGATCACATTTCAACAACTTGAAGCACTTCAGTGACCATGTTACCCTTTTGGTTTTTTTTTGTTGTTTTTTTTTTTTTTTTTTTTTTTTTTTTTTAACAGGTTTTCACTGTTTTATTGTTTGTTATGAAGCATTTTGTAGCCTTGCTCTACTTAAAGTGCAATAATGTATAAACTTTACTCACTAGAGCAGCCTTATACTGTTTGTCTAACCCGAGTAAAACATAACTTTTTAGTACAGTTGTGCATTTACATGTCTATTGTTTCCGGACCTATTGCACTAAAAGTCAACATTGACGCTGACGCATGTGCAGTGTTTTATGCTGTGATCTCTATAGGGCCTGCACAAATCCTTCTCAGTCTCACTTTTTATTTAGCTTTTTTAGACGGTACAGCCATAATGGGTAAAAATGAAGATCTTTCTCAGGAGAACATTGCTGTACCTTTTCAGCCCAAATTATTCTGTCCGTTTATTATAGATTCATCAATGCTTGTGCTGTTCGTACTGAAAGAAGTGGATCCTCACTCAAGCTCTGCTTCTTGTCTTTTGTGATTCTGAATGAATTCACATACTCTATGAATGATTTTTGCTGACAGTGTGCAGCATTCACGCATTTGAAGTCTATCTTCAATGAAGGCGAGCTTCGTTAGGTCAAAGGAACTTAATTAGCTCTGCTAGATGAAAGTTCTGTCTTTTGTGAATACATTATATATCTTGTATTATTTAGTGACTTAATTTGGCAAAATGAAGCACTTAACTTAAGCGCTAGCCTTCCCTTAGTCAATACAAACTACATGCATTTATAGAACATCAAGGAGGCTTTTTAAAACACATATTTCCCTTTTCCTATAAGTGCTTCTGTTGCATTGAAAACTTTCCTTACTCTAATTTCCTGACGACAAATTGAAGTCAAACTCTGCTCTTTCATGTCACAAAAACGTCTTCCTTTTGGCATAATCAATGCAAATATAATGCAATTGAACTGATCATATATATCTAATATTTTTTTTTATACAATTTGTGATGTCTTATTTTTGTATATTTCAGGCATATATGTTGTTCTATTATGTTTAGATATGAAGGTTAAAAAAGGTTTTATTACTTCATTTAGTATTATTTATTTATTGTACTACCTTATGCATGCAACTTTCTTGCACTTTATGTTGTTGCCTTGACCAGTGATTTTTTTATTATTATTATTATTTTTTTTTTTAAATGAATGTCTGGCTTCTATTGCACAGCCTTTGTGGACAGTTCTTGGATTTCACCATGAACATGTGAGAGATAAAAATCGGACTAACAACAAACTTGGCTTTGGTCTGAGCAGAGTATGATGCTGTGGAGGACTGTGAATGCATCACACAAACGAGAGTTGTATATTAGAATGTTTACTTTATGACAAATGATTTAAAACACAAACAAAGTGAATGTGGTAAATTTACTGTTAGTGACAAATGAAATTAAACAGAATTCATTCAGTATTTAGGACTTAAATAGCTAAGCAACTCATTTATCCATTAGTTTCCCTTCATTCTAAGTCTTCAACCTGCTTTAGCCATGGAAAAATTGACGAAAGAAACAAATTATTAGCTTATTAAACAAATTTCTCCAATGAAATGTCTTTTCAATTCATGAAGGGATAAACATTAATGCTAAGCCTAATTTTTAATACATTATCTCCAAGGCTAATGGTATTAGCCCTTAAAGCTACAAACCCAATTGGCTAACATTTCTCTGCCTAACGTTACACTCGTCTACATTTTTCAATCAATTATCAATCAAACAACATGTAACAGAAATTTGACCATCTGTATATTTTTCTGAAGTTCTATGAAGCAATTTTGTAATTTCTCTCAATAAAATATGTCGGTTAAACATTAAGTGTTTTAGCTAGCATGAAACAAAACCAAATTTAAAGGCTTCTTATTTTGTGGCTGAATTCGTATCTAACCCTCATTTTCAGTAGAAGGCAGTTCATAGTGTGAAAGCTTTGATAAAGTCATCATAATATAACTCGGCCAAGGTAAAGGGCACTTAGCTAGCATTAGCTTCTAAAACAGCATGAACAAAGAAGGGGCTAAAAAGTAAACCTCCCTTAAAGAGGAGTAAATATGGAACTTTAGTAGACATTTGTTGCTGACATAAGAAGTACAAAGGAAATGTCTGCACATCCGCTTAATGAGTAGCTAATTTAAGTGCATTTTTTTGGCTCGCTGACATGTTCGCTAATGCTAAATGGGAACAATTTTCATCCTGTTTAGGTTAAATAAGTGACTGCAAAATCTCTTAACATACTCTGCTATAAGTGTTCAGTAAAAGCTTTTCCTCTGCATATTCAATTCAGTGTCTGCTGGTAAAAAGGAATAGCTTGGCATTCAAATGAACATAAAATGTGTTAAATAACAGCTAAACACCTGTTCAATAAAATTCACTTAAACCCTTATTATTTTTCATATTCAATTTTAAAACGTTCGGTTATTTTATTTTGTAAGGTTTGACTCTTAATTATTTTATATTTATTTTATTCATTTGTGCATTTTTTTCTTGCAAAACTGTGGCTTTCATCGCACATAACATGACTTTTATTTGGGTAAGAAGTATTTTCATTCACTTTTTTTTTTTCTCTACAATTTCAGCCTCAGAGAATCCTTGTGCATTTCATCATGCATAAATCGGCCTTAATATGCCATCATATTTATGAGTATTTGCGATCCAGTTTTCATTTTAAGTGGGCTTGTAAAATTACTTTTCCCTCCCTAGATCCATGATGAACAACTACGCTGAAAGCTAAACCACGAGCCACGATAGGAGTACAGCAGATCCGGACGAGGATAAAAGACTCGGGTCAGGCCGAGCATCACCTACCGATGACTCTGCTGCTACAGAGAGTGAAGCAGGAGAGGTTACGAGGCTGGGGAGGCGGTATGACACCGGCCGGGAGACAAGAGGTATGAAGAGAGAAAGGACACAGAGGAAACATAAGGGGACAAGAAAGAAAGAAAACTCCCAGGAGAGGTGACCCTTCTGCGGGTTTTCAGCTTTCGATCGTCCAGCAGAAACTCAAAAAAGTGGAGGAACATTTGGCCTTAGAGCTGGAGATGCTACCTGTCTTCAGCAAGTTGTCTCCTGACACATACCCCCCCCCGAGAACTCCTACATCTTCCTTCCTGTCAGAGACTCAAGCATCACAAGCCTGGGCATAACCTAAGCTTTCTGCTTCCAATTGACAATAGGCTGTAAACATTGTTATAAGACGCCATCCACTTCTGCAGCATCAAGATGTAGCCCATACAACATCTGTTAGCCCCCTCCATGCAGCCCTGCAGCTATGGTCTACAAAGCATATAAATACACTTGCACACATACTCCTAAAAGCTGTGAAAAACTAGCACTGCTGTTGATTTATTATTGTTTCTCTTTAGCTTTTTATTCATGCACCTCAGGCCATTGGAAACAAAAACAACATAACAATTTACTGGTCGCTGCCCTCTGTTCACTGCTCCCTTTCCCCCTTTAACCTAGTGCGGAGAATTGTTGTGCCTTATCTGCTGTTTTTATGCCCCGTACTTGAGAGCAGAAACATATGGCTTCAAAATATGAGTGCACCTAAGAGAACGTGCCTTTATAGCACAGACTGGACTCTAAAGTGAGAAGAATAGCCACATATACAGTGTTAATTCATTTGCAAAGAGAGGTAATACTTGGCCTTTTTGGTATCCTGTGGAAAGCACACTTAATCATGGTGTTAACGGGCTGTTATGACTACAAGTTTTAAATGTTAGTGAAAATTTTAGGTTGA
This sequence comes from Apogon hyalosoma, assembly GCA_037367295.1. Taxonomy (NCBI): domain Eukaryota; kingdom Metazoa; phylum Chordata; class Actinopteri; order Kurtiformes; family Apogonidae; genus Apogon; species Apogon hyalosoma. The sequence continues at coordinate 18,646,762 of JAPQRP010000020.1, forward strand.
TTATTTAGAGTATTATATGAATTGACCGTATTTATTTTGCATAACAGTGATAATTACCTCAACGAAAATGTCATATGTAATCACGCATGAGGTGTTTATGACAAATCTTTGACTTTTAGGTGTTGTAAACAAAAACCGGCAAACAGATTCTTATGTAAACGATCCATTGCTCAGTCCATATAAATTACTTTGTTATAAATCCTTTATTTAATGAGATGAAATCCTGAAGAGAGCAGCATACACAGTTAGAATAACAATACAACGAACCAACCACTTTCATATATACACTATAAATAAATAAAATACAGTATCTAGTTGTAAACAGTAAAAGACCAACATAAATAAAAAGTTCAATGATTATTTCAGTGCAAAATTTAGAAGCACTTACATTGATCAAGAGCATTATTTTCCTGGTCTTTCTTTCTTCAATCAATATATTTTTCTTATATAAATACCTGTAACTATTTTCAGAATCACGTGATGGATGGATTTAGACTCAGAACCCCATTAAAGTCTCACTTAAATTCACTTAGTGCAATGTTTTGTATCATGAATCTTCAAAAATGTGTATATTTTTCCTATTAGTACTATACCCTATGTACTAATGGGAGTGGTGAGTTTGTTTTTAAAGTAGCCACAGCACAAAGATAATCATCTCATCCACATAAAAATGCACCAAAATAGTTGTTGTGTCCATCTGTTGCTTCTTCATAACTGTGTATTTATATGTCCACATTTTTCCAGCGGACTTCTTTCTTCTTGTAGCTTTGACTCTGTTGTCATGGTACGGCATCAGCAGGACTCTTTATATTCTAAGTTTAGTATTTTCCTGACCTTAAAATTCTCTTGTCAGTGCAGGAATTTTGTATGCAGCACACAGTGTAAGGAGAAAAGGTGTTAGGACAGGTGCAGACATGTGGGAGGTTCATTTAAACACACCAGCTCAAGGGTCGTTACCGTCAAAACCATGTTTTTGTCTCATAAAATTTCCTCAGCACTGAAGATTTTGCGAGTAAGAGTGAACTGCGTGTTTAGACTGTCCTAATTAATATATACCAGGACGTAGTAGAACTGTCAAAGCTGCTATCAAAACAGCTGGCCTTGTATACGTTCCACATTGGGTGGTTTAAACTCTGTCAATGTGCTCTTGTCATTTTAAGTAAATATTGCATTTCATATATTATTATTTAAAAGAAAAAAAAAAAAAACAAAAACAGGATTGACAGCAAGGAGTCCTTCTTTTTGCCCCGAAATGACAGTGTTATAAGGCTCCTGTCTGCTCTGACGTTGAGAGGTCAGCAAATTGTCTTTGTGTGCTACATACTATAATGCCAGACTTACTTGATTATAAAATGTTTGTGGAAAAAAAAAACTGTGAAAGAATAATTTGTGATCAGTTTGTGACCTGCTATCATCAGGTTGGCTAGCAGCTAGCTCATTAGCTCTTCTTCTTGTACCTGCAGTTAGAACGTAATTATATGGTGTCCAGCATATTTTCATGTCCTTTTAATTATATTTGTATTGTATTTTGTTTTATTTTACTTTTTTTTCAGTTTGTGATGTCATCTTAGTATGTGTTTGCTATAACATCACATTTATTTTTATTTATTTTTTGCCAGTGAATAACTGAATATTGCTATAGATGATTTCTAATCAAAAAATCAGGAAATCATTTATAAATCAGTAACTTAATTTTCAAATCATTGTTTTTTTTTTTGCTGAAATACTTATTTCTTTAGTCAGTAGCTGTGTGATAAGCCTGATAAAATAAAAAAAACAGAATCAACCACATTTGGGTTGATTTGCTTATTTAATCTATGGACCTCTCTGCTGTTGATTTCTGTTATTTGGGGTGTGTGTTTATTTGTGCATTTGCAGGAGCCTGAACTTTTTTACATCCAGGTATGGGTTTTCCGAGGAAAAAAAGGTTTGGAGCGACTACTCGTAAACACGGGGCAAACACTGCTGTGCATTTGTGATAAGATGTTGCCATTTAAAACATCAAATTAATGCTGGAATAGTGTTGAATTAATATAAGATATCCAACTCTGAATAATGCACTGTAATTATTTAATCATCATTAAAAAGCTCTTTCTCTTCTTCTTGTTAAACAGGGCACCGTGACGAGATGTGTTTAGATACTTTAGTATAAATCCGATATAAATGTATATAAACTCCTGACCCGCTGCTGGTCTCTCTTACTGTAGCTTATCTCTAAAGGCCATGTGCTGAAGGACATGCCATGTGGGGACCCTAAGGACATCAACCTTGTGATCAGCTACATAGAGGCAAGGTTGGTGGTGTGCTACTTGAGGATGAAAAGGCCCCTGGAGGCCCCGGAACATGTCGGATGAGTCACAGCAAACACACACAAACACACACACACAATGTAGAATGTCCCTAAAGGAGGTAGTGGGAACATTAAAGAGCACAGAAACACCAAGAGAGTCCTTAAAACCTGTGACTAGCCTTCATTAAAGGTGGGGTAGGTGATCTTGGAAAAACAGTTCAAGCAAGCTACATTTGGAAAATACACAATTCAAAAGTCCAAACCCCTTTCTTCGGACATCCCCCCGAAACCAGGCCTCCAGAGTACTGGCATGCGCAGTGCTTATTCCTTAGGGTTCATAAGCATCAATTCGCCCGGCCTCGGCTCCGGCCCTGGCCCCAACCCCGGCTCCGACCCTGGCCTCGGCTCCAGCTCGCAGATCCATGCGTACCTCATTCACTCTCCAACACCCCCGTTTGTTGGCAGAACAGCCCCAATTCATACCTATCTGGCTAACATTACATTCCCTAGTGATTTATGTTATGCCGCGTTTCCACTACATGGAACCGACTCAACTCATATACAAGGTACTATTCCTGGAGACCGTTTCCATTACAGGATACTGCCGACTTCAGAGTACCTGGTTGTCATAGCGATGCGGTGCATTACTTCTGTGTCGTCTGCTCAGAGTTGCTGATGAACTCGCTCGTTGCGTGTTGTGTCATCGAGCTCATGCTGAATTTTACATCGTCCACTAAAGACTGAATCTTCTCGATGGACCATGTTGTAGTTTTGTGGGCTGTCATGTGGATTAACCTACCGATATATTTACTGTCAACTTCCGCATCTGTTTTTTGTAAAACGACGGGTCACAGAGACAACTCTCTGACCAATCAGTGGTCTGCAGTGTTTACACGTCACGTTTTAGTATCTGTTCCCCAGTCTTGGAACCTCAGTGGAGGTGATACCAAAAAACTAGGACCAGGTACCAGATTCCAGGTCCTTTTTCATAATGGAAAAGCAAAAAGGCAGAGTCGAGCCGGTACCACATAGTGGAAACGCGGGACTAGTGACAAAACAGTTTGCCGGTGAACTTTACATCCTAATATAGCTAATATACAGTAGCTAGCCAAGCTGTGGCTCTGGCTTCATTTCCTGTACTAGTGCTCCAAGCCTCTGAGAATACGTGATTCATGCCCAAAGAGGGGTACGTGCAGAGGGTGGAGGGGGGAGGGATAAATGGCAGTTGAGTTTGATAGGCATATCGCCATTCAATCATGTCGATGGGCCGATTAAAATGATTGGACGGTGTTTTTTCAGTCCTGTCTGTTCCACAGGTGACTACATTTTTAAAATTTTTGAGTTAGAGTATTTAATTAATTGGTTGCAGTTGGGGTGTGAAGGGAATTTTCAGCAATATAGTAAAAAATGCTCCAGGAAAACATCTCCTACCCCACCTTTAAGAAAGGAATCTTTTTTTTAACCCAACACAGGACAATGATTCACCTCAAGAGGAGCAACACTTAATCAAAACTTGTCCACCCTAAGGATAAACACAAGCAAAATCTTGAACATGCAGTCCGATACGGCGAGGACTAGACACACAGTTCAGATAGAATAAACAACCTTTCCGTAAGTGTGGTTGCATAATACTTAGTGCACCTACAAAGTTAGTATAAATGTTTGGCCCAAAGATGGTGTCTAAAGGAAAGATCCTACTGTTACATTAAGCACATCAGCAGTGATTTTTGTTTTTTTTCTTTCCTTTTGGACCAGTTTTGGATCAGATGTAATACAACTTGGTGTCAGTGCAAACTTCATTTTTGGTATTATTTTACATAAGATCAGATAAGATAACACTTTACTAACCCCACCGTGGGGAAATTTCACAGTTAACAGCAGCAACATACAACAAAAAAAGTTTAAAGAAAAACACAGGTAGAAAAAAACACAAGTGAGCGATTAAATGTAAGATGCAGCGAAGAGTTTGCGCTGGAAAGGTGTGTTCAGTTACTTTTGCATGTGGCCTCATTGTATATGTATTTTCACTATATATTTATCTGGAAAAAGACATTTAAATTAATCCTTCAAGATGATCTCCTGAAGTTTGCATAATTTATTGCTGATTACATCATTGTTTAACACCAAAAGAAATGTCTTGACTTGTTTTTTGATAGTTAAGAGAGAAAGAGGAGCTTTTGTCTTCTTGTGTTTAACAAATGCCAGAGGAAGGTGTTATCAGAGCAAATCCACTGGAGAGACACATTATTCTAACTAGCCAGAGGAAATGTAAAATGACCTTAAAACATAAAGTAGTGGGAGTCATACAATACTTTCTCTCTTTCTGTCATTTTTCTTTTCTTACTATGGCTTTTGTAGCTGAATTTCACCGTTCACATCTTCACCTGTGCTCTCTATGTTCCTGAAGTCACTAATGCAAAGAGTTCTGAGAAATATGATGTTCCCATGTGTCATCCTTCTTACCAAACTCACGTCTAGCTACAAGTTTTCAGTTCGTCCTTCTTCTTTGGTCTAACATTGGCTTAAACCTAAACAAGCTTCAGTTAAGCTGTGATAACATTAGCTGGTGTCAGAACTTAGTTCAAATTTGTATGATTTTTTTTCAATTATTTTTTCTTGTCCCTTTTACTTATAATGGGTGAAATTTCAAATGTCTATAAAAAAACACCAATTTTGTCTCAATTTACTTAAAACTTGGCACATATATAGAGGCAGGTGATATGCTGACATCAACATACACATAGACATGGTGACATCAGCTGGATCGATGCCAAAATAAGCTACAATATGTGCGAGGGGCGGGGTTTGATATATAATTATTCAGTGGTGGCCAAAATAATAAGGACACCTGACAGATTTGAAAATATTGACTTTTTTTCTCCACGACATGGTTTCATTTCAGAATTTTCATGAAACATGTAGATGGCCTGAGCACAACTGTCAGATGAAGTAAGTCTTCCTGTTTTAATCCACTTTTAACTTTAATATATATTTAATGAATGCGATTGGCCTCGTACATTCAACAGAATCACACAGCTGTGTCCTAAGACTCACATCACTGTCAATTTAACCACGATCAAACATGACAATAAGTAGAAAAGTAATTAGTCTTCATCTGTGAAAGACTATGATTGTGTAACATTGACAATGAAATATGCCTCGCTTTTGTAAGGAAAATTACCTCAATCTTTTCATGATGGTTCTGTTCCATCCACCCATTCTGTTCTATTTATAGATGACGATAACGATGACTTTGTAGGTATTACATTTGGGGATTTTAATGGTCGATTTAAAAAAAAAAAACAGACGAAATCTGCACACCACACAATGTGTTACTTTTATTTTTTTGTCCTACCCTTTTGGATCCTTACGAGAACAACTGTTCCTTACATTTGTGCAGAAAAAGTAAATATGAGCACGCAGGATGCATTTCTCAATTCTCTGCTGGTAGGAGTCCTGTGTTACAGAACAGACAACAGAAGCGTTTTTTGTGAGATTTATTTTCATCTCTTGATGGTCGTGTGAAGTCGTCTTTCAAATGGATCTCAAATTTTGTTTGATAGATGAAACGTCTCTGTGGTTCTCATGCAGACTTGTTTGTGTTTGAGTTTGGTACATTCAGAAACAGTAGCTCCAGCTGCTTGGTGTTTGCTTAGAGCTGTTTGCTCTGCAGATATTGTATGTATGCAACAGAGATTTGTCATTTTTGGTTGACATGGCAACATAAGTCTTTTATTTATTTAATTTGCATATTTGGATTTGGATAACTCCACTTCTGAACACATTATTTGATGTAGGTCTATAGATGTAAACAAATATACAGAAAAGTTTTCAGACTTCACATATACTTATACTTAACATATACATTCTTCTTAGGGTAGGCTGAATGATTTGATTTGCAGTGAATCAAACAAGAAATGCTCAAGATGACAGAAATTTTTGAGCTCAGGCTTTTTTTGGTTTGTTTTTAGAAACCAGTTTCTGATCTTACATTCAAAATGATGAGTATATGACAAAGGAGTAAACATGCTATTACCCAACAAGGTTAATGCCATTTCCCTTTATCTCTGATCTATGTGATATATATTATCATCAAAATATAATAACAGCCAAGAATATTATACATGAATATAAGCATCGGTGACAGATCACATTGTCCTGTCATCTCTCCGTAAAATCTGCCAACATGTGACTTATTTCTGATCTGAGGTCCTGCTCCGAGGACAGTGACAGGATCAGAGTTTGTTAAACAGTAATACAGGTATTCTAAGAATCAGAAGTGCAAAAAAAAAGCCTCCCTGATGGTCATTTGTGGACTGGTGTTTTGAAGCTTCCAGTTTATTACCCCACCCAATAAATGAGAGGCAAGGAGTATTGTTTTTGGTTCAGTTTGTTTGGTTCTTTTTCTTTCTTTCTTTGTTAACAGCAGCAAAACTATAGAGTGAATTCATACCAAATTTGGTTTATAGATTGCCAGTGACCCAGAATAAGTGTCATTACATTTTGGGAAAAGTAGGTCAAATTTCATTTTTTTTTAATGAATTTAATCTCCCCCCCCCATCTACTTATAATGGGCCAAATTTCCCATTTCTGTGGCAACAAAACTATTGGTTGAATTCATACTAAATTGACTATATAAATTGCCAGTGACCCAGAATGGACTTCACTACATTTTGGGAACAGTAGGTCAAAGTTAAAAATTTTTTAAATGTATTTTTACAATCTTTCCATTTACTTATAATGGCCGAAATATGTGCAAGGGGTGTGGTTCTTTTTGCCTGGCGCCACTTGTTTTGAAATGTGACTGCCTCGCTGTATTTTATCTCTTGTATTTCACAAGCTCCGTCTTGGCCTTTCACATGGTCTAAAGTTAAAAACTGAACAGTAACAGGATGAGCTTTCTCCCTCAGCTTTTCTGCCCTTATCTTTCAAACTACAGACTAAAAATAGCATTGCTGTGTAAGTAAAAATAAAGAACATAAAATATGTAAAATGTATGATCATGAGGAAAAGATAGTACACCCTCTTTGAATTGTATGGTGTTACTTCTCAGGACACAAGAAAAATGCATCAGATCCTTACCAGGTTCAACACACAATAGATATATTTAACAAAAACGAAGCTGAAATGGAGAGGCACTGTGTGAAATACTAAGTACACCCTATTCAATTCAACAGTCTGCTGAACCACCTTTAGTAGCAATGAACTGCAGTAATTGTTCTCTGTGTGACTTTACCAGTCTATAAAAGTAACGTCTGTACTGAACTGAACATAACTGAGACTGGCAGTACTGGAAAACTGGAAACAGAATCAGTGTTAATGTGCATTACACTGGTTGAAATGTTCACTTACCTCTGGTGAAATGATGCGCATATGAAGCTTTTGAATCAAGAAAGTTATGTCTAGTTTGGAGGCTGGCTGTTTCTGATTCCCAGGCTCATTTTGTTGTTTGCCAGAGGGCAAACATATTGGTCAGTTCGTCTGTCTGTCTGTATGCGCCCTAGTGGTCACATTTCAAGCATTACTGATATCAAACCATGACCAAATGACTGTCCATAGTCTCTAGTCGACCTGATTAGTTTGTGCCAATAGTAGGCCAAAGTACAGTGGAGATAGAGGTCAAAGTTCAAAAATGGACATTTCGCCATAACTTCCGTCCAAATCATCGTATCGACTTCAAACCAAAGCCAAATTGTGCATTTTTCCATTCTGCATCCGATGGTATGTCATAAGGGTCATGCCTTCCGTAGCGCCCCAGAGTAAGTATCAGAGGGGTCAGTAAACTCAATTTTTTGAAATTTGAAATGGCTGTAATATCAATATTTATCTGATCATACCAAAATTTAACATGCAACATCTCTGTGCAAGTCCCTTCTCATATGCCAAATTTCACAACTCTAGGTTGCATGACTACTGATTGCTGTGGTAACATGTAAAATTAGTTTATCATTAATAACTTCCCTTCTGTTCATCGTAGCGATTTCAACCTAAAGTCAAATTATTGGAAATTCAATTCTCTATCCATTACTTAACTTGGTATGTATATA
>JAPQRP010000020.1:18655198-18672902 GCA_037367295.1 Apogon hyalosoma
TTTTTAGTTATTGGCATCTTAAGTGATCAGGACTCAAGCTCCTAATTTACATATTCAAAAAATGGCTTCTTTCTTGAAAACTAAGACTGACTAACTTTGTATTATTGACTTATAGGAAGTCGGATATGATCTTCATTTGGTACCAATTTTGTTGACCTTCAATGACCTTGAAAGGTCAAACTCAGTCATGGTTTTCAGAGTACCCAGTTTTTGGCCGTAACTCCCTCAATTTTGCGCAAAAATGACTAGTATCAGGTTATAAAGCATGAAATTATAGGCCAAAGTTTTTTCAAAGGACCCTGGCAAACGCACTGCCAATGGCAGTTTCTTTCTTTTTTTTTTTTTTGTCTTTTATGCATTTATGTTCATGCTTTTGGTTTGTTTTTTTCATTTTGTGGACCTTCTATAAGTATTCAAATGAGGGAAACTGACAACATCCTTCAACACGTAGTGTTAAAATGCCTTCAGAAAGGAACTGTAAGACAGGGAAAGTATTTGTTGTGGCTGGTTAGTTCAGATTGTTTTCCTGACCTGCTGACCTTTGCCTGCTGCAGATAGAGCACTCTATTAGTGGCAGCAGGCAGCACACACAAGACTAAATTTCTCCTCTTCCTTTCATCTCTCTGTTTTCCTTTTAATCGAAGTTCCCTCCAGTTTTTATCTCTTTTCCTCTACTGTCCATCCACCACCCTCCACACTGAACCATTTGCCTGTCCTCTTCCCTCTTCATCATCTTCATCTTCTGGTCTGTCTTTCCTATCGCATCTTACTCATCATCATTTCTTTCTGTCTCATTTCCTCTTGCTTTGTATCCTGTCATCTCTGCCAGCCTTGAAAGAGCGCAAGTGGTTTGAAGAATTGAAATGTGTGTGTATGTGTGTTGGACACTCAGAATCAGCTAGCCTCTGTCATGCATTTTCCTCCTTGAAAAGCACAGTGGTTTAAGACTTGTTGAAGCAGCATTCAAAGGAAGAATAAAAGAGAAAACAAAAAGATCTGGTGTTTTCAGCAGATAAAGAACAGACAATGCAACAAGCCCTCATATCTTAACCCTTTATGTGGTAATTTCCACACACATTACATGACAGTGGCAGCAACAGTTGCACTGCAAAAGGTAATGCTTGTAGTTGCTTAAATCATATTGGCAAACTTGACTCTTTTTTCACTGTCTTGTTAATTAAACTCATGTACTTCAAGTATTTACTCATTTTCTCCTAAATAAGTGTAAAACTAAGTTCATCTGAGAAAAATGGACTTGAAATTTTATGTTCATGCATTGAATACCCTCTGGAGTCACACTCCAGTTGGTGCTGTTAATTTACTCCTTTAAAGGTGCCCTGCCACACATTTCATTACTTTTGTGGTAATGTCTGAAATTCTACCATGGACTGTAACTTTTTTGTGGAAAACATGCCGTGGTTACCAAGTTTCAAACCATTCTAATGTGGTATAGAAAGCCTGCTGGAAGACTCAGCTCAATTTGCACAAGTTCTTATGAATATTTAGTATGCTTATCTGCTTGACTCTGATTGGCTAACAGCTAGCTAATGAGAGCCTGGCTTTTCAGCATCCTTTACCCTGCACAACAAGTAGAAGAACTGGCAGAAACCAAAAGTGAAAGTTAACATACTTTGAACATTCCACTACCGGCTTCTATGCCTCTCTTATACGGCAGACCTTACACAGAATTGTCACAACTTTTCACCTGTATCCACTGGGCCCCTCCACTGCTCTATGGGAATGCTGGGCCTCATGAATTCGTCATGTCCACCCCCCCTTTAAGGCACTCCAGCTTGCTGTACACGAAAAGTGTCACTGAGCCAGACAAATTCTGTGGGCGTGGTCTCACCAGGGCGAGTTCATGAATAGTAATGAGCTCAGACACTGACCAGCTTTAATAACTGACCTGATTTCCCTGTTTATTTCTTTTCTGTGTCAATAGCAGACAGAGGAGGGAGCGGCTCATTCTCAAATTCACTACATAACACAAACACCTATGGACCAAACATATTTCAAAAAATACAAGTAAAAACAGTTGTGTGTGGCAGGGCACCTTTAAGGAGGTTTGCTAAGTGTTAAAAATGCCACAAAAGAAGACAGGAGGCGCTTAGTTACTGTCAGTGGGCAGGGGGGGAGCAATGAAGTTTTCTAAGGCAACGTGGAACGTAATTTTAGATGGAGAGAAGTGTTAGGATTCTCAGAACACCCAGAAGTAACCAATTATTTACATGGATTGATAGGATTAGTGGATCAGCAGTGGATCTGTAGATAGCTTGTGTCGCTAGTGGCTGTTTGGGTCTTTATGAGTTAATAATTTATATTTTATGAAGATATGATTTGAAAGACACTTTTTTTTTTTTTAGATTTTCCAGACAATAAGTGCATTTGTACAAAGTATCAGACCGGTATTGCCAATACCAGCCACAATTTGACTCTGTATCACATCGGAAAGGAAAGCCGTAGTATTGAACATCACTTGTTACAACATGCCACAAAAAGAGCAAAATCCATGTGCAGCATCTGAGTGGATTTATGTCTCACATAGAGCACTCTATATTGATGTGAAGATGCACACACACTTGTGGAGGGAAAAAAAAGCCTTGGTAAAAATTGAACTTGTTTACAGTGTTGGTGTGTAGGAAATAATGATGATGGTTTAACATTGTGCTGACTGTTGGTGATGAGCAATGAAATCATCCACTGGGGCCAACCCTCATAATTAACCTGGCTAAAACTGGCATTGTGACGTCCTTCCCAGCTCCAGCGCCTGAAGTTAATTTGCAAAGACTTAACAATGACTAAACAAATTCTTAACCACCAAAGCAAATGGCAGAAATAAGGACGTACACTTTGAGCACGGCTTTGAAGCCATAAACTGTGCAAAAGTCTTCAGCCACCTTTACATTTGTTGTTTTTGCAGGGTTTAAATTAGCTTCTATATTTATTTTTCATTCTCTTTTCTTCAGATACAAAAAACAACAACAAACAAACAAACAAACAAAAGAACAGAAAATATATGCACAGTCTTAAAAGACACACTTAAAACTGAATTAAGTGGGTTCTAAATGTTAAAGTGACTATTTGGTGTGCCCTCTGACCCCATGACAAAACGCAGCACAAGCAGTTACAAACATCTGACGTGTTGAATGAAAATGAATGCAATAAATCTGATGTTGTCTGAACCAAGAGTTAAAGACATATTCAGTACAAAGGAAGGTCCCACTAAATACTACAACTTTTGGTTATAGAAGCAGTTTTTTTCCCCTGAAAAGCTGTTTTTTTTTTTTTTTTTTTAATAACATACATACTTCACATATATCCAGATTATGTCTTAATACAGAGACTGAGAAATGCAAATGTACAGCGATTATAACTTCTCTAAACCAACAAACCTAATGTTGGCCTAAGACTGCATATATGCTGTATATGGAGTGAAACTTTGAATTTTACAAACAACTTTCTGCCAGTGTTCCCTTTAGCGGTTCATTTTAAACCCCTTCCACCTCAGAAAGATGCCATGTATGCTGCCTGCCACAGTTAGTATTCAGCTGATAAAAGAGTGGAGTTTTTGTTGTGGATTTATTATGATAGCTGTGAGGCTTTTTGATGAAGGCACACTATTATTGCTGGCTTACATTTCCATAATACACCATGTGTTCGCTTCTCTGCTGGAATCCAATACTGGCTGAATCTGCCCCATAGGAAATATATTTTATCCAAACGATATTGAATGCCATCTTTTCTCTTGCTCCCCTCAAGCACCAATCAAGACAAAAAGGAGACAGAATCATGTTGGGTGTTGAGGTGTGTCAAGTGGATGGCTTTCAAAACAAGCCTGACTCATGTTCTTGCAGACGGTCAAATCCATAAATGATCAGCCTTCTCTATTCTCTACACCCTCAATCTATTTCCAGTGCAACAAGTTTGCATTATGTCATCTCTGCCTCATTAGTTCTGATGGGGAGGGAGGCAGACTCACTGGGGCCCTCTGCAGACGCTGCCAGAGTCCTGGACTGACCCACTGAAAATACTTCCCACACAAACAACACAGCATTTGTACACATCAGCACCGGCCCCCATGTCTGAACTGCAGCCCACTGGACTTATTACTTATTAGAGCTCCTCTGCTGAAAACCTCAACAAATTATACAGGACTGTTAAACAAATGCATGCCTGTGGACATCTGGACAATTCAACTGCCCTCCTCACACATCTTTTATGGAACTATTGTATGGTACAGCATATTTAGTGGTATTTTACAGTGTAGCTTGGCTAATGGGCGTTATGCCCATTCAGTGAACTCCACTAGCATTTGTTCTCCAGTTTGAGATCTCCACATGTCTACGTAAATGTGAAGCAAACTAATGAAATGCTTTAAATAAAAGTATATGTTAGAAAAGGGTCATGGTTACATAGTACTTTATGTAGTAGCCTATATATTATAATTTCTGTCAGAGCCTGTGAAAAAAAACACACTTGGCACTGTCCCTGAAACTATATTAAAGCAAATTATAGGACTTATCGACTGCAGCTCTTTTCACGATAACACAGACAGAGGTTGGTTCCTTTCAACAGGCATTTATTGTTCAGTTGTGTGCCACAGAGATCTTAGAATTGTTTCTTTTATGCTAAAGTACACCACCATCATACCATAACTCTTTAACCTCATAAGTATCTAAAGGCCACAATGCCGTAACGCTGTGATAGCTGTGCGTGCAAATAATACAAATGCACTTAAGAACTTACTTAGCTTGTATACAGATATAGCCAGAATACAAATGGTGCTATATTAGCATGCTATGATAATGTTACTTACATCTAATGAATACCAAAAAACCTGTAAGTCCATGAAAAACTCAGTGGCCTTCTGCCTCAGCCTTCAGATGTCTTTAGCAGGAGTTTGTAAATGTGATGAGAGTCTTGGCGTGACCTCTGCTGATCTGCAGTCCATGCGAACTTTCAGTTTGTTTGTCTGTTTTAAATGTAATTTTACACAAATGTTGTTGAAACATTAAATTAGATATTACAGATCGTGTGACTTACTTATTCACAACATGAAATTAGAATATTTGCTAGTTTTATATTAACAACATTAAATGTTGCATAAATTGTATACAACATCACTTACATTGACCTCACCGAACCCTGACTCTGCCCCACCCTAACAGTCAGGAGGACTGTCACCTTAACACCCTGAAGCGTGGACAGGTAAGGGTTAGGACTAGGAGGCGAGTGATTACCCTTTGAAAAAATACACAACCATAATTAACTTTATGCACTTAATGATTAATGGCCAACTGCCATGTTACAAGCATTCATTAAAATCCTGTTGTTAAGAAAAAGCACTGTAATGATCAGTTAGGATGCAGATGATTGGACTCGCAGCCAATCAGCGCCAGTTTGCAATGGAATGACACCCAGCACATAGTTCACACAGGTAATTGAGCAATGGTAAAGCAAATGTATTTGTACAGTACCATTCATACATGAGACATTTCAAAGTGCTGTACAGTCATAGAAATACATACAATTACATAGGACAATAGCAGAATCAAACATTAAACAAATAAGTGCAGAAAAGCTGCTCCACTCCAGTGGAAACCACTGCCCTGGGGTAGTGTTAATTTTGGCAGCCATTTTCCTTTTAGTCTTAGTCTTTATGACAAAAATGCTTATTATTCTAGTCCCATTTTAGTCATTGCAAACCATATTAGTCTTAGTCTAGTCTTAGTCAACGAAAATGAAACAAATTTTAGTCTTGAATTTTAGTCAACATAAACTTTAAGATTTTAGTCTAGAAATGTAGTCAAAAACAATAAAGTGCCAATGCCTGTAAATGCCACCAATCAAAAAAGAGATAACGGCTTTCTACACCTTCTGTGCCAGTCTGATAAACTGGCTGTGTACACAACTCTGGGACAAGTCTGAAATGCTGTTTTGTCATTAACTGTAATATAGATCCCAAACAAAGAATGCTCTTTTGAGGCATTGAGAGGGATATACATGTTAACTCTTCATACATACACTGTATGTGTAATACACATACACATTCATATTTACACATTCATACATACACTGTATGTGTATTGTATGTATGAAGACACACTAGGAGCAACCGCTAAAATTATTTCAATTGCTAAAAATAGCAGACACCGTCCTTAAGCAGTGGAGTAGTAAAGCCAACCGTAAAAGCTATCAGCTTTTCATTAGCAGCATAAACCGTCCAACTTTGCATGAAATCTGTTCAAAGATTGATTGTAACCTATGTATGTCGTCTATAACGGCGCTTGTCGTGATTAGCTTACCTTAGAATATATTTCCTCATAGAAAGATTTAAGATGCCTCTTCAAATTTGTGGTATTCTCCCCAAGTTTCAGGCCATAAACACCTCCGTCGCTGTCGGCTGTCTCCACAATACGTTCCGTTTTCCCTTCAACGGGATGATATATAAAATGCTTCCACAGATCTATTCTTGTCTTACGACCCGTGCACTCTTTTCTGGAAGCTCCTTTATCACACAGTAGGCCTACTGCAGTGCCCAAGATCCAAAAAGCATACCACCAGGAACATGGATGGATTAAATAGTGAAGCACCGCACAAACACAATAATTAACAGACTATATTTGACCTATCTTTTGAACTTTTGACAGATATTCAGTTTGTGGAAATAGTTTATTTTAGTTTTTCATTAACATTTTTGTCCTCGTCTCGTCAAGACGAAAATACACTTATGTCTTGTCATATTTTGTCATCAAAAAGTTATTTGTAGCTTGTCATTGTCTAGTCTGTCATGAAAAAAAATGGTCGTTGTCGAAAATATTTCGTGATCATTATTGTCGACGAAATTAACACTGCCCTGGTTACCTGCCTTGTCGTGAGCGCAATTTGCTGCTGGTGCCCCCCCAGGACTCAAAGAATCAAAGAAGCTCAACTAGTTAACAGCTTCTCAGTGAACAGCGGGTTAATCCTGCTGTCCTGGGTCTGAAAAACTTTGAAGCCCAATCTGATTGTTCCTCCTGCACAAATTGTGAAACCCTGGCAGCGACCCAAGCTGCCTGCTAGCTCCTTTAAACCTGGTGTAACACACTTTTTAAACCTCAGTGGTAGAAAAGAAAGAAATTAAAACAAAAGCTAAAATCAGTCTTGAATAAAATTAAGAATTTAATGTTAAATCAATCAAAACAATTAAAACTGTGAGCTGCACTGCAGTTAAAAAACGGAAAAAACACTGAATAAACTGGAAACCCTGCGCAACTAGTTCAAGATGCCACAGTGTCTTCCAACTACTAGTTCATGCATATAAAATTGTGACATCTACATTTGTAAATGTGAGTTGTGTATAGAAACAAGATATTCATATCAAACATCAACAGGTGATGTAGTGATTATTAACTATAGAACTGAAAACATTGCCATGGTAGGGCTGTTGACATCATACTTAATACATCATATATCTTACTTTTATACCAAGTTATCCGTAACAACACTGGACATGACTAGTGTTTAGGATCATTACACTGAATTATGCCCTACATCAGCCAGTGTTTTCAAGAACTCTAAACCTTTCACAAAACACTGGTGGACTTGTCACCCTGGTAACAAAAGCGTGTTTTGCCAATGGCCACTGAAAGTTCCTGAAGTATAGTGTGCTAAGCATTGTAAGACAGAGTCCTTATATATATTGTCATGGAAACAAAATCTACATTGTGTGTTTTTTTTGTTTTTTTTTAATCCCCTTGCCACACAAATGCTTCACCACAGTGCTTCTCAATGTCCTACTAGCACTTTTTTCCTGTTAGAAAAAAAGGTTCACATGGATACAGGTGCTTAAAGGTTCAATGTTGGATGTAAAACACAGCATGTTTTGTTCAACTGATGGAAGATGATTTGACTGAACAATCCTTTTTCTCCAAACCCGCATGGATCTCCTCACAAAGCCACAGTAGGGTTAAAGTAATCTGTAACTCAGTGCATCATTATAACAGATGTCAGATCTTCTCAAATAGTGATGTGAACTGTTGCCAAGGCTTGTACATAAACGTGACCCCCCCCCCAGAGCCACACAAACTATTTCAACATTGATCATGAGTAATGTAATCATAAGAAACAGTAATTAGCTAAATAATTTCTTGACTTACCTTTTACTGATCTAGTCTAGCCATAACAATTTGATTTAATCTGTATACCTACTTTTAAGAAGAAAACATTTGTTTCTGTCATTAGGTGTTAATCTGTTTTCCCAGTCTTCAATGATGTAAATGTAATATTTAACCCTAAAAGAACGCTGTGGTCAGTGGTCAATACATTTTAGACATTAATTTGTTGGACAAGTGTGCAACAGATGGCTAATAGCGCCACTGGAATCAAATGGCCCTAATCACTGCCAGCCGCTTACCAGTGTAACCCAATGAGATGATGAACAGCTGTGGATGGTGATTAACCATATCCAATACTGAATCTCAAACTTTACTATTGATAATAAAGAGGAATTTTCCAGTCCGTTTTGGAGCTCCAGCAGTAGTTCAGTCATTCCAGCAGCCCTGAAATCATGAAAAAGCAGTTGTGAGCACGGGGTTAAGAAAATGAAATTGCTAACACCAATCGTAGACTACAGTCATTCTGTTGGTGAAAGCTGCCTATAACCAGGTAACCAGGATGTGATTTGTTTGAAGTAATGGGGGAGGTCAACCCCCTCCTCTGGTTTTTACATCCCTACTTCTGCTGAATGACTTTCATCATCAGGGGGGCCAACCTCGCCAATGATTAAAAACATATTGAAATAACAGGCAGGTCGGGAATGAGTTTTCTTACACCTATATCCTACATTACTGGCACTAACTTTCACTTGAACCGAAGTGTCGGCAGTCTCGAACGTCCCCATGCCTTAAGTATCTCTCTCTGTATATATCAGAGTCTCTCTCTCTCTCTCTCTCTCTCTATCTCTATATCTCTCAAATGTCACAGCAGGCCATACAGACAAGTAATGCATGGGTCATTTTATTTTTCAACCCACAGGTCCTGCCTTTGTGGAATTATTTGATTTGCCTCAACCCGTCCTGCAAATAAAGTGCTATTTTTTTGAGCCGCCCCAACCCGGATCTGCAAGAAACTTGTAGGTCCCCCATGTAATCTGCTGATCCACGCATCACTAGTACGGATGTAAGTCTGCAGGCGTCAATGTAGCCTAGATGTTCAACTGCATCTTCAACACATGAAGTCTGACATCAGGGCAAACGGTTTACTCAGTCTAATTAGCTGAATTATTTTGACACGATAAGAAATCTTAATCGATTAGGTTTTATGTTCCGTTTTACAGTCTGATTGAGTTGCCCATTGGGCATAACTCCTCTCCTGTGTTGGTGTGTTCGGCCCTTATCCATGGTCCTGAAACTTAATTAGGCCACCTCCCACATTGCAGGTGTGGCCGTCGCAGGAAATTAAATGTTTCATGTATTTTTAGTTTACATTAAAGATGAATGTTCAACTGTTCGACATGTAATAGGGCCTACCGTTAACTTAAAGAAGAATTAGGCCTGTTGATTGCTTGTTTTTTCATGATTAAACCCCCCCCCTCTGTTTTTTTGACAAATCACACCCTGCTTAAACTATGTTGATGGCACAGTTTTGGACAGGCTAAATTAATACAAAACCAGTAGATGTGTTTTCTTCTATTTCTTTTTGTTGTATGCTACCAGGGCTACACATGACTCATAATTTTGTTAAATTATATGCAGCCAACTAGCTGACAACAGAGTTATGGGAACATATCTTTTGAGATTTACAAAGTGAATACAGTTGTATGTAATGCTTGCAGCGCTGTCGTGAATAGGCTCTACTCTCAGGCTGAAGTCCCCAGCTAATTAACAGTCAATTAATTAAGATCCATGGACCGCAGCGCACCGGCGTTGTTAAACATTTGGCTGGAGAAGACATGTTCATTGAATTCACCGTCGGACATGTGTATTACAGTGTGACAGGTAACCCCTAACCACCTCACTGAAACTCCTCACTTACCAGTGTCCTGGAGGACTGCAGGACTTCATTGAGGAAGATCACGCACAGGGCTCACCTCCCTCCTCACTGAGCGACAAAAGAAGGTGAGGTGCTCTCTCTGTATATTAGAAGCCGAATGGGAAGAGATGCAAATTTTGTTACTATTTCTGTTGAAGTAAGTCATCACCTGCTATGGTATTTTCAGCTTATTATGTGTCCGTGGCCACTGAAATTAGATCACAGCACTGTAAAACCTCAGAGGTAAATGTTAAGGCAATGGCTACTGCTACAGTACTGTAGCACACAATATCAGTTTGTCTTTTTCCACAGAGCCAATCAAATGTTAACATTTATACCAGAGCCAATCATGGATACTGTTACATGGACTCATTTTCCTGTTGTTGCCACAGTACTGTGGTGATATATTCCAGTACATTCTTTTATGCATTTTGCTACCGCAGTACTGTGGCAATTGATGGAGGAAATTACAAATTAGTGATAGTATAGTATAGGAATTATTGTTGTAAATACTCTACATGTTGTTTTATGGTGTTCTTTGCTCAGTGCAGTCAGTGAGGCTGGAGAAGGTGGGCGGAGCTACATGTTAGATGCGCAGTGTGACTTCTCAGTTCTGTGTCAGTTGTGTATTGAGTGCTGTGTTCTGAATTCTGCACTCTGAATGTGGCTGATTTATATCAATGTCGGATTTACCTACCAGTGCCCCTGGTGCTGTACACCCCCCAGTGAAGATTTAGTGAGCTAAATCTTCATTGTCTATCTAATTTCTTTGGTACTTTTCGGGATGTAACATGTTACCAGTCTAGACATGATATAACGAGGGCACTGACTGGGTCTTAACCTTGAAATGTTTGGGAACCAATGCTCATCCATATAACGACCATCGTATCGATACTTGAAATGAAACCGCAGTGAATATCAAATTATCCTCATTTATACTTAGACCAAAAGCTAGAATGGAAATATTCAACAAGGTATATCAAATATTACCTGTGGTATAGAACTTAATTATTAACTAAAAATGTTCCCGAAACTACAGTATTACTTTTTGGTAACATATTCCTTCATCACCATAACCATACAGAGTATTTTGACTCAGTTCCACATATACTATCCCACGGCCAGAAATAAATGTAATGAAAATTCATATATTTAGAGGCTTTTTTTTTTTTTAATAAATGTTCAGTATGGGGGTGGTTGACACAGACAGGGTAAGACAGGGAATAATTTCAGCCTTATACATTAAGACTAGTGTTCAACTTATGATCTATCTATCTATCTATCTATCTATCTATCTATCTATCTATCTATCTATCTATCTATCTATCGATCTATCGATCTATCGATCTATCTATCGATCTATCTATCTATCGATCTTATCGATCTATCTATCGATCTATCGATCTATCGATCTATCTATCGATCTATCTATCTATCGATCTTATCTATCTATCTATCGATCTTATCTATCTATCTATCGATCTTATCTATCGATCTTATCTATTTATAAAACTCTGGCCTCCACAGTCTGTAGGTAATGGACACTGCAGTTGTATGTACAGCAAAGTAGCAGCCAAGTAGGGTTGATGTTATGAATATTAGCTGTCATAATGTTGATATTACATGATGCAAAAAGTCATCACACAAAGTCTCCATAAATCAGAGAAAACAACAGGAAAATGTGTTGTTTGGTTATAAGTCACCTATATGTTACAAGAGGTGATAACAACTGAATCTGTCTGAATGTATTCATATTGGGGATGGGAAGTTGATTATCACTGCAGGACAATTTTACAGTATCACAGAGAAAACCATGATAGAAAAGAATATGTTCATCTAGCTAATTTGTAAGCATTACAGTAGAGCAGACAGTTCCATTAAAGCCTATTTTTTTCAGCAGATTGTGAAGTTATTTTGATTGGACAGACTGTTTTGATGCAGGCATGGAGATTGATAAGGACAACAACTTGATTCTTCAGTTTCTCCTCTTGGTAGGAGCATAAAGGAAAAATATCAGTGCAGGTAGAAGAGCGCTGCCCATATTGGCAATGCGTGGTTGCAACTGCCTTGTTCTTGGCTGTTTCCTTTTCTTTGCAGCTTCTTCAGCCTATTTTCATCTCTCTGTGTGATGTCTGTGCATGCCACTGTGCTTTCATTCCTGTTGCTGCTTTTTGTAAGGATGCATTATTCTTTTCTTCTTGTTCTTCCTTGTCTCAACACCTGCTTACTCTGTCAAAAGTTGGTGTGAAAAAGTAGCACTGTGTTTGTAATCTTTAGAAAAAATGGGAATTTTAGGGGCTTTCTGCAGAATAATGAAATGTTCTAATGTGTGTGTTTTGGCAGATTTTTAATGGATGCAAAATCTGCCTTTACCTCATCAAATACTTTGATGTGTCTCAGAGAGTGCTCTCCACATTCAAAGGCATTACTTAAAAAGCTAAAACAAATTTTTTCTGCTAAATAAAGTAAAAAGAAACTCAGAATCGTATCAGAACAATATGAGTTTGACACTTGGAATTTGTGTTTTGTGTGTGTTGGTTCATCACGTTGCTTGAGGTCGTTATAGTGTGTCTTCACAAGTAAGAAATAATAAATGATGTTACATCTTAACAAGCAGATATTTAGGTAAAAGGCCAGAGCAAAGGATGATGGGCCAAGCAGATGTTAAAACCTAATGCAAAGTGAGAGGGTGTGAGGAGTTTGACTACAAATGTAAGGCTGTAGCTACACCATTTTTCCATTGAACAATATTCTTCTACACCCATTTTCTCTTTTCCAATCCAAGTACGATTGTAATCAAATTTCTGTTTATTACTGTTGTTGTGCATTTCTTTGTAGTGTTATTTTCCAGAATGAGAGAAATTTGGGAACATTAAGAGTTAAACTGCAGAATACTGTGCCCTATTTTAGACTAGGGTTAAGTGAAAACTCATCATGAAACAATGATGACATCTGGGTTTTCTGTTTCAGAAAGATATCAGTTAAACGCTGATCAGTTTGTGAAGCTAACCCGACTGTCAAGGTTTCCTAAACAAACCCTAGCGCCTTTTACACAGCATTTCTGTTGTGGGAATATTTTGCCTTTATTGCGGAACGACGTCTGTGTAAACGCAACGGTGGGATCATTTGGTCCTACCTTTATCGCAGCTCTGTAATGCCTCGGGAGGTACCCAGTCAGCATGTCCATGTGGGCCCCAGAAGGGTTACATTTGGGCTGCATATAAGGGTCCCACATGGGTTTATCCGCAGTTTCCATAGTGGCCCCACATGTGTTTGCCCATATCAGAATCAGAATCTCCTTATTATCATTGTATAAAGCACAATGAAATTGAGGTAGAGCTCTCAGGTTCAGTGCAAGAATTTACAGATAGACAACAAATATCAGTAAAACAGCAACAAATATCAGTAAAAGGCACAGTTATTTACATAAAAAAAGTATTGCAAACTAAGATATTTGTAAAACAGAATTTAAGTATTGCAAATAATATGAGAAGTAGTGCAAATGACATGAAAGATAAATATGGATAAACAATGTGAAAAATAAATAATGAGATATTCACATCTCTGATTCTGATTCCAATATGGGTAAACATGTTGGGTCACCATGGAAACTGTGGACAAACCCATGTGGGATCCTTATATGCAGTCCAAATGTAACCCTTCTGGGGCCCTCATGGACATGCTGGCTGGGTAGTAACAGAGGTGTGATTAAGGTGGGATCATAAACACTATGTAAAAGGAACACCTCTCGCTCCACAACCAAAATGTGACGTTTTGATGACAGCGACCCCCAGCGCGGGAGACACAGCAGGCGCCTACGGAGGCGCTGGTATGATTCTGGGCTGCATGCCATTTTCACCCGTGGCACGAAGCAGGCTGCGGTCGGCCAAATCCAGGCACAAAGCTGGCCGATGTGGCAGGGGGCGGCTGCCGCAGGATTCCATGCCAGTGCCTGCATATGCACCCACTGTCGCTCCCACGCCGGGGGGATTTAAAAATGAGCGCTGTGTCACCACTCCTTTGATTCCGGAACGCAGGTCCGCTGTATAAAAGTCCAGCCAGCCTCACCTCTGATACTCCTTTGGCTTGGCTGTGGAAATCAGTCAGTGGTGGAAAAAAGGTGGGATCACCAGCTCACCTTTTTTCCGGGATCTCTGTGTAAACGTGGCTCCTGTGTTTATGGATCTGCAGCTTTCTGACATGTTTCATCTCTTCAGTCATTCAGCTGATATCGCTGAGAGAAGCCAAGTATATTCATTAGCGTAAAGGTCAACAAATAGAAATCATATTTGAGTTCACAGTCATAATATTAGCTTGTTTGCTAACCTACTACCAATATTAGTCTTGCCATTGCATCCATAATACATCTAAACTGCAATCTCTAACTTCATATTCATACATTACACATTGGAAATTTACTCAACTTTACAATCAAGTATGAGCATTTTGACCCTATTTGCATGAATAGATTTTTTTAAATAGCATAATTTTGTGTACATTCAGACAGATATGAGTCAGTAAAGTTCATCTGCAAGTTGTTTTTAAGTTTTTTTAAAATTGATATTTATTGTAATTTGCTGTAGCACTTTGAGGTTTTTATCTAAAAATGTAAAGTGCGTTACAAATAAAATTTCTTATTATTGTTATTATTATTATTATTATTATTATTATTATTATTATCTGCACTGACACAATTACACTGTTGAATTAGAAAAATAAAAACAGTGTTGCATAGACACAGTGTATTTAACTGTCCGCCTCATGCTGATGACATACTGTTAAAACACTGACAGTGATCACGGCTTTCCAGGTTCAATTCATCATGAAGAAGTAATAGAATAACTGAGTGGATTATTCGTTTGTAGATCTTACACCCAGTTTTGATGGTGATAATGAGGGTTATGTACTTGACGTGTGTGTTCAGTTCATGTTGTGTTGACACATATATGTTGTTACTGTGACATATTCCCAATATCTCTGAGTTGGACTGAATTGGAAGTGGCAGGTAGCTTTTCATAGCGATGGTTCAAACAATATATCCCTGAGCTGTTTGTTTAAAAAAAAAAAAATCTGACCTTTGGAAACTTCCAATCTGTCATTTCTCAGGTTAGTGTACACTCTTTTTGTT
The DNA here is from genome assembly GCA_037367295.1 of Apogon hyalosoma. Lineage (NCBI taxonomy): Eukaryota > Metazoa > Chordata > Actinopteri > Kurtiformes > Apogonidae > Apogon > Apogon hyalosoma. Next base: position 18,670,338 of record JAPQRP010000020.1, read on the forward strand.
TTTTCCTTTCACGGTGGAATCATGTGACCACAATATCAGTCCACTTCACAAGTTCAGGCCTGGGTTTTTATGGTCTGCATTCATATTCTGATGGTTTGCTTCAGAGAAAAGGATTTCAAAGTGCAGCAGCACCAGCTTCAGCTCAGAAAATACACTAAATAAAAACTAAGCTGACTGATTACAATAAGAGAACATTTAAACATATGTACAAGACTGACTCTGTTACAAGCTTTTTGATTCATGTTATTATTAGTGTTTTCCACTGGTGTGTGTGCATAATATACTCAACATTATTTTCATTTTTATCTGTGCCCTGTTGTTTTTGACAGGCTGAATAAATACAGCTTCCTGCTGTTTATTATCCATTAAGGAAATCCATAAGAAATAGTAAATGACAGCTAATGCTTTGTACATAAACACTCCCCGTTTATAAACAAATTTCTCTTCCTCCAGTTGTTTGGGCATTATTTTACTGAGCAAGCTGTGCTGCCCACAGTTAATGTTTTGGGAATTAAAAGACAAGAAAGCTAACAACCATCGACAGAATAAGTTAATTTTTGGTGTAGAATGGACGTAAAATAGTAAAATGACAAGATGCAGAAGTACGCTTTTTTTAGATTAAAAATAAGGTCAATAGAGCAGCTTGTGGTGTTTAGATACTGCGCTTGATGTCATTACGTTATGCTGGTAGATGAGCCACAGATGCTAGCGTTAGAAGGAAACATGCAAAGCTTAGCTGTTGTTATCATGTACAGTAATTAACCCATGAAGACACAAACATCCACTGTTGGCCAAAAGCATCTACTGATCTAAACTGTTGCTCCACTAATTCTATCAATACATGTAAATAATTGGTGTAAAATACAGTTTGTCACCTTGTCATGGTCATCAGATATGACCTATTTGGACGTTCAGAGGCTCCGTAGTTACCGTGGAAACACCGTCATCTTCTACAACATTGATTGACCAGTAAAACCCATGGAGTTGGATCAGTAACAGTGGATGGACACACTGGGTTTACGTTATATTTTACTGAAAAAGTCAATTTTTCTTCAGGGTTTTTTTTTCTGTTTTGATATAATAACTTTTGGCTTTACTCTGACCTTTTATGATCATCTTCATGATCAGTAAATTAAGCATAGGAAAATAGATGATTTTCACTGGAAAAAATACTAATTTCAGAGGATCATATTGCAGTAAATGGTGATAAATCACTTAGGAAAGGTTAAATAGAGAGAAAAATTAATTTGGGAACAGAAACAAAAGTCACACTGGGTCTTTATGGGTTAAAATACTAGTGTTGATCACATCATGATGATTTTTTCAAATGAGAATGTCATTTTTCAAACTTTAAATCTGTGGTTGATTTATCAAGATGTGGCCCACTTGGAAATTGTCTGATGTTTTCCAGAACTATGCCTCTGTCACTTCAGTGTCCTATTTCATCAGTATTAGGGGTCTGGTTGTTCTATGGCTAAAGCACACTAGACACTAATCTGTTTGTTTGTTGTTGTTATTTTTTATTTTTTAATAATTCTGTCTATTTACAGACCAGTAAAATTACCGATCCACTTGGGAACCAGTTTTCTTTTTGTTTCCACCCCCAGTAGTCTAAAGATTAGCCCTGAGCCGGCTCTGGAACTGCCCTGGTGTAAACCCAGTATAAGGGATGACTCAAAATAGTCTAAAAGGTAAAAGTAAAGAGCATTGATAACACCTGTAAACATCTGTGTTGTGTATGTAGAATATAAAGCACTTAGCGTTTACTACACAAATGCGGAGTAGCTGCCATTGGTCTTTTTTGGCAGTTTTTATAATGAAGATGTCTCCTCTGTACAGTTGATTCAACTCTTAAACCTTTATCGGGCAAGTGACTATTTTTGGTAATTTCTGCACACATTACAAAACCGTGACAGCAGCAGTTCCAGTGTGCACAGTGAGGCAACAATCTCAGGTCCAATGTGGTCTACAGGGTCTGTAAGGTCCACCTGTGCATGAACAGTGAGTGGACCTGCTTTGTTAGGTACCATGAAGTAATGGTACTAATGTAAGGAATGATGTTCAAAGGGATCATGTGGTTGTGGACAGGGGTCTGGATCAGCACTTATGTTCTAAAATACATGGTCCTTTCGCTTTATGTGTGTTTTCCTTTCATTTTTATATATACTTCTTGAATTTTTTATTTTATTTTATTTTTTTGCCTCTTATGGGCAAAGAACCAAATACAGTAACTTCATTTGACCTTGAGTTTCTACATGACAATGAAAAAATGTGAAAAGCATCACAAAATAAAGTCTTGTTAGGTACTCCAATAACACACTAGGTCTAAATTTTTTAATAAAGGGTTTTTTGTTTTTTTTTTTTCAGCTCAGCTATTTAGCAAAGATTTTTGAGATACTGCAGATAACACTTGACTATCTACATGACAGAACACATAAAAGAGAATAAAGTAAAGAGCTGTGTGGAGTGCTGTGTGTTTCAAAGTAGTTGATGTATCAGATGCTTTCAGTGTTAGACACTGATATATTAGGCGTTAGATGTATTACCCCCCCCCCCCCCAGTGCC
>JAPQRP010000020.1:18698910-18728500 GCA_037367295.1 Apogon hyalosoma
GGCCAATACAGAGGATGAAGAACTAGAGTATGTAAACTTATGATCAGGGTCATTTGGATAGTTTCTGTTGTCAGTATGATTTAATAAGAGCAAAAACATTTGTCTGATAATAAATGGATTCACCGAACCACTAGCCACGGGTGAAAGAAAAGTTTTTGTATTATCACTCATATTCTCTGAAAAAAGGCCAAAGAATCACAAATTCTGCTAGGGTATGTAAACTTATGAGCACAACTGTAATTTGTCCTCACGACACACCGATGCAAACACACCAATAATTGTTTTGCTTTACAGAGAGACCCTTTAACATTATTTACAGGTGAGTCAGGAATGACTTCATAAAATGTCTTTTATGCAGACGTTAGCTTGGACTGAAAGTTGCTCTAATTACATGTTCAAGGGGCATCAGTGCTCTAATGTCACAAAACATATTTTTGGCCATAACTCAAGAATTCATGCACTTATAATAAAAACAATTACACATTTGCCACAGGATGAAATTATGTAATGTTGACATTTGTCACAGTGTGGTTTGAAGCTGTCTCCTCCCTCACTTTGCCACACCTCATCAGCTACAAACAGTTTCACCTGGGACTCCCAACCGCCGTCTTCTCCCTCATCACCAACCACCCTCTCCACCTGTTGCTCACAGGCGTGCCAAATCAGCTGGCCAGCCTTTAAGCAGCTCGGGTTCATCCGCTCAGTGCCAGATTGCCCTGGCTTCATGCCCGACTCTCCAGCACTAGTGATGGGCAAAATGAAGCTTTCTGAAGCAACGACCCTTTTCATCACAACTGTATTGAAAAAGGTTCACTACGCGAAGCTTGTTTCGATCATGTGACCCATGACGTCCGAAGCTTCATTTGACACATACGCCATGTGACTGGTTCGAGCACTGATTTAATGGTAAAGGTTCGCAATTCAGTAATGATAAATCTGTACGTGGAGGAGTGGAACGCATTGCCCCAGAACAACATCATGAGGCTTGTGAGGAGCAGGAGACATCGCTGTCAAGCTGTCATCGGGCAAATGGTGGAAACACCCACTACTGACTTTGTCAACTGTGGTTATTTGGGGCTGTCTTCGTTATTGTCTAAATTGTTGGGGGTAATAAATATTGAACTAATGAAAATGGTGTTTCTTCTCATTCATTAATATTAATATCAAAGTGAACTATTACTTATTTTATTAAAATTCAGACCAAATAGGAAAAGCCCTCATGTAAATGTTTTCTGCATCGCCTCAGTGAGGGATCCGCCTGCCTTCTCTGTGGTTCTGACTCTTCTAACTCCCGCTGATCCTGAGCATCGCACTTGCCCACGTGAGCTCTCCCACAGCCTGAATGTTACCTGTGTAATATTTCAACAAAACTTTTGGAACTGTTCATCTGAACGTATTGCATTTGGGTCCTCCATCTTGTACACCACCCGTTACAGACATTTTGTATTCCCAACATCAAAGGTCAACTTCCAGCAGAACGTGTAAAAATGAATTCGTCCATTATTAAATACCATATTCTCTAAAACAGTCTGCAAGTGTAGACAACACATTTTATTATATTACATATTATTATTGTATTGTTTTGCTATGATGCTGTTTTTTTCTTCATCATTCTTCTCTACAGACAATAATGCAAGGGCATTGGACAATTCTCATTGAACGTACAAAACAAAGGCCTTGAACTAAAAGAGTAAGAAGAATTTTTATTTTTTTTTTAAAGTTTCAGTTCAATTGTCAAGGTTTATTTATTGTCAGTCCATTCCGTGTAGCACATGAACAACAACAAAATGTGTACTCAGATCCTAGCAGTTAGATAAGCAGTGTTTATTTATATCTATTTATCCATGTTGGTTCCATTGAGATCAGGGATCTCTTCAAGGGAGACCTGGCCAAGGCCACAGTAATACAGTCACATCATTATTTTTACAATAATAAAAGCATGCAATCCATCAAAACATTTATACACTCAACAGCTCTGACCTCAGAGTTTTAATGCTCTTTTTAAAATCAGACAAAGGGATCAGTGTTTGTAGATGGAGCTCAGACTGAAGCTTGTTCCAGGCATCAGGAGCTGGAAACCTAAAAGAGTTTTTTTTCCTAATTCAGTCCTCATCTTTGGAACAAACAGTTTCGATCTATGAGTTTCAAAGTGTTTATTCAATCCCTCCAGAAAAACATGGGCAAAAATGTTTGATTATGCAATGGAATATATGGGGGTTTATGTGATTTTATGCGGCGAAATTGCAGGAATGTTAAAAAAAAAGCGCAAAGTTGCAAAAATATACGGGAAGTGGAAAAACATGCGTTCCAATGAACAAAACAGATTCTTCTCCCACACCCTGTTCTAACTAGGTACTACTAAATGAAAACTGTCTAATTACATCCTATTATAAGCAAAGATACAAGAAGTAAGCATACACTACTTCACATCTCAAAATAACTTTAAGACTAATGCTTTGTTTAGACCCACATTACACTAATCATTTTTTCCTGTATTGTTAAATGTTAGAATATTAAATTTAATCCAAAATCTGTCATGTGGGATGGAATTGCGAGTTCCATGTCTAACCCTCCTCCTTTAACTGGGATTGGGGCCAGGAAAATTACCCAAAAGAGACACTCAGTGTTTTCTTTTGTTTTTTCTCTTAATTCTGGTGTAGTTTCTAACCTTATGCTCCACTTAAAAGCCTACAACAACTCACAGTAATACATAAACATTTTTTGCCATAGCTATTACATTTTTAACTTTTTTTTTTTTTTTTTGGATGAACAGTTTTAACTTCATAATACTAATAAATCTAAATGTCCCAAAAAGAGTGACTGTCAATGACAATGTGAAAAATGATGGTTAATGGTCTCGCCCTAATTCAGGTTCATTTTCAGATCCCCTCCTCAAATGCAGTGGTTAATTTTAGTGTGACAGTGAAATAACCTGCAGCACCCGCGGCTCGTTGAGGAGAGTAACTGCAGATTGATACGTGCTTTCATGTTGCATATTATATCACTACCCGTGTCAAGTTACAATGCAATATTTTTAAACTTCATGTGGAAAAATGCTGGGAATATGAAATCATGCAAGCCCCGCATATTGCATGTATTCTCTGTGGAAATATGCTATTATTGTGGTGAAAATGTGCCCTTTTTGAAAAAAATGCAGAGCCCTGCATAACGTGCGCCATTTGCATTGAATTATGCAATGGCTTCTGGAGGGACTGATTATTGAGTGGAGATTTCAGAAAGGTGCTCTGTAACTCTGAAATTTTCCAGTTCTACATCTTTTTTTTTTTTTTTTTTTTTAAATAACATTTCCTTTATAAATGCAAGTGCAGTGTAGCCAGATTATTCTTGGTTATAACGAATGTCACTAGTAAGATTGAAAAAAGTGACACTTAAAATATGCGGAAAACTCAAGTGAAAAGACATGCATCTCTACATTTATCTAATTTTAACAATATGATCACACATGTTGGTGTCAAACTCACAGTTATGTTTAATTTATGAACAGTATGTGTTATACCATGATTTGATGAATGATGAATACCTTTCTCTACTTAAAATTCAAAATTCCTTTTATTGTCATTGTATATACACAACATACACAATGAAATTCTGATGTGTTTTATAGAGACGGTACTTCATGAGTGAAAAAAAACAAAACAAAAATATAGAATGCAAATTATTTAAATAGTATTAAACATTAACAATAACCCCCCACACACACACACCCACACACACACACACACACACACAAAAGAACACAGAGTACAGTTGAAGTATTTCATGTCTGAAAAGGGTTATATGCAGAACCTTACTTTGGAGAAAATCTGAACAACGATTAACTTTGACAATTATTTTTTTTAAAATCCAATTTCAGTTGTCACCATACACATATGATATTTACCTATTTAAAATATAAATTCCAAAAGTCATTCCACCCTCTTCCACATCGACTGTAGAGACACCTTCAGTAACTATCACCTTTGTTACTTTTTGCTCTTACAAAAGTCACAGTTTTAAAGAAAACACTGTGACTTTCTCATCAACGGATGTTTTAAATTAACATCATAGGAGTATAATTATAGCACAGTTCCAATAGGATCAAAAGGTTATTTCTCTCACCTTTTTTTTTTTTTTTCTGAAATAAGGACTCATGGAGTACAACCAGAAAGAGTGGACCTCCGTTGCACAACCGTAGTTGTTGCCCAGTTATTTTATTATTATTTAAATTTTTTTTGGTCATGCATTCATTCTTTCAAATGTTTAAGTAATTTCTCATTTTACTTCTGATACTACTTCCTGATGCGCCAATCAGTCTCGATGTTGCATCAATCGTCACATACAAATTCAGAATCAGTTGGACACATGTTTACTGTGTGGCTGGCTTGCAGTCTATAGTTGCCGGTACGAGCCTTTTATCATTCTAAAGCATGCTATTCCGAATATGAGGAAATCTGCCGAGCTAAATGATGTAAACTTTCATTCCACACACTCATTTGGTTTTGAATCACAAAATAGTGACTAGCCCATCCATTGAATGTAGCATTTTCAGTAGTTTGTAGGTGGTTAGCAGTACAGCCTGAGACCGTAAACTGCCCTGAAATTTGAAATGGTAAATGGACTGCACTTACATAGTGCTTTTTCACACCTTCATGGGGCCCAAAGTGCTTCACATTCATCCATTCACCCATTCACTCATACACCAATGGGCACCAATGCCATGCTAGGCACTGCCAATGCACTCTATGCACAGCCCACTACTTCCTGAACTTCAGGTGGCTCCATTATTTCCTGTCTTTCATTATTGGACACACTGATTAATCCGTGTGTGCCTAATTAATCAGAAGTAGCAGACACACCTGGATGAATCAGTGTGTCCAAAAATGAAAGACAGGAAATAATGGAGCCACCTGAAGTTCAGGAAGTAGTGGGCTGTGCATAAATTATTTGGCTGGTGAAAATTTATTTTGGCCCGTAAATTTTTGGAGGTCACTATCCGATAGCAGATGAGGTAAAAAGTGAATTTTACTTCCTGCTAAGGACACTTCACCATGGTGCCAGGATTCCAACTGCCAACCCTTCAGTCATTGAATGACCCGCTCTACCAATTGAGCCACAGCCGCCTGAGAGAATTACGTAACTGTTTGGAGGGGGACACAAATTGCCTCTGTACACCATCACAATTGATTTGAAATGAAGCAGACGAGATGTGATGGAAGTGTAGACTAGCAGCTTTAATTCAAGTGTTTCAACAAAAATATAGCATGAACCAGTTTAGAATTATGATTATCTTCATCATAGTTAGAGGTTCCAAATACATTTGGACTGTACTTGTCGCAACTCATTTATGACTGAGAAAACAGGGTGCAGTCTTTTCTGATTAAAAGAAACAATGAAGAACTAGTGATACACTCTGAAGGTTCTGCGACATAACGTTGTTGAAGTTAGGAAACACTGGTGACTCGGGAGAAGTAGGACTTAAATGAGGCTATGTTTTTGGCTGACTTGAGTGCTGTGAAAGAAAAACCCACATTTTGGGCAGCAATTATGATGTTCACCTGCATTTAAAATCAGAAAGAAGAGCAAACCTGAGTTAAAGGAAAACCTTGGTGATAGAAGTCAAGTTCACACTCATTTCTTCCCAGTTTTTTTTTCCTTCCTCCTCCTCCTGTTTAGCCTTTTACCTGTTTTCTTCTGCTCATCTGAGCACAGGAGAGGGTCCAGCTCCGAGGACAACATGAAGGCTCTCCTCCATGCTTCCACCTGGAATAGTACCCTGTCTTTGTGTTGATTCTGTTTTAAGGATATGTGGCCCCTCTGTGTGCGAGTATTCACCGTCCAAGTCTGGGCATTTGCATTTGCTTGATGTGGGATAAGTGCAATGAGAGGTTTTAGTACACAGCACATCAAGAGACTTGTGCTTTCGGCTCTTCTATTGCTCCCTTTCTTTATCCCAAGCGGATTTCAAGATGCAGTGTGTACGTGTGGGCGTAGTGTACACATTCAGTTTGAGGGCCCTTTAGTTGAAAAAAGCCGTCTACCACCATTGAACACCTTTCTTCTCTGGAGGAAGAACATTCAGATATGGTTCTGTGAGGGGTAACAATCTACCTTCACTCAGACCAACTTTTTTCTCTCTTCTCTTTTTTCATTGACATCATTGTGGAGAAACAAGAAGTCTCCAATAACATCACAGGGGAGCTAAGCCCCTTTCATTTGTGCTGTCGTCACCGATGTACAGCTTCCCTAATGTTTTACAAAAACACATTTGCATTGCTTGTACATTTTCATGACCTCCAGCTTTGCTCTTTAGAAGTGGAATCATATTCATTGTGCAGGTTCTTTTGCAGTTGTTCAGTAATGTTGAAATTATGGTAAGACTTTGAAATAAGACTAGATTGAAAATGATTTGTAGATGGTTGATTATCAGTCCATGTTTCCTTGTTGTTTTTCATTTGTTGTTTGTTTGTTTGCTAACACTCTAGCAGCAAAACTATAGGTTGAATTCATACTAAATTTGGTTTATAGATTGCCAGTGACCCAGTATAGATGTGATTACATTTTGGGAAATGTAAGTCAAACTTCAACTTTTTCCTGATCCCCCCCCCCCCATTTTCTTATGATGGGCAACATTTCATGTCTGTAAAAACATAAATTTTGTTTCAATTTACCTCAAACTTGGCACATATATATATAGAAGCAGTTGATATGCTGACATCAGCACACGCAGAGACATGATGACATCAGATGGATCGATGCCAAAATAAGCTACGATACAAGCGAGGGGCAGGGTTTGTTGTGCCTGGCACCACTTGTTAATACGATAGTGACTGAAGTTGCTTTCCACAAGGTGAGGCCACATTTACTTGTCTTTCAACCTCAGATGTCATTGATTACTGGCTGTTGTCTTTGTTTTGTCCAATACTAGCATTTATACCTGTCCGCTTCTTCTGTGATTTGTCAGTGTCTTACCACCACTAATAAGCTACAACCAGCATATCTTGATAGCTACTCAGAAAGTTCCGTTTGGCCTGGTAAATTAACAGTTTATTCAAGTGTGTAAAATGCACCCTGTCTGATCACATGGCAGCTTATGGCATCAAAGTGAACACAGGCTGCCATTCAAGTCTGTTTATTAGCTCTATGAAAGTTCATTTAGCAATTGGCAAAGACACCTGGCTGAGTTGTTTGTCCCTGACAGTAAGTGAATGTTGACAGGAAATAATAGATACTTTTGAGCTGCATCAGTAGTACTGATTAGCATAACTAGTTTTTTATGCAGTGTGAAATATTTATGTTTCTGCTCAATGCTTTATTCTTTGTTGTTTTTTGCAGGATTGTATGGAGCATATCTGTTATTCCCCTTTATTCATACACAGCAAGAAAACAGAAACAGAAATTTGTGCACGGCAAGACACACAAAAGTCAGTATATAATGTGACCTGATGAAAAAGTAGGCAAACCAACAAGATGCATTTGATGTCTTATTTGAAACCTGGTGTAATTACTGCAGTAAATATCATCTTGTCTGAGCAAAAGAGTTCAACTCATGTTAAGTGTAATGAGATGTCACCCTAAATATATTCCATTTTGATCTGTAGAAACTAATCTGTTTTGTGAAAAGTTTGCCTTTAATTGTGTATTTATATTTTCGATATAGTCTGGCTGTATCTTGATATTGAGAAATGCATATGTGTGGTCATTCTAACCTTGCTAAGACAACAAACCTGATGGTAACCTAGACTTTTGCACAGTACAGTATAGGGCTGGGAATCTCAGGGTACTTCACGATACATGGCTCACGATAACGATAATATCTCGATATGGTGATTCTGCCATTATCAATATGTTGCTCTTAATAACCTACAATATATCCATGTGTTTATAAGGGTGTATACATGGGGGTGCATTCCTTAACTGCCATAACAACCGTAACTTGTGTAAACCGAAAGTGAAACTTAACATGCCTTGAACGTCTGACTCTTGGCTTACACGAAATGTTCACAACTTCTAACTTATATCCACTGCTCTATGGGCCCCCCAGGAATGCTGGGTCCCATGAATTTGTTACGTTTACCCCCACTCATTCAGAAAAGATGACCTCTCATGTCTCTCAAGTTTGTTGTGCTGCCTGTGTTTCGTATTTTGTGAGACAGTTCTTACTTCTTTGCAAAATCTTTATCCAGCTTTGTCCCATCCACACTATAAAAGCAAAGGTGAGTCCACACTTTGGATTTAAATGATGCCAGTGCATCTTTCAGTTCATGTCACTGCTCGAGTCCGCCATATTAGTGCTGTTGTTTGTTTTTTCTTCTTCTGTGACCAATTTTCAGCCACTTGCATGAGGAGCGCCCCCTGGATGATGTGTAAAACAGTGACTCGACCCACCACAGAGGAAGCGAAGTGAAAGTGAACAAAGTTTGTAGGAGCTATATTTTAATAATAATGATAAAAAAAACGAGAGCGCATCAAAAATCCATTGTAAGATTAAATATCACGATAGTTTGCCATATTGATATTTTGTCACACCCCTAATACTGTATAAGAGATGCTGACCCACAAATCATTGCTATATGTTGGTGGTAGCATCAGCATTTTATCTGCTTCGATTCACAAAAAATCTTGCTAAAAATCAATGTTAGTGGGAATGTGGAGAATTTGATGTAGATCACACACGTCTTTTGGAAATGTGATACAATAACTGTTTTGGGAGATGGTGTGTGGAGTGCTACAACAAATAATGGGGTATGGGATTCCAATGTGCTGTGATGTACTGAATTTGTGTAATTTGTCTGATGGAAGTGCAGTGGGAAACAACATATACTTGGTTAAGACACTTTTAGTGACTAGCAAAAAAGCTGTTACAAGGAACTGGGGAAAGACAGAACCACCAACAAAGGACCAATGGATCACAATTACTGAAGGAATATATACAATGGAAAAAACATAACTCACAAACTGTGACTACAAGAAGCACAAAGGGCCAAAAAAATGGAATAAATGGACTGATTACAGAACCTGGAATGGTGGAAGGACTGAATAATGTGAATGTAGTGTCGTGTAATATACCCAAGCAAGGTTTGTTTGTTTTTTGTTGTTTTTGGTGACTATGTGTTTATAAAATTTCAATAAAAACTAAAGTGAAAAAAATATATATATCTTGCTAAAAATCATTTTTTGGACATTAAAAATCCAGTTTTTACTATTAAGTAACAAAAACTTGTACTATCACAGACCAGGACAGCATTTTAATAGAAAGTTATGGTGTCGGTGCCCGTTACTGAACCGCTGAATCATCATTGTAACACAGCGGACTTATTGCTCTGTCTTTGTCTCAATGTACTTGTGTCATTGTGGATCTAAACTAGCAAAGTCACATAATTCAAAGACAGACATTATAGCTAACTTTATAATATAATTCAACAGTACATCAACACCATTTAGAATCTCATTAAGGACATACTGAAAGCTGGAGAAAGTAAATGCTTCTGTGTGTATTTTCATACTGCTTCATTAAGATGTAGTGCGTAAAAGTGGGATGTTAATTGCTGGTAGACAATCACTGAGCTAATGAACCAGCCACAGTCGTATAGTAGAACATGTAATCACAGCATATACAGGATAGAGTGTCTCACTCCTGTTGATCCAATCTAGCATCAAGCACAGCTGTGTGAATTCTCTGCATACATCCGCAGTACCAACAGGAAGTGCAGCACAACATCTTCTCGTGTTGAACTGAGGGCAGATTAGAGGCTGCACTGATCTAATACATCTATATAAAGGTACAGAGTGATATTATAATACAACTGGGGCGGTGGTGTCTGATTGGCATGCTAATCACTGTAGAAATACAATACATCCTACTGTGTTGCATCAGTTTTAACATCACATGACATCAAAACTCCCTTTATATCACAGAATGATGACTGATCATTTTTGGGTAATATTGAAAACAATATTTTATCAATGTTTCAGTATCTAAGTTTCAAAAATCTCAGAAGTAAAAACAATGCCATCACAAATGGTTACATGTCAGTGGTACTGAAACACTGCACTGTACGTATGTTCACTACAATCCAACTTTGAAGTCATTACTTGGACATAAACAAAGCAAACAAAAAAACTTTTGCACCGTAATCCATTTCTCTATTGACCATCTGTTGGTCTCAGTTCAGTTCCAAATGTTTATAAAGATAGATGAATTATGTTTAGAAAATTGTAGTTATTTGACACAGTTTCAACTTGGACTTCACTGAATGTTCAGACTTGTTTGTGCCATCCACTGCGCCAGTAAAAATATATTAAGAACATTTAATTTATTGTACATCTTTTAATAATACAGATATAGTCTGCTGCTGTTTGGGCCTTCAGGCATGTAGTTTTATAGCTTCCTGTTGATGCAGTAATATAAGCACAGTGATGGGTTAACACCAGAGTTGTACAAAGTTCAGAACTGAATTGAGAATGACCCCTAAATTCCAATTCGGTTCTTGAATTTGAATAGAGATTGCAAACAGGACATGGGATTGCAGTTCAAATTCAAATTGCAGGAAGTAGAATTGGAATTCCATGAAATTAAAAGAAATTAATGATAAATAGGGTGTATTTAACAATGAAGCTTTACAGTATATATTACATATGATTACAGTTTGAATTTTATACAGATATTATTGTATGGATTTTATGTACACAGTACTTTATTATAGCAAATAGGCTTTAAAAAAACAGGACCCCTAAGTGGGTTCAGCCACCTGTGTTCGGACGTGACGTATACAGAAGTGAGTAAACTTCCTCTGATATCTTTTATAGTCTCTCTGGTTCTGTTGTGAAGCAAAATTCTTAATTCTGTCTCCCTGGTGAAATATGCTAATTGGCTTAACAGCTGCTGGAATAAAATGCACACAACCATTTCAGTCATTTATTCTACATTCTCCAGTTTAATTAGTTTTGTAGATGCAATGACAAAACCACAGAGCATTTAGAGATTCTTACCTTAACCATATCATATAAAGTGGTGTCAATAGTCACACAGCTACTGCTTAGTGCAGGTTTTCCATCTTACTGTCTTGTGTAAAAGTTTCCATTATGGAATAATTCTCTAGTTGTGTACTGCTGCACAACATGCCTTTTGCATTGAATATTCAACATCGAATATTAGTGTGAAAGTGTTCACTTAGAATCAATTGAACCTGGCAGCTGGAGACTAAAGCATTTATTCACTGGTGGAAGTGATTCGGATGATAATGACGATGAGCAGGGCTGTATTTTGGAATTAAAGTGGGTTCTGATATACAACATTTTGACAACCAAACCATGTAACAATTACTAAACTCAAATATGATTCAGCATCTGCAAGGCCCATTTCTTATTCACAATTTGATCTCTTTGCACTGCACAGTTCGGGAGGCTACATGTTTTTGCAGTTTGTTAAACAGAAGCAGCAGGGGGTTTGGGCTTATGCTTAAGGGAGTGATATTTAACTTTTTAAAAATGGAATTATTCATTTTAAAACATTTCCCTGTGGTCTACATAAACTGTAAATGCTCTGCTTGGGTCTCAATTCTTCATTAATTCAACTCCACAGGTCCATCAACAATATTTCTGAGTAATGACACCAGAAAGGTCGTTTTGAGTGCTGGCCCTTTAAATGCAAATGAGACACTTCACGCTCTGCCCACTCCAGCTGTGCTGCTCTGTCCCATTCAGTCACTTGTTTATTAATACAACTGAATATTTTAGGTAATGGGCTCGAAGTTTGGACATATTTTCAGTATGGACTACAACCGCTGCTGCTGATAAACAGTTATGTTGTACTTGGAGAACTGTTCGTCGGAAGTCTTGACCTTATATGTGCAAATTTCGTGACGTAATTACTTACAGATGTAACAAATTAAGAAGGAATTAAAACAAGTTGTAGAAATTCACTCAATTTTTGCTGGAATGAATATAAAGATAGCTTTGCAGCACCTGGAGGGTTCAAATTCAAACTGTATGAACTATTAGGGTCCAAATACACAAATAAATGAACCAAAGACTAATAAAAGTGGGATTAGCAAAATATGACCCCTTTAAATCTGGGAGCATCTGTCAGATCCTCTTTTACTTGCAAAGTAATTTGTGTTGTGATGATGGGCAACAATCATCACATAGGCCAATATAACACACTGAGGGATAACTGTTGACTCTTAATGGGTCATACACATGCAGTATTTGACTGCACCACTTTTGATTTTGATTTCAGTAGACATTCACTCTGACATCTTTTTTTGCCACATAATGCTTATGTAGTGTCACAATAAGGTTAATAGTATTTTTTTTCCATCCATAGTTGCAATAATTTGTGATTATTGACGATGGAGAATCAGACCGCTGCATCCAGTCTTCATCACATCCCAGATTAGAGTCTGGACTTTATGGAGACTAATCCATGTGTGAAAATGATGTCTCAGTCTCCCTGAACCATTCTGTCACACTTTTAGAAATGAGAGGCTACTTACTGTAGTTGGAGTTAAATAAACAGCCTGGCCAAAAAAAAGTAACGGCCTGGATTTAACCAAGCAAATAATTCAGACCCTTCCATGGGTAAGTACTGCAGTGGTTAATAATGCTTCAGCTGGAACAGGGTATTTAACTGATGCAGTTAAGTAGCCTCCCTTGTCTTTAACGTCAAACAGATTAAGACAATGATTGGATTGATCAGGATCATCAGGCTTGTGATGGAATTGTTAAGGGAGAATGATCGATCATTTTCACACATGGATTAGCTTCCATAAAGTCCAGACTCTGATTTGGGATGTGATGAAGACTGGATACAGCGGTCTGATTCTCCATCATCAAAAATCAGACATTAATGCAACTATGGATGGAAAAAATATTATGAAACTTATTATGACACTACATGAGCATTAAGCGGTAAAAAAAAAAAAAAAGATGTCACAGGGTGTATTCACACCTGGAAAGTCCTCCTTTGTTCTGCTTATTTTAGTCGGATCGAATGCAGACTTTATTTTTTTCGTTTGGGTCAGATCTCACTGTCATTGCACCTTTTTACGGTGGCCGACAAGGGCCAAACACATTGCAATGGCCCAATGCATCTTCGTCAAGAGAAAACAGCTGCAAGTACAGAAACGATGCAAATTCACAAACTCAAACACAAGTCTAATCGAGGTGCAAAAAGGGGAACGTGACGAAAATGAAAAAATGCTCTGCAAGAAACAAAAATACATGCATAATATTCAAATGCTCTGCAAATAAAGAAATGATGCAAACCAAGAAAACATCTGCAAAAAAAAAAAAAAAAACCGCTGCATAACAAGTCACTACAACAGAAGTGCTCCGAGCCTGCAGCCAGCCAGCATTTATAGACAACAGACTAGTGTCAAATATAATCAAATCAAAGTCACATTACCGCGCTACGTCATAACTACAATTTGTTCCCACTGTAGTTTGAAACACTTTCAGTCAGTTGTTCTCCGTGTCTCTCTCCATCCTGTGTGTCTCTGCATTGAGCTTTTCTGCTGACAGCCCCCTACAGGTTTGGAGCACTTCCGTTGTACTGACTGGTTATGGAGCGTTTTTCGTTTGCAGATGTTTTCTTGGTTTGCATCGTTTCTCTATTTGCAGAGCATTTGATGATTATGCATGTATTTTTGTTTCTTGTGGTGCATTTTTTCATTTGCACCACGTTCTTCTTTTTGTACCTGGGTTAGACTTGTGTTTGAGTTTGTGAATTTGCATCGTTTCTGTACTTGCAGCTGTTTTCTCTTAACTGAGACGCATTGGGCTGTTGCAATGTGTTTGGCCCTTGTCGGCCACCGTACTTTTTGCTAGTGGACCAAAATTTTTAAACAGAAGCACACGTGACGAACTGGACTGGCACTGGACAGAAAAGTCTGGAGCGGAGTAAATCAGAGACAGCGGGTGTTGATGAAAACAAACATGGATGTTCTATGTCCAGTTATCATTTTCTGAATATGTATTCTATTTTTACTGACACAAATTCACAAGAGCTGATTCGGATCCAGTTTTGTAATATGTGCATCTGACCAAATGTCAATGAGACATTCAGTCTCCTCATTGCTCCACATCTGTCCACGGCTCATGGCTGCTGCTGTTAGCTCTGACTACCCATGAGGCGCAGCTACTTCCAGCGGCTGTGGTGGCTCGTCAAGCACAAAAAAGGCTCATGATGGAGTTTGCATGTTTGTATTCACACCTAAAAAAAGGCCAGACTTTGAGGGGGATTGAACTCTGGTCCGTTTTAAACAGACTAAACAAAGTAGGTCTGAATACACCCAGTGAATGTCTCCTGTAATCAAAACCAAAGTTAGTGCAGTGAAATATTGCATGTGTGACTTTTTTTTTTTTACACATACAAATAGGAAACATTAAAAAGTATTCAATCCAAATACAAACATTGTTAATTCAGTTTGTGTTAACTTTATGTTATTGGTTTTCACTGTGGGCTTTCCATTCCACAGTGGGAACCCGGTTTGTTTGACACATTTGGGGCAGTACTGTCACCAGTGTTAAGTGTTAAATGAAATATGTACTAAATCTAATCAAATGTATCTTGTCTTCAATCTGAATAAAGCAACAAAATTCCCATTTTTAGTTGCGACATTTCAATGGCCTTGGGGTCTCTGAAGGGACACCAGAGGCAGATCTGTTTTAGTCCTGTGGGGGTAGTGACTCAGTTCCCTGAATAAACGACTATTTTTTTAAAAGTTGGTTCCATAACAATCAGACAACCTATGGTGATCTTTTACATCTGATCTATAAACTGGCAAATAATGACATGGTACCTGAGAAGATTTAATGTTATCTTGAGGATCTATTTTATTTATTTATTTATTTATTTATTTATATTTTTTTTTTGATTAAAGACAGTTTCAGGTGTTACAAGGTGAGGTCTGTTTACAGCAGCTCTACCGTCACAAAGCCACAGCGTGAACCGATACAAGCATTTTTAAATCGATTCTCTTCTTTAGATCAACAAACCCGGAGTTAAAAATCACCAAACACGTCACTGATCTCTTCCATTTTGGCTA
Source organism: Apogon hyalosoma (assembly GCA_037367295.1). Taxonomy (NCBI): domain Eukaryota; kingdom Metazoa; phylum Chordata; class Actinopteri; order Kurtiformes; family Apogonidae; genus Apogon; species Apogon hyalosoma. Next base: position 18,713,958 of record JAPQRP010000020.1, read on the forward strand.
AGAAATCCACACTGCACATCATTATACACAAGTTAGATGTACTAAAAACCTGTATGAAGACAAAAGGCGACGGAACCTTTTCTGTGGCAGGTCCGAGGCTCTGGAACACTCTGCCCCAACAAATCATATGTGCAGAGTCCATTGAGCATAGACACACCTATTTACCCCCAAGTGTGACTTTTTTTTTTTAATATCTTCTAGTTGTGTTTTAGATGCTATTTATCCTATTACTGTGCATCTGTTTTTATCAGTTTTAGTATATCTTGTATTTATGCTTATTTTACTATTTTTAACATGTCTCGCATTTGTATCTGCAGCTTTGCACAGCACTTTGTGTCGTTTTAAACGTGCTATAGAAATAAACTGGATCTTGACCTTAAATTTATTGAACAACAAACCTACATTTGGCTGAGGACTCTTAAACAGTACTATATATATATATATGAGATAAGGGGGGAAAATTTAATCTTATATTTCATAATGACTAAAACCAAAGGTGTGAATTACTTGAAAATACACTACCAGTGACAATAAGAGTTTTCACATGTGTACAAGTCCCAATGATGATGTAGCTAATGTTACAAACATCACCAACAAGATGTCAGTCAAAACTCAAAGACTGAGAGCTGAACAACGCAAAATGAGCTGTTTTGACTATGTAATTTGAGTCTTTTTTTTTTTTTTTTGGCACTTGATGAGACATTTAACTTTGGCATGTGTCTAATATTTGTGATCTTGTGTTTCAAGCCAAATTCCCAGGCTCCAAATTTTTCACTTGCTGTAACAATGCAATTTTAGACATGCTTGTCTCATCTAAGTGGCACAAAGAATCAAGTACAGCTTTTTATCCAAACTGCAATATAGTAATACAATTTGGCAAAGGTATTTTCAGTCTTATGCATCTTTGTACTTCTGCTCCACTGCATTTCTGAGGGATAAAGGCATAAGTGTTGTACAAATTGTGAATTGTCACATTTAAAAGCCTCTAGAGGAATCATACTGTTTCAATAATCTCTTTCCTGTTCTGTCTTTGTACCAAGTGTCAAATAATGATAAGATTAACATTTTCCATTCTTGATCGTACATTGTGCAGAGGGTGAAATAATTGTACAAATAGGATAATTGTCGTACATCTGGCTATTCTATAGCAGCTTCTCTCTAATCTAAAGGACTATTTTACAGTTAATACGCAATATACTTGACAGTTTGACTGCAGGAATTGTAACTACCTTTTTCAGAATGTTATTGGTTGTTGTTGTAACTACCTTTTTCAGAATGTTATTGGTTGTTGTCCTAAATGTGTTTGTTGTGTTAAATTGAATACACTAAAAGTACATTTTAGATGGCAACCATTTGAAAGGAATTGCAACCCTCCCCCATTTGGAACCAACCGTTAGAAGTAAGCAGAAGAGGGGGACAACATTTTACCATCAGTTTGGTGTTCGCTGTGGAAGCATCATTTCATTGTGTTGTGTATTTCGATTTTCACCACTTTTCCTGAAACTGTATTCTCAGCTACCAGACTCCCTCAACAAAAACCTAATCTAACGCAGGAGTTGCTGGTCTAATACTGCCTTTAGGTATCTATTTGATTGTATTATTGTGTGACTACAGTATTTTATCACATTAGTGTCAATCCCAATTAACAAACAACCTAATAGACTGAAATAGCAGATGAGTCTTCTCTGTTCTACATGGTTAAATGACATTTTTGTCTGGCAAGAGATGAGTGATACTGTATCTACAGCAAAATTCTGTCAGTACTGATTAGAATATTCTATCAAACATATTGCAACTGGGGCAGTTTTGTACATATTAATCAATACAACACCTTTTGGATTTCTTCTCCTCAACTCACTGAGCCTTCACTCCTCATTTAGAATCCAGAAATTGATGTTGTTGGTGTTTCTTTCAATACTCTAAAATCAGTTTTTGCACATTTCAGTTTTCTAAAATGCACATCAAAGAATGAGGATTGAGGATAAGGGACCAAAGAGGCTGACTGAAGGACTGCATGATCAAGGATACACAGGTGGATCTTTTATCAAAGTCTTTTTGATGATCAGATCTGTCATGTGTAAGAGGTGTGACAAGTTTATTATATGCAAACTATGGCAGGAATATGACTTTTCCTGATTTTTCATTTGTATTAGTTGTTTAATTGTTCATTCATTCATTCATTCATTCACTTTCCGAACCTGCTTTATCCTCACTAGGGTCACGGGGTTGTTTAATCGATCATTGGTCAAATGTGAGATTGAACTTGTGTGTGTTGCGTAAAAGATGTATGATATCCCTACTACCTGACAGACTATTGACACATAATGCCACATTGTGAATTAAGCTATAGTTTACATGGACACTCATCTGACAGATCATATAATACAGCTTTGTCTGGAACAAAAAGACCCTCTAGTCTCTTCCTCAACTCCTCTACTCCCATTCTGGGACTAAGACTTAAAGACAGGAGGTGAAATGAGGATTCAGGGAAGATGGGATGATGTGTTAAAGTTGCAGGCTAATGTTGCTTAGCATATCAGCAAGGTAGCAGGATTGGTACATATTGCAGTGCAGTAATAGCGAATTACTTGCACTTGCAGCCATGTAACAAAACATCTAATCACAGTAGAGTACAGTTTTGCTACTGCTGATACACTATAGCATCAACCAAGGATGTGTTATTTATTTAAGAACATCTGAGACAGACCTAAACAGGAGCGTACATCTTCTCTGGGTGCTTCAGCGACTACTCACTCGAATGTTGTAAAATGGCATAACGGTAAAATCGTGACGACTGCTGTAGATGTCTCTAAATATACAGGCATTTTTGACATTCACGACATAAAACCTGTTATGTCTTCACGGTCTGATATTTTTAGGTCATTCTGACAGTTTTAAATGAGATTTTGCAGATTATTACAAATGACTATTAATCCTTATAAGGCACCTTGTCAACAAGAAGTTAAAAAAATAAAAAATCTTCACCCTCCAGCTTCGTGAACACACTGGGGTGTCATAAAAAGAAGTACTAGAATATGCTAAAACCTCACCTTTCCTTTGTCCTGCCTTAGGGTATGTTGTGCAAGGCTCACACTGTGGAAAGGGACATCTGTGTGATGTACACCCCATACACTGGCGATCCCACAACCAAGGACATCAGCAAAACATAAGAGGCATTTGTGAAGCTGCAACCTGCCTCTGTGGCATTTACACAGGTGAATTTTAAATCGCACCATCTATTTCTTTTATTTATCTTTGTCTTGTTCTTAGCTGAAGTCAATTAAATCAGCCAGTTTGCAAGACAAATGGCGACCTATCATCCAGGAAACCAGATGACTAGTCCACCCAGTCATTCAAGCAGCCTTTCTGACAAAGTAGATGACCAGTGAGTCAGTCAGCTATAGGGTCCTGTTGAGTCAGCCAGTTAGCTGTGCCCTGCAGACAGTCAGTTTGCCAGCAGGTCAGCCAATCAGTACGCCAGTCAGTCCATCAGCAAATCAGTTTTCCGGGCAGTGAGTGAGGAAAGGGGGAAATTTAGAGAGGAAAAGGGTCCTGTGGAAAAGAAAAAAAGGTCTTATAGAGCAGAGTTAACAAGGCTGGCCCAAGGCCCTGAACATCTCAAACTGCAAATGGACAGACAGGAAAGGAGGAGCAGAGGTAGATGAGGAGAGGAAAGAGACGGGCAGAGTAAGTTATATAGGAACAGAGTGAAAAGAAGGATTCAAGATGAAGAAGGCTGAGGTGACAGTGGGGTCTTGAATTATAATGCGAAGGTCATTTATTTTAGGTACTTGTACTGGCTGCATTGTTGGGAAACATTGAGAATAATGCATTGTCTTGGAATAATAATTCATGTGCTGCTCAGAGACATAAAAGCGTAAAAATACAGGTGACAGCTTGCAATTGTACATTTCTTAGCGCGTCATTTTTAGTTTACAGCAATGAACCTCGCATACACACATACAGACAGAAGTGGAATCTTTTAACGCTGCAATAAAGATGCAATACTACGCTGAGCCTTGTAGTATAGCTGCCCCGCAAACATTGTATTTGAGAGCAAAAGAAAAAGGACAAAGAGGAGCACAGGCATCCAGTGGTTTAAGAACTGCTTCCTTTTAACATGAATGTTTTTTGTAAATGGATATTTTCCTTCTTTGTTTAGTTCACAAAGTACATCTGTAGACATGAGAATAACAAAATCAGCCATTAATGCATTCATTTCTAATTTTTGATGATGGAGAATTGGACCACTGCATCCCAAATCAGAGTCTGGACTTTATGGAGGCTAATCCATGTGTGTAAATGATGTCTCATTCTCCCTGAACCATTCTGTCACAAACCTGATGATCCTGATCAATCCTGTCATTGTCTTAATCTGTTTGGCAGTTACCTTTTTTTTTGCCAGGCTGTTTATTATTTATTTACAACTGCTGTAAGTAGCCTCTCATTTCTACTTGCCACTATTTTCTGCCCGTACTTTCCAATGTGCAATCACATTTTTTTCACTATTTATATATATATATATGTATTACACACACACACACATACACACACATATATGTATATTTATGTAATTATTTTCCATAATTATGTTATTGTATTACTTTTTGTTATTGCTTTTTTCTTGTGGTATTTCTTGTGTTTATGCTCAGTGTTGTGCTGCTTTCAGAACCTCAATTTCCTGAATGCTTTGTACGACAGATCAATAAAGTTCTTTCTAATCTAATCTAATCTAATCTAATTTCTTAACATCAAAAAGATTGGACCATGCCAGGATTAATCAGGATCATCAGGCTTGTGACAGAATGGTTCAGGGAGAATGAGACATCATTTTCACACATGAGATTAGCCTCCATAAAGTCCAGACTCTAATTTGGGATGTGATAAAGACTTGATGCAGCGGTCCGATTCTCCATCATCAACACTGCAAAAATCTAAATCTTAGTAAGTGTATTTTTCTCATTTCGAGTCAAAATATCTCATCACACTTAAAATAAGACATAATCACCTAAAGAGGAACTTTTCAGTCAGACATAAGAACTTATTTTTAGACAATAGAGCTGGAAAATCTTATTTCAAGAAATCTTACCAAGATAATTTTCACTTTGTTACATTGGCAGACTTTTTTTTTTTTTTTGCTTAATTCTTTTTTTTTTTTTTTTGCTTAATTCAAGCAAAAAAATCTGAGAGAGCTGATTTATTAGACATACCTGGATTCATCAGTGTGTCCACTAATGAAAGACAGGAAATAAAGGAGCCACCTGAAGTTCAGGAAGTAGTTCATTTATTACAGATAAAACCTCAATAGAAGTCAGAAACAAGTTTTCCAGAGCCAGCGTCTAGTGCCTGTCCATGGAATTACACTTTAAATGCACCCACATTGGCTTCTATCTCAAGTGACAGTTGTTCTTTGGTTCTGACCCTATTCTTAAGACACTCTAAACAAGTGGTTCCAGGCACAACAAACCCCACCCCTCACACATATTGTAGCTTATTTTGGCATCGATCCAGCTGATGTCATCATGTCTATGCATGTGCTGATGTCAACATATCAATGGGCCAAGTTTGAAGTAAATTGGAACAAAATTTTTGTTTTTATACACATTTGAAATTTCACCCATTATAAGTAAATGGGACAAGAATAAAGATTTTAAAAATTCATTAAAAAAATTGACCTTTGACCTATTTTTCCCAAAATGTAACCACATCTAATCTGGGTCACTGGCAATTTATAAACCAAATTTGGCATGAATACAACCAATAATTTTGCTGCTACAGACATTTAAAATGTTGCCGATTATAAGTAAAAGGGAGAAGAAATAAGATTTTAAGAATTCATACAAAATTTGATCTTTGACCTACTGTTCCCAAAATGTAATCAGATATATTTTGGGTCACTGGAAATCTATAACTCCAATTTGGTCTGAACAAAAAAAACACATACAGAAACATCAACCAAATGCCAAACCTCGGCAGTATGGCTAAAAGTTGTTTAAGTCAGAGGCAGAGAGTAGAACACGAGACAGGACAACTTTGTGACACCAGATCACTACCATGGGACACATCAGACAGTCTGCATGTTCTTAGCCTCTGCTCCATTATTTTCTTATTTCAGGATACCTCTTCTGATAAAGGAACACCATGATGATGAAATTCTCAGACCTGCCCACTGAAACACTTGAATGCATCAGCGGAGTCCTCGGAAATGGCATCTCTGCTGCGGGAATCTAAAACTCTCCACTGAGAATTGTAATGAAATTTTAGCAGGAGAGATGGCAGAGTGTCAGCCTCACAAACGGAGCTCATAAATCCCCCAGTATAAGCCCCAGACTCCCACGTCCTCCCACTGCTCCTCTGCTCTGTCCTTTCCTGCACATTTTCAATCCACCTGCTCTTTCTCTCCTTTTTTAATAGTCCGAGATGATATTTTCTTTCCTCTCCTCTTCCTCTCATACTTCCATCACTCTACTTCTTCATACAGTCTCCAAGTCCGGTACTTGAACTTTCTCCTGAGGTTCCATTTATCACAGATTGGATTTTTCCTCTTATCTACTTCCTCTGGAGGGTATTCAATCTCTGAGAATCCCAAACCTCAAACTGTTTTTTTTTTTTTCTTTGGCTACTACTTCTATCAGCATAAGAACTATGACACTAACAGCTGGACTCAGTAGTCTCTGTGATGACAAAGATGGAATATCAAACATCTGGGTGTTTGTGCACAGTTGAGGTCAGAAATTTACATGGATCTTGGTCAAATGCATTGTGCAACTGTCAACATTTAATGTCAACGTCCATTACTCTTTCCATTGAGTTAACTCCTTTACTTCTACCGGACTGTGTAAAAACTCAGAAAAATAGCAAAGGGGATGTTTTATCACACTCTCACAGGGTCAAATGTTTACATACATCATTTTCACTGTGTCTTTAAACAATTGGGAAGCTTCCAGAAATCACATTATGAGCAGTTGAGGTCATTATGGGGTGTCTGTGTGTTTGTTAATGTGGGAGTTAGTTCACTTCATTACATTATTACCTCATTTTTCATACCCAGCATGTCTCTGTGTGCTGTTTCTTACACTATCAGTGAGCGATATTCCAAAGGAAATAATGTGACACTTCTGTAATAAAAACTGGTATAATATCAGAAAAAAGAGACCGAAAGAACTGTATGTATTAGACAGCTGCACTCGAAATGAACCATTCATCTGATCGATTATAACTAAGTTTGTGCTGAATAAGTCACTACATTTACATTACCTAGCTTAGCGCCCTGCTGTAACACATAAGTGGTGGAATATTAATTATAATTTCTTTATGTTTAGTTTTAAAAGAGAGGCCCTTTTTTCATTGGCTGCTAACAGGGGCGCTGCTATCAATTATGGGCCCCATGAAATTGTAATCGTTGTGGACCCCACAGAAATTACCTGTCTTCTCAATTTATTGGGGGTTGGTAGGTGGGGGTGTGATCCATATACAGCATCACTAACGATAGTGTGAAAATGAAACCAAAACTTAAGATGCTTTCAACGTTCGCCTCCCGACTTCTATACCTCTCTTACACAGTGGATCTTAAACAAAATTTTCACAACCTCGAACCTGTGCCCACTGGACCCCCTCCACTACTCTAAGGGTCCCCCACAAACTCTGGACCCCATGAATTTGTCATGTTTACACCCCCCACCCCCCCTTTATCGGCGCCCCAGGCTGCTAATAACTGTACTCTATGATAGCTCAGGGGAATTCTTCTACAGCTCGGAAAACCACATTCTATTTATATTCTCCCTTCTATATTTCACCTTGGTTTGAGGAAATACTACTCAATTTGGCATAAAACTTTCTTTTGAGTGCCAGGATTAACTGAAATGATTTTGGTGGTCAAAGGTCAATGTCAGTGTGGTCCCATGAGTATATGTAATAACTCAGGAACGCTTTGGTACTACGTTTGGTACAAAAGTTCCATTAACGGCATTGATAAACTTACTCAATCAAAGGTCAAAGGTCATGCTAACTTTTATCAAATGCTTGACCACTTTTACCAGCACAATAGGAATTTGTTAACAAAAATCTGGACTCAAGGATGAGCTGATCAGATTTCATTATATTTCAAAATTATGATGACCTCATGTCTGTCCTTTCTTGAAAATGTGACACCTCAGGATTTTTTCCCCCTTTTTTGACACAAATGCTCACTAGGAGAATGAACTGATTATATTTTGGTGGCCAAAGGTTAAAGGTGACCTCACAGATCACAAGAGAACTGCATAAACAGTGAGTGATTCCAGTGAAATTGCTGAAGGCTTTGAGGTTATATATTCCTGTACTGATATTTTATTCTATGTCTTAACCCAGTGTTACTTTCCCACCTATTTAACCTTTCTTAAGCAATTTCTCACCATTTTTTTATAATATTTTCCTCTGTAGTTTGCGTCTCTTCAATAAAAATCATGAATTTTCCCATATTTAATTAACTGATCATGTAGATTTTCATCAAGCTCAGATTAAAGTTAATTGTAGAAACAGAGAAAAACAAAGAAAATGTGACTTTTTTTAAACAAAATTCATCATTAACTGAACATAAAGCAAGTGTGTCCATCCAGTGTCATTGATCCAACTCCATGGGTTTTACTGGTGAATCAGAGTTGTAGAAGATGATAGTGTTTCCACATTCACTACGGAGCCTCTGAACGTCCAAATAGATCATATCTGATGACCATGAAAAGATGACAAACTGCATTTTACACTAATTATTTACATGGATTGATAGGCTTAATGGATCAGAAGTTATTAAACATTTTATATTGGTAGATGATTTTGGTCGCTAGTGGTTGTTTGGGTCTTTAATGGGTTAAAACCATAGTTACACTTTAGATGTTATTTGCTTTTGATTTGATTCTTGAGGGAAATGTCACCTCAGACCACCCTGATGTGTCTTCTTGGGCTCCTCTTTTACTCATCTCAGACCCCAAAGGTGGATATGTCCTCCTAAAGTCCACTGACTGGATATTTCCATCTTCTGTCCAATGTTACCTCATCACCGTGGGCTTCAGGGTGAGAAAAGAAACCATCTTCTGTACACACACTCAAGGAGCTGGGCTTTTCTTGCCGGTGACTGATTCTATGATGGTAAAGATTCTTGGTTCAAATGCAACAAATTATCACTCAACATCAAGGAAACAAATTACATAGTATTTCATTGCACTAAAAATAAAAGTAACACTGATCATATCCATCTCAATATTAATGGACAAAACATCAATAGAGTAATTTCCGCTAAATGTCTCGGTATCTACTTAGACGAATTCATAAATTTTAGGTATATCAATGTGTTAATCACAAGGTCTGGTTTATTCTTCAAACTGAGATATTGTCTTCCACGCTCTACTCTTCTCACACTGTACAGATCCCTCATTGAACCGCATCTCAACTACTGCAATATAATATGGTACAACACTTTTCCAAGTCACCTCATCAAACTATACTCTTTGCAAAATAAAATTATCCGTGCAATTACATGGTCGACTTTTACAGCTCCCTCTGGACCGCTTTTCCACTCCCTTGATCACATGAAGCTTCCTGATCTCAATGTCTACCACAATGCCTGTACTATGTATCAGGTTGTCCACCTACTTAATAAACGCCTATGTGAGCTCATCCCAACCTCCCGTCTCCTGCATGCTCACAACACCAGAAAAAAAAAAAACAACACCATTTCGGGGAAGAAGTGGGAACCTAAATGTACCAGCCTGAGTGTTGTTTGCAGGGGTCCACGGATTTGGAATGAGCTAGATGCGTTTATCAAACTATCACAATCCCTCTCTGCCTTCAAAAAAAAAAAAAAATGTCAGAAAGAAAGTTCTGTTTTCCTACATATAATCTCTGTCAGAATCATGTATTCTTTTGGAAATGCTGCTGTCTGTGTATGTGTGTGCACGTGTACCCGTACCTAGGTGTGATTGTGTGGATGCTTATGTGAACGCTTGTGTAGGTGAGTGGGTGTGGTGAGTGACGACGACTGCAAGGGAGTGGGTGGTGATGAATATGGAGGTGTGTGACTATGGGGTGGGGGTGGGGGCTGAGGGGGAATGTGGGTGAGGATGCTGTTGGTTGCTGGGTCCCCTATCTATAAGCACATTTGCTTTTTTGGGGTTCCCTTTCATGTACATCGGTTGTAAACTGTACATGTATAATATATTTTCGTTTCTGTGCATGAATAAAAATATCTGAATCTGAAAAAAAAAAGAAAAAGATGTCATACAACCAATGTACAGGTCAACGTGTGCATATGTCATACTACTTATATCTGTACAGTTGATACAGTGTCTGTAGAGAACCACAAAGTTACAATGACCCATTTAAGGGTTGAGGTAACGTCTGTTTGAATTGATTTGGTTGTGTTTTAGCCGTAAACTGAACAGAGCCAAGAGGAAGCTCCTAATATTCCCAAGTTAGAAGGGGTACACTATATTTTTAGTTGCCTCATTTTAGATTTAAGTGTCATAAATAAGGTTAAATACCTCTGAAAGTCTCCTCGTTCAAGACATTCACATCGCTGTCTTGGGTAGTTTATCGAAATTGCTGTATATTCATTAGTTTGGCAGGCTCTGCTTATGTTATGCTCTAAAATAAATCTAAGTGGGCTTGACACAGACTGTCCACACTAATATGACAAAGCTGAGTTTGTAGTGGATTCTGTTAATACCTAAAGGATAATGTACAGCAAGCTTTGTATTAGTGCAAAACAAACAATAAAGACCATTATTATAAATCGTGCAGTCTTTCATTGTACCTTGTAAGCTGCTATGAATTGTGGTTTTCCCTCACAGTTCAAAAAAAACCAAACAAACACCAAACCAATCAGTTCTGTAGAATAAGGGCTCATTTATGCTGTATGTTAAAGACGCAGATGGATACAGATAGAGCGTTCTGTCCATCCCCTGCGTACATTACATATATAATTCTGTCCGTTTTCCGGGAGCTTGTGGATCCGTACGCAGACAGAAGATATGGAGCAGTACCACCAGGAACCGTGGAGGCAGTGTTGAGCTTTCAACAGAATAATTTCCTTAAATAGCAGAACTGTGTGAGTTAGTGAAAAACTGCTGACATATTTATGACGACTACCTTCCTGAATGTCATCATTATCCGCATTAGTAAAACCTACTCTGTCGTCACCATGTTTGCTGTTATTGACTTTCTTCTTCTCAAAAAACTTTACTCCTCTTCGTGGTATTCGGCCAGTATGGTAATTAATAGCAATGCCCTCTGGTGGATTGATTGAGAAACGTTCATTCCAACGTACAGGACGCATAGAAGTATGAAGGCAGTGACACATGATAATGTTAGAAATAGACGTACCTAGTTGTGTACGTAAAGCGTGCATAAATGAGCTTTAAAACGACTAATACACTACTAAAAGTGACCAAAGCTGCATTCAGAAACAAAACCGAAAGACCAAATTCAAATAAAACTAAAGCTGCAAATTTTTCACTCCTCTCCAGCCAACACAGCCCCACCCATTGGTGTTACTAGTTGACAAAGAAAAGCAGTTCAGTGGGTCAGAGCTGCATCAGCCTTTACAAACTGGAAATAGCCAAAAGATCCAAGCCATTCTGTACACCAGAGAAGCAAGAGAGTAACCACAGTGGGATATATGTGTCTTTGTTTGTCATGGTTTTGTAGTGCACGAATGCAATAGACTATGCCTGCGGGCAATGCTGTTTCATGTAGGTCTGTAGTCTTATAGGTCATCAGTCCCTCACATGGCCTGTGGCATAAAGAGGTTAACAATGGCAACAGTGTCTGAGCTCAATATGCTCCCGGCAAAGCAAATGCAAGCTGCCGTTAGAATCTCAATGATCTCCAAATATATCACAGACATAAAAGAACACAGAAATGTTTTAGTCAATTAGAGGCCACAGAGCCTTCAGATGAATTTCAATTAGGTCAAAAATAGGCTCATTAAAATAGCAAGGAAAGAATATAATTTTAAAACAAGCAACAGTGTGAATAAAGTGAGCCTTAATGCTATTTAAGAAGCTGTAACAACAGACAGTTTATTAAGATGTGTGTTGATGTTATGTTCTTTTGTCTTGGAGGAGGCCTAAGAGGACCGACACATCTCAGTTCAAACTGGGAAAAGACAGTAAAAACTCAACAGCAGTGTGGTGCGTGTGAAAAGATCCTGCCCATCCTGGACCTGATATAAGCCACGCAGATCGCTGTGAATACCCAAAATTAAACTGTTATATCAGGGAGGCTCAAAATGTTATAGTTTTCGTCAGTATCGTCATTGTCATTAATGAAAATTAGGCTGTAAAAAAGAAAAATATGATGACAAAAATGATGTGTAGGTTAAAAAAACAACTATTATTACTTGGGAAGAGGAGGGAGGGCGGATGCACAAACATTATCATTCAAGTAACACACTGGTTAAATGTCGTATTAACACTGTAATGCTGAGGCAGTCCACTTTTCATGCATTCATAATTGATAACACCATAGCGCAAAAAGAGTTCATGGACAGTGCACAGACACAACACCAGTGACAGACGATGCCAGACAACTCCAATCAGAGTATCCACATCTCAATATGTATAAATCACTTATAAATTAATCAAGCTCGGACTCATTTCCAGTTTCAGTTTGTGCTGCCTCGCATCATGGCTTCCAAATATATTCCTTTATATAATTTTTTTATTTATTGATTTATTGATTTATTTTTGCATGTACTGACAACTGTGAACACATGCCAATCCTTCTAACACTGGCCGGATGTGTGATGTATTAAAGTCTGACTATAATTGTGATTTGCATATTAACACATTCTGGAATTAGCACATATTTGCTAATGATCTGATCACTACCATGAAACAACTGTTAACTTTCATTTTAGTTCAAGCTTGAGTGTTTTAAAGTAAACATATCACAGACCACACCTTTAAAATCCTGGGTGATGCTATATGTACATGTTAAGTATTCAGTTATGCATTTAGCAGTATTGAAAACTGATCCAGGGCTTTTTTTGTTTCTTTTTGAAGAAAATAGAATATATTATACACAAGAGGCTAAAATCAAAAGTGCATATTGAATTAAAAACAAAACATTCCCTACTCAGTAAATTCTAAAAGTGTTGATTTATTTATCCACGCTTTTATAGAAATAGGAGCATTATTCAAGGGCTCCAGTGGTACCCAAAAAATATTTCCACACTAGTTTAAGTACAGCCTACAGCGTGGCTAATGAAGGGAAATCCAACATTATGGGTGTTAAGCTTCTTTTCATTGTCTTAAGTCAGTGAAACTCTTATGAACTCCTCTCTTTCAGTGGTTAGCTGATGGTCCTGCATCGCATTGTCATTATCTTAATCAATATGCCATTGGATTAAGATGCAGTGGTTGGAAAGGCCATAGCAAATGATCCACATCATTTTCATTCGACTCACTTTGTTCTGATTTCCATCCCATTTGATGCACATCAATTGTTGAAACACAGCTGAATGCCAGACCTCTCGTGTCTTTTGTAGAGTGCCCTCTGCAGCGCTCAGGGCACGGTGGCACATTTTGCAAGCATACATAATAAGCTGCTTTGCTCTTGTTAAAGCCGACAAATGAAGACATTCTTGTGATGTGCCTTACCTTGGCACTGGATTCAACAAGTCAAGGCATCTTTCCAGAATGGGTTCAATCAAAAACAGCTGCGACAAATTTACAATTCTCAAAGGTCCCCGTCCATTTATTCATTGTCTTCATTAAATGACATCCAAATATTCTTCTTCAGTTTGATGTATGATTTGCAAGAGCAGAGGCTGGTTGCTCTGTAACTGTCTGACCATTGCATTCTGACTGATTAACCCTATAACACCAAACATAATATTTTTTTTCTTGAAAAACCTGATGTTTACAATTAGATACATGGAATACACAGATAACCCACCAGGGGGAGGAATTCGTTCACCAGAGGCCTGTCCAGTGATACTACAAGACTGTCATTAATGAGGAAGGAGGCAGAACTTTGCCTTTTGAAAAGCAATTACCAATTTGTTAGACATGTTTGTCTTATATTATGTTTTTGTTTGTTCAAAAAAAATAATAATATTTGAGCACTGAGACCTGATGTATCAAATATGATCAAAACTCAAACATGGAAGTTGATATTTGAAAAAAAAAAAAATTGGGGTTGTTCAGTAGGACCAATAAAGGCTCCAGTTTCAAAGAACTGGAATTGTCTGTGAATAATTTAATGGTTCAAGCTTTACAGGGTTAATAATTTAGCAACAAAAGAAAAGGTAACTCACTTTGAATGAAGCAGCAGGTAGAGGACATGATGTCAGAGCTGCAAGAAATAACAAGGTAGCCTCAACAAAGTGTGTAATGTGAGCTTTAGGCATAGATCAGAATATTCCGTTCATGTGTCGCTATCGCTGTGCTTCCATTGGCAGATTTTTTTTTCTTAATTCAAATTTTTTTCTTTCTTAATTCAAGCAAAAAATCTGCCAGTGGAACAAGTGAAAATTATCTTGGTAAGATTTCTTGAAATAAGATTTT
>JAPQRP010000020.1:18746957-18785260 GCA_037367295.1 Apogon hyalosoma
TTTTACTCAAACACATACCTATAAATGGTAAAATCAGAGAAAGTGATAATTTTGCAGTGGTCTCTTATTTTTTTCCACAGCTATTTTTCTACCCATTTTATTTTACACTAATCTAACACAAAAAGTCATTTGTTGCAGCTACTTATATGCAAAATAAAATTGTAAATAACCATAAATAGTCTAAATCCATATAAAAGATAGTTCACAATATGGAAATACAGGAAGTTCGTCTACAAAATCATGTTACACTTCTCACAGTGCCAACAAATCTTCAATCGTCTGTGTAGTTCGAACAGTCAGATCAGACATTTAAGTGGATTTTCTCTCAGCTTCACCCTCAAGTCAGTGAGCTAATAAATCATACATTTCTAGGGGCTGGTATTCTTATATATGCTGGCTCACGGTCACTGTCATGGCTTACTGAGTTGAACACTTCAACAGAAATGAGCCAGCATTGAAGTTATTAGTTACACCTATGCATAATATAAGTTAAAAAAAAAAAAAAGCCTAAAATTTTACATCTTCCCTCTAATTTTAGACAAAAGGTTGTATTGTCCGATAAAATTACTTAGTATATTAGATTTAATAAGGTAATAAATAATATATTAAAAAGGGATTAAATTGTTGATGGTTTTATTGCCATTTCTTCTCTCTTTGTGATGTAATATTTGATCTTTTTCCAGGTGTCCATTTGTGGTTTTTGGTCCGTTCTACCTGTATTCATAAGCGTTCACATCCGCTGCCTTTTTTCTCATTGATGGTGTCAGCCCTGTCTGAATTGTTACTGATGCTGTGAGCCTTTTGTTCAGCTTAGCGGGCCGCCTGTCAAAAGCACAGCGTAGTACCATAAAGGACATAATCAGCAAACTAAACAGTAGGAGCTGACAAATATCAAAGAGTGGCAAACTGGTGGAAAACTGTCACACAGCGGGATTCTGACAGATGGAAGCAGAGTGGAAGACAGCAAACAAGTAAGACATTATGTTTGGGACAGATGTGTTATCTCTGCTCTGATCATTGCTGTTTGTATAGGCTACCTGGTGTTTGTTTTATTTAAATTTTTGATCAGCTGCATACTGTGAAAATACTAAAAGACAACAACCGTGGCTTTAAACTGAAGTCAGAGTACAAGTATTTCTAGGTGTAATACCACCTATGGCCACTAGGTGCTGGCTTAAAAAAGATACTGGCATCACTGACGTCCATTGAGCTTCTGTATATGAAGAGCTTAACTCAATTTGTTTTTTAATTTTTCCTTAATCACAAGTAATTTGTGATGTTGATATCACCTTAAGCATTCAACATGCTTTGCTGGGATCTACTAGTTTCATTCTAATTTTAAGCTACTAATGCCTAGTGTTCCACTTTGTTGGTGCTAGGGATGCAAATTATTGATTAATTCATTAATCATTAGTTGGTTGACCTTATCGATCGATTAACGATTCATTGATAAGTGGCAATTTTCCTAGGAATCTGAATTTCTCTTTCAATGGGGTCTATAAGAATAAAAGCTAAATATTGTTTATATACTTCATGAAAAAAAGCACGTCATATTTTGTAATGATTGATTTATTGAACCATTGGATACAGTACAGGCAATGACATTTATGTAGTAGAACTAAAGAAATTCTGCAGAGAAACTCAATAAAATAAAGGCTGTTGCTACTGGTCCGGGCCCGGACCCATGTGCTGCTAGTTATTTGTCTGGCACTTCCTGTGTACATGCACAGTGAGCCGTTACCTAGTGCTTCGTAAGTGCACCTTGATGCCTAACCCTAACACATTTTAGTGCAAAAGAATGCTGGCGCAGGTGGCGTAGTGGCGTACTGCACATGTAAACTGGAACTAGTACGGACAAATATGCTGTGTGGCAGTATTCACTGGTCCAGACCTATAGACACTTCGTAAAATAAATGGATCTGAAGAGAGGCAGTTTAGAAGAAATGAGCATTACTGACTTTTTTCTGACATGATGGAACGAGATTTCAAAGATTACAAATTAGTACACGCAAATTGGGATCTTAGCAGATCCGGCCCTCAGTCTTTAAACACATTTCATGTATGTGAATGTTAGACATTGTACTTTTCTTGCCTGGGCCTCTTTCTCTCGAGCTGAAAAAGATTGCAATTAAGCATGCTATGAAAAGTTAACTTTAGGTTGACTTATCCTTTACGAGTTTGACGTTACACTACGGGGAAAAAAATAGGGTTTTGTGGGAATTTTATTCTTTATAGTTTCATCAACCATTCTGTCCTCTAGCCAACATGAGCATCATTTTCACATAAGCATATACAAATGTTATATATTAAACCCTAACCCTTAATAGAGAATTTTAACAGCACTATGCAGTTTTATGGCAGTTGTTGAATTGAACATAGTTGTTTTATCGCAAAAGGGGCAAATTGTGTTCAGCCAACAGAATTACATAAAGTTCAAGAAACATTCAGAACCAACTATACTATGAAAAACAATACATAAATAAAATTAATATCATATTAAAGAATTCCCCTGTCTCTGCTCCGGCTGGGTTTTTGAATGATTCAGTCTGTTTGTTCTCCATCAGAAAATCTGCAACCAGATGGATT
Source organism: Apogon hyalosoma (assembly GCA_037367295.1). Lineage (NCBI taxonomy): Eukaryota > Metazoa > Chordata > Actinopteri > Kurtiformes > Apogonidae > Apogon > Apogon hyalosoma. The sequence continues at coordinate 18,749,544 of JAPQRP010000020.1, forward strand.
CAAGACAAATTCACTGCGGAGTAGATTGAGCGTCCTTAAAAGACTGAGCCCTCAAGTAGACAGAATTAGTTGCTGGTGTTTAACATAAGGATGTTATTTCGCATCAGTGTTTTTCACTCAGTTAGCAGTAGCTTGGTGAACGTCAAAGACCCTGTATATTTAGATGGTCCACCTTCCATACTCCAAAATGGGTGAAGTCGGAAAGGCTGAAAATGTTACGTGGATCAGTGAAAGTAGATTAATATGGTTTACATGTGTGGAAAATATGTCCAATAGCTAGTTGAATGACTTTGGGATGACATCTGTATTTCCCATTCACCTGCTGGAATAACTTTGCCACCAGTCTCTTAAAGAGGTGGGACATTAGAGAAATAATGAGACACTGAAACAGCAGATCACTCACTCTGTGTTGGTCTTAAGGGTCTTTGGTTTCACCAGTTACTTTCCGATAGCTCCAAATATAGCAACAAATAGTCAAAAAGTATGAAGCAGCAATGTCATTTGTGGACTTTGCAAATGGTGGCACCACAGTATCAGCGTCCATAGTCTACGGTAAATACATATACAAACTCATGAATATACAGTAGCAAAGAGACACAACTATGCAAACAAGCACTGCTGAACTTAAATTAAAGGGCTCCAAATTACAAATTGGCTCTTGTTGTACTTATTGAATTTGTGGATGAGCCTCATAAATCACAACTTATAGAACTGACTGATAGAAGCTTTTCTGTTCAATTAACTAAATTCAATGACAGAAAAGGAGCAGAAATTGATGAGGCAGGTAAGTCCCTATTCATCCATCTTGCCAGTACATTAATCAGACATTATGAGGTTGTGTCATCCAGAAGCTTTGCCAGCGTACAGGCCAGGTGCTGTTGGCATGTAATTGGAGGCATCATCTGTGTGTTTTTGCAGTAATTATCAGTGCCTTTAAAAACAAGCCAGCTTTATTGGTGTGCAGAAATAACTGAGAAATGGTATGGAATGGATTCATCATTTCCCACCAGAGGAAACTGTTGCTGCCACAGACAAAGAAACAGCTTTTTTCTTTTGGCTTTGTAATCTGAAACACCCGCAACTATGTCTGCTCAGCACAACTCCCTGACCAGGTACTGCCAACACTCCTCCAATGAGACTCACTCTTGGCTTTTTGAAATGTTGCCAAGAGGTGCCAGATGACATTACATGCTAATTTGCATAGAATACTATCTGTCTACGCACTAAGAATCTATTCTTAGCAGAGCTTTTACCATCTTTTTAGTTGTGTGATCACACCTCTATGGGTTTGTCAAGCAAATAGTTCACATTTATATGCATCCAAACCAGCAGTGCCAATTTGTCACCAAATGCTCAGGGAGTCAACATATTAACAATGCTCCCTATGGTTATTTGTCAAAACTTACTTTTCAGAACATCTGAAAACTGCTAAATGTGGCAGCAGAGTCATAAGGTTGACAACAGCTTGTGTAATTATTTCCAATTATTCTGAAAAACACAGTCTGCACTAGTATATCAGAGTTCAAAGTCTATTCCATAGCATGTCTAGGAAATTTAATGTAGAAAGTGCCCAGAGGGAGGTATTACTTTTAATCTTTTTTTTCAAATTTATATTGGGATGTTGCTCAAAGGCGAAGCTATTTGGAAGAAGCAGTGACTTCTCTAAAAGCACTGTCTGTTAGATGTCAGTCAGTCAGTTGACCACAGTGAAATATCCACAGATGTAGACTCCTGTATTCAGTTCAGTTCAGTTCATTCAGTTTTATTTGTAGAGCCCAGTATCACAACAAGGTCGCCTCACAGGGCTTTACAGAATTTGTTGCATGTGAAAATAAACAACAGTCAAATAAACAGTAGATGAAGGAAATGGATTAATGTCCCGGGCATCCCCCGTCCTTAGACCCTCCTTCTCGGCAAAGAAAAACTCCAAAAACCCAGAGGGAAAAAAGAAACTGAAGAGAGAACCACAGTGAAGGAGAGATCCACTCCCGTGAACGGACAGGCTGTAGATGCACCAGGACTGATGGACGTCCATTTGCGGATGTAGTTCCAGCCTGTAAAGATGCAGTAGGGTGGGGGCACATGAGGGGGTCCATCTTGTCAGATGAGGGTGAGGGAGGAGGTCCAGGGTCACAGGTCAGGACAGGGCACAGACGAGTCACCTCAGGTCCTGTCGTCATTGGGCCCCAGGCGGCTCCATCTGAAACAGTAGCCGCTCCCCCAGAGGGGAGTGGGGAAAAGGGACACCGGGTGACTTTATAGTGAGTCAAAATCTCTACACTTCGCCTTGGAAATAATTTCACAGTAAATAATGGGTGTTTGTAGAACTCGGAAGCTAAAGCTAAGTTGTCTTCTCCTGCAAAACCTGATCCAAGTGGAAGTGATGGCAAAGTTAGCACAACCAAGTGTTGTAGTTTACATCATGCGCAGGTATATGTCATACAGCCTCACAGCTCCAGACAGCTTCTGTATGCCTGCTGAAAAATGTGGAAGCAGACATAACAATGTAGTTTTATGACAGAAGACTCCACTGATTTTGTTTCATCGCTACAAGGTAGAATATAAATGTCATCTCAAGTTCTCTTTGTCTGTGTTGAAGGTATAGAACATGGTGGCTTCCCAGATAGAGGGGTGTGCCCGGCAGCCATTAGACAGACCCAGCTGCTGTTTGTGAATTATAGAGAGCTCCCAAGGAAAGCTTCTGACAAAACAACTGCTGTCTCACTGGATATACAATGCCATCTCTCAGAACACTTAGTATTAAATGTGTTTACTGCTGCCTTTCCAAACTTAGTGTCAAGACCCCAAATGTGGCACACACCTGCTTTTATTGGGTTACTGATTGACAGAGGGCAAAATATAATGATGTATGAATTTATTCTTAACCCTTTATAGGGCATTCATTGAAATACTCTGAAATTCTACATTTCAACCTTAGTGTGTTATTGGAGAACATAACAAGAATGTATTACTTTTGTGAAATTTTTCAAAAAAATGTTATTGTTATGTAGAAAATCAAGTTTAATGAAGTTACCATATTTGGTTCCTAACCCATAAGTGGCAAAAATAAATCAATAAATAAATCCAAGAAGTAAATGAAAGGACCATGTATTATAGACCAGTAGAACATCACTTTTCTAAAATTACAACGTGATGTAGAGGAATGTGAATCTGGTGACATGATCCAGATAAATGCAAATGAAAAATAAATGTGTGACAAAATCGTCTCAACTCCAGGTCCACGTGACCGGAAGGATGAAATCTAGAGCGAATTCAAATTTTCCTCTTATTTTAACCCTTTATAGTTCACTCATAGAAATACTCTGAAATTCAAAATTTCAACCTTAGTGTGTTATCGGAGGACATAAAAAGACTTTATTACTTTGGGAAACTTTTTCCAGTTTTGTCATTGTCATGTAGAAAATCAAGGTCAATTAATTTACCATAATTGGGTCTTTGCCCATAGGTGGCAAAAAAAACCCCAAACAAGATATTTAACTATATATATATACACACACACACACACACACACACAAAAGAAAACCACATGTATTTTAGAACATTAGAACATGCGTGCTGATCCAGACCCCTGTCCACATCCATACTCTCCCTTTGAACATCATTCCTTACATTAGTACCATTACTTCATGGTACCTAACAAAGCAGGTCCACTCACTGTTCATGCACAGGTGGACCTTACAGACCCTGTAGACCACATTGGACCTGCGACTGTTGGCTCACTGTCCTCACTGGAACTACTGCTGTCACTGTCTTGTAATGTATCTGGAAATGACCAAAAATAGGCACTTGCCCGATAAAGGGTTAAATGTAAGATGAGTTCTGATGTATCTGATGCCTGTGACTCCTGTCATTCCCTCACTCTTGATCATATTCATGACATCCAAATACAAGAAAGAGTTCATGAATAATTTTTCCTAAAAAAAGAATAGACTTTCAGGAGACAGTGTTTTGACATTAGAAAAGTCAGTCAGTCATGTTTGTGAAGGATTCAAATACTTTGTTGCATGTGTCTGTCAGGTGGTTTTGAGCATGTTGTAAGCAGCTGTCAGTGTTAGAAGTGATCTTGCAAGCCATAATTGTCATTCAGACCCTCCCAGGATGGGTATGTGGGAGGCTGACAGGAAATTATCACACTTTACTTATTACAATAATCCACTGTTATGACCCACAGAGCTACAATAACCACTTTTATTAGAAATTTGCCATGTTAGAGAAAAATGATTCATACATTAACTTTCAATGACCCAAACAACCACTGGCAACCAAAATCATCTACTGATCTAAAATGTTTAATAACTTCTGAACCACTAATCCTATCAATATGTTGAAATAATTGGTGTAAAATACAGTTTGACATCTTTTCATGGCCATCAGATATGACCCATTTGGACATTCAGAGGTGATGCAGTGAACATGGAAACACCGTCATCTTCTACAACATTGATTCACCAGTAAAACCCATGGAGTTGAATCAATGACAGTGGATAGAGATTTTTTTTTTTTTACTTTCAGTTATTAATATATTTGCAGAAAAAGTCTGTTTTTCTTCAGTTTTCTCTGTTTCTTATATAATCACCCTCAACTTTAATCTGAGGGTGATGAACGTCTACATAATTTGTAAATTAAATATAGGCAAATACCTGATTTGTATAATATTATAGTAAATGGTGATAAATCACTTAACAAAGGTGAAATAGAGGGGGAAAAATCATTGGGGACCACCACAAACGTACCACTGGGTCTTTATGGGTTAACTAAAGCAGGGTACACGCATAAAGATAATCGGGCTATTTTTGTCCCGATTATCCCTTTTCCCAACCAAGAACGGCAAACAACAGATTATTTTACATCTTAAAAGATTTTCCTGTAAGATTATCCTGTGGTCTGAGGTGTGTTAAGAGTGAATTTGTCCTGAAAATTGGCTCAGAAATGGGTCGGGGCCGACAATCATAAATATTAAACTTGTTCATTATTTACCACCAAAAATCTTCATGTGTGTGGGGAAAGCTGACGACTTCCGAGCCATGACTACATGAATTGTGAGGTGGAACGGAATGTAGCCAGTCAAGAAGCGAGCTGACTGAGGAACAAGGAAGCAGCGTAAATAAAAACAAACATGGCCGACCTGAAACATAAAGTTTGGCGGACCTCAGAAATTTGGGATTTTTCCATCAAAAATAATCCCAATAACACCATCATTCCCTCCTTTCATATGTCCACGTCCATGTTGCGCGTTGTATTTTCTGTTTCTTCTTCGTTTTTCTTAGATCGCGTTTGATCACACCAGATTTCTGGTTTGGAGGACTTCATTCTAGATCGGCGGTGGGACAGAATCGTTATGTGTGCGCTGTGTTGAGGTTATCGGAGCACACCACACACAGTACAATCAAAACTGTTCAATGCCTGCTTTTTAATCTTCATGTGTGGGGTCTGGAACAGATAAAAAATCTATTCAGGTTTAGAAAATCCTCATGTGTGCACCTCGCTTTAGACTTTACATTGTGTTGATGCTCTTTAAAAAAAACACTATTCTGGAAACTATTCTCCCTCCATCCCTCCATGCTTTTATTTCTGATTATGTTCCAAATCATCCCAATACAAGCTCCCCATGTAACTTGTGTGTGTATATACTGTGTGTTGTCTCTCAGTCAGATGTGTTTGGGGGCTGAGGCTTGATTGAGAGTCTCCAGTATGGCAGCCTGCTGGATAAACTGGGCGACCGCAGAGAGTGCAGCACCATACTGCATCGCTGCCAGGCTCAGCTGGCCACCGTTCCCTACCTGCCGCAGATCAGCACCCAGCAAGACAGCACACTGGTAAGCAGCTGTACAGACTGTGAGGAGGCGCGGAACAGCTCATTGTTTGTGAGTGATCCGCAGGAGTGTTGAATACTGAGGCCCGTGGTGCAAAGAAAAAACAGAACTACAGTAACGCTCAAGTTAGCAATGACATTTTAACTGATAAAAACCCACACAGCCGCTGGTGACCGAAAACATCTACTTATCTCTAATGTTTAATACCTGTTGATCCACTAATTCTATCAACACATGTAAATAATTGGTGTAAAATGCAGTTTGTCATCTTTTCATGGTCATCAGATATGACCCATTTTGGACGTTCAGAAGCTCCATAGTGAAGGTGGACACACCGTCATCTTCTATAACATTATTTCACAAGTTAAAACCATGGAGTTTGATAAATGACAGTGGTTTTTGAGGCTTGTTTTAATGTTCAGTTAATGATATATTTAGTTGAAAAAGTTCTTCAGTTTTTCTTCAGTTGTCTCTGTTTTTATATAAAACCTTGAATCTATTCTGAGTTTTCATGAACAGCTACATGATCAGTTAATTACATATAGAGAAAAATACATAATTTACACTGAAAAATGCACAATACATAGGGATAATATTATCATAAATGGTGATAAATTACCTAAGAAAGGTTAAAAAGAGAGAAAAATCCATTTTTGGAGCTGCCATAAAACTTGCACTGGCTCTTTATGGGTTAATGATCCAGAAAGTACAGCCGCATTAATTATGTGTCTGTTCAAGACATGATTATATTTTACCTCAAACCTACTCTTATCTGTAATTTAAAACATTCACAACTAGTGCAATATTAATTAGATTATTGTGTTTGACACATCAGTGGGGACACACAAAAGATGATGAACAAAAGCTTACTGTAGTGATGCCTTAAAGTCATTTCACAACAGTGTGGAACTGTGGAAAAACACATCTGAGTCGAACAGTAGCAGGTGTAGATGAAGCCGGTTTTGTGGAGCCTGCATGGGACATTTGAGTTCCACAGGTGCTCAAGCTGATCCAGGTACTTTGTCTGTATCATAGTCTCTTCAGGTGGGAAGCAGGAACTTGGGTCTTTGAAACTGAATGTAAATATTTACAGGCGAAGGATGTCACAATTCTTACAAAGTTTCTAAGCAGAACTGTTCAAAGTGGACACTTAGCAAAACAGGAAGTGAGGTCAGTGGTAGAGCGAGCAGTAGACTTACTGAGGGGAACGAGAGACATAGAAAGAAAAAGAAAAAATATGACAAAGAAATGTGTAGTTCTAAAATAACATGTTATTTTCAAATTCTGTCATTTAAACATATTTATTTCTGCTGTAAACCATGACATTTTAACATCAGGAGCTATGGGAATCACCTCACTTTTGGAGTCATAATGGTCAATAATTATTACTGATATAATACTGAAACCACCGGTTCACGAGAAAAAAGTTACTAAAACACAGACAAAAACAAATGCTTGTGTTTGTCCTGGAACAAAAGAACAATGTGCAGAACTATTACAACATATTAGTTAGTGTATTGGAGATAACATTTATGTATTTATGTATATACACTGTTGCCCATAAAATTGGAATATAATATTTTTTAGCAATTTGTATGAAATGATTGTGACAATTTCATTTATTCTTGATGGATAAAGCATAACTGGGACTCAGCATGTAATCATTAAACTAAGCTAAAGATGATTACTGATGTGTATAAATAGGAATAAAAAGAGCAATTTGTCTGAAAACAACATTATTCCAACTTTATGAACAACAGTGCATTTATTTATTTTCTTACTTACTTATAACTAAAATCTACTGGCCTCAGAAAACCCACTTCAAAATCACCCATGTATGAGGACAACATAAAGGTCCTCTAATTCGTCTATTGACGTCAGTGCCGATGTACAGGAAACGGCAAAGAGGACACACGGGCTTTTCAAAGAACGGACTAATGTCGGTTAAAGACCACAAAACATGTTTAAAACGAGAATGCTCATCTAAAACCTTGACTCAGTGAATTTGAAAACCCCTACATTTCAGGAACAGTTTTCATCTGGAAATATTGTTTTGCAGAGCAACTAACTACAACGTACAACACATTTACAGTGTGTTTTACCTGCTTTTACAGAGAATACAGTTCTATAAATTTGCGGTTTTTGACTGCATGACTTATCACTAAACTTAAACCTCCTTATTTGTGGTGAAGGAGAAAATATGACCACAGAAACTATCATATTGTTGCATAACCCACTCCAACACCTCAGAGAATATATGCTCTGTCAGTTATGCCCCAGACTGTATGAATATTAAATGGAAGATACAGACAGACTCAGACTGTGTGAAAACTAACTGGAACCAGAGAAAAAGAGTCTGTAACCCATAGTGTCAGTGTATTTATCAGTGTATATTTCATGCTAAAGCTGTGATATGTAACACTTTATTTATTTATTTATTTATTTATTGCTTGTGTCACAATCTCAATATTTATGACTATTGTAACAATAGTCATAAATATTGGATAGATATGTTGAAATAAACATGTCTTTTAAAAGATCTACACCCACGCGTCACAATATCAATATAGAACAGACACTCCAAGAAAACTATGCTGTGATTATCCCACGTTTTGTATATCTACAGCACTGTGCAAAAGTCTTAGGCCACATTTAGCTTTGTTGTTTTTGCAGGGTTGAAATGAGCATACATATTGATGTCCTATTCTCTTTCCTTTAGATACAACAAGAAAATATAGGAAATATGTGCATAGCCTTAACAGATAACACAAAAACTCAACTAAGTGGGTTCCAGAGGTTAAAGTCAGTATTTATTGTGACCCCTGACCTTATGACAAGCAGCTCAAAGTTAGAAACATCTGACAATGTTGAGTGAAACTTGGTATAAAACATCAAAAAGTTAATGCAATAAATCTCATATTGTCTGAACAAAAGGGTTAAAAACATGTTAAGTGCAAAGGGAGGTCACGCTACATACTAGCACTGGTTTATAGAAGGTGTTTTTTCCCTGAAACTTTTGTTTTTACTGCTGTACATACTTCACATATATCCAGATTATATAAGAGACTGAGGAATTATGTGTGGACGTTATAATTTTACTAAACCAACAAACATAGTATTGGACTAGGACTTGTGCACAGTACTGTATATATGTATAAGTTGGTTTTACCTGCAGCACCAACATGTGTACTGGTGTTGGTAAAATAAAATGCTTATACCCTTATATTTAGAGTTGAGTTCATAAGTTTACATACCCCAGCAGAATTTCTGATTCTTTGGCCATTTTTCAGAGAATATGAATAATAATATAAAAACTTTTTTTTTCACTCGCGGCTAGTGGTTTGGTGAAGCCATTTATTATCAAACAAATGTGTTTGCTCTTGGCCTTATGTTTTGAGTCATTGTCATGTTGGAACATTCAAAACCATCCCACGCACATTCAGTCAGGGTATGTAAACTTTTGAGCACAACTGTACGCTGTGTGTCAGGCAGGTTTTTGAGCCTGTAAGTCATGACTTCAAGGCACGACTCATGACTTTGTAGTGTTCCAGGCAAGTCACACCAAACAGCCTGAGCGCAAGGAATTGTTCTTTGTTTTTTGTGTGATTGTTGGTTGTTATGTTTTGTTTGATTGCTGCCGTTGTTTCCTTTGTCTTATTGTTTACTTTATTGTATATTCATTTGTGTTTCCTTCAAGGATTTATGTATGTATGTATGCACTTATTTATTTATTTACTTTTCTGTATGTCACTATAGGCATGTATGTATGTATGTATGTGTATGTGAAGACGATAAGTGAGGTTAACTATTTACAAAAGATCCAAGGGACTTGATTTTTCATATATTATGTTGATAGAAAGCTAAAGTATAGACTATTGTGTAGAAAAGGGGTGGGATTAAATGAGTTATACTTCCTCCCACTCCTTAACGAATGTGCAAATAAATGTGAGTGATTTCATGTATATGTATAAGTTGTTTTTTTTTTCCCATGATTTCTTACAATCTGTTTTATGTCTAAGGACTAAGTAAGATGACTTTGTTTAGTTGCATATTCAAAATAAACTAAACAAAAAAAAATTTAATTGTGGTAGCTAGATGTAAACAAACCAACATGGCAGACCGTATGGAGCTTGTGCTCATTTACAATCATTTCTATCCCAGAGGTGTTTGCTATTTGCTTATTTTGAGGGAAACAGAGGAGGAAAACAGCGCATAAGACAAGAGAAGCTTCGTCTTCACATATGTATTTGGTATTAATTTACGCTTGCACAGAATAGACTGAAAACTAGCTAACACTGGAGTAGCTGCTGATGATGCAGAACATTTGGAGCTAAATAACATTAGAGCAATACCTTGTTTAATAAATAATTTGCATAAACACCACATCCATGGGGGCCGCCATTGTTGTTTCACAGGCTATGTGACGCCAGAGCACGGAACTGGGAGCACGTGGATCTAGTACGAGTTCACAGGTGGGAAGTCATGGGTTTGACTGCCATTCCAGTGCATTTTCACCAGTAAAAGGTTGGAAAAACAAGGGTTATGGGTTGCCTGGAACGCAACATTACTTACACTCCAATTTGATCTCAAGGTCCATGATTTAAAGGAGTGATATTTTGCTTATTTTAAATGGAATCATGCATTTTAAAACATTTCCCTGTGGTCTACACACACTGTAAATGCTATACTTGGGTCTGAATTCTTCATTAATTTGACTCCACAGGTCCATCTTCAACCCTATTTCTGAGTAATGACACCAGAAAGGTGGTTTTGAGCGCTGGCCCTTTAAATGCACATGACCCCTCCCCCTCCAGGTTGTTGGCTGTGCTGCTCTGTCCCGTTCAACCACATGTGTTTGTTAATACAACCAACAACTGAACATTTTTGGTAACTGGCTTGAAGTTTGGACATATTTTCAGTATGGACTACAGCCGCTGCTGCTGACAAACAATTATGTCGTACTCGGAGAAACGTTCGTCGAAAGTCTTGACCTTATTTTTGCAAATGTCGTGACGTAACTAGTTATAAAATGTAACATATTAAGCAGGAATTAAAACAGGTTGTAGAAATCTACTCAATTTTTACCGGAATAGATATAAAGATAGCTTTGCAACACCTGGAGGGTTCAAATTCAAACTGTATGAACTATTAGGGTCCAAATACAAATGAACCAAAGACTAATAAACATGACCCCTTTACATTTTAATTTAATTAACAATTTAAACTTCAGTTTGTTCGAGTGTACAACTTTACTTAATGATTTTACACATTTTGCCATCTTCAGACCAAAATCAGTAGTGTTTCCTTCTTTTTTTCTTCTTTTTTGCCTTCATTGTCATGGATCTGTTGTAGAACACTTCAGCTGGATTTACAGTTCATTCTAAGCCAAGCAAAGTAATGTTTCTGTTTACAATTTGAGGGTACTGTATTATTCAATTTAGAATATTCATTAAGAGCCCAACTTGGCCATATTTACATGGCAGATGTTTTTTCTCTGACTCCAGACTATTTAAAAAGATAATGCTATACTGCTGTGTTCATATACATTAAGGGAATCAGGTGAATCACTGTTATTCCACTGCCTCCTTGGGCAGATAATGGATAGTGAAAATCTAGGAAACACTGTTTCAGTCTGGTTAAAAAAAAAAAAAAAAAAAAATTGATAATCCAGCTAATGTTAGCATTTAGCCACTTCTTAGCAAGAAAAAACAATCTGTATCATAGGAGAGATGTTTGTTTTCAAGTACTAAATTGTTTTGCTTTTCACCTGCGCATGAGTTTGGAACATACTTTTCTATTGAATGAACTTTGCATAGCCTATGTTTTCAGGCATAAAGTCAAATAATAGACAACTTGAGTATTTCTGAGGTGAAAAAACAGCAAGAAAATTGGGGGTATGTGCATCTGGACCTGAGATGCACCTAATAAATGATGTACTTCCAGGTGAAACCATATGAGGTGGCTCTTTTTTTTTTTTTTTTTACATTTTCTAGGTCGTACCACTGAGTCACTTCACCACATTCATGGCCAAGACATAAAATATTAGTGCAAAGATTCGAGAGGTTTTCAGTACACTTAACCCCTCAAAAATCCAAGTCTACAGAATGAAAAATAATAGGGATCCTTAAAGTTTCAGAGGCCTTTAATACTGGTCAGTGCCTGGGCTGTTTAGATGGTTGTATGTATGTATGCACACATGCAAAACTCACACACATTCCTGCCTGATCTCACTTTTTGCAGAACAGTAGCAACGCGAGAGAGAACTAGGCGATCTTGTTTTAATAAAGTCCTGAATTATGCACAGCAATAAGCAGAGCCTGAACCTGAATATTTATGAACTAAGAGGCAGAGACAGAAATCCGAAGGCAGAGCTGGCACTCTTTCTGCACTATGTTTTTGAGTTTGTTCAAGTTGGAGTGGAAAAAGTGAGTAACGAGTGGGGGTGGGGGTTAAGTTGCAAAAGATAGAAATACTCTTAGCAAGAAACAAATCCACATGCAGCATGTCATGGTGTTTGTGAGTGTTGTAAATTACATGGTTTGATGGAGCCATGCAGCAATAAAGAGCACTGAAACTTGATTGCAAAAAGGCTTAACCACCCTCTGGGCGTGCATCACCCTCGAAAATAATAACCTGCACTCACCAGTTTAGTGCCTTAGTGAAAGTAGTCCTGATTTGTATTGAACATCAGATCCTGACAGTACCCTCTGTCTGTGTGATTTTGTGTTACTCCGGATTGAACCATAACTTCTGACTAAATATTTATGAACTAAGAGTGATAAAATGGAAACATGGATAACACACCAGTAGTTGTAAAATGTGTAATTTAATGAAACATAAAAAAAAAAAACCAAACAAAAAAAAACAGTTACATACTGATGATTTACATAGATTATTTGTTTATGGGTGCTTCTATGAAACTGGGTTTATTTTGGTGTCTGGCACTTTGCCAGCTTTTTTAGAGCCAATAAAAAAAGATAAATGTAGACATATTTCCCCCCAGGATGTACCTAATGATGACCTCAGATAAGTGCAAAAAAATTATACTCTTGCTCTGAGCCATCCCAAAATTAATGAATGTTTAATCAAATATTGGGGCCAAATATAAGACCAAAATTGGGATATGAAAAACTACCTAGGTGTCAGTGCATTTGATCTGAAAACATGTCTTGAAATGGTCTTATATAGTGCTATAAATAAAGACACTGTGTTAAATTTGATGATCCTAGTGGTTTTTCGAATCCAGACATGCAGGTTTTTCATGAATCTCAGTCTCATTCCAGGTTTTGTCTGTAACCCATCGTGTCCACTCACGTTACATGCGGAACCTGCCCATTTAAACACAAATAAATTCCCAGTGATTTTGCAACAGTGGCCATTTTTGTGAAACACTCAGCCTTGCATAATTACTTTGATTTCCAAAATGTACCTGTGAGAGAATAAAAAGATATTCGGAAAAATAGTAGTGCGTAATTTTCGTGTCCTTTCTGTCATGTTACATGCAGATTTTTGTATGAAAATATAAAAATGTGTTTATCTGAAAAATAGTTTCTCTTTTTCTCAGTAAATAGTTATTTTTTTAAATAGACCCAAAGTGCTTCCAAAATTGCTTCAGAACATTAGTCTACATCTGCTTTGAATTTTTAGCCCCTCTGTCCTGTTTTTAGGGACCAGTTTCATAGAAGCACCTGTCTTGTTAAGTCAGTTCCCAGGCTGATTGAAACTAACAAGTGTTGAATGATACTAATTATTCACTTTAGAAAAATCCCTACTATCTGAAAGCGCACACAAAATAAAACAATAATATAGTTATGATATGCAGTCAGTTTCATTTAGACTGTTGGACTGTACTGTTGGCCACTTTAATATAGTTATATTGCATTTGTTTTTAGGTGATTGGGGATAGGAAATGATTGTGGTAAGGGGGTTAAAAAAGAAAAAAAAAAAGAAGACACATGAAATCAGACAACAACACCAGTATTACTTCCCCATAACCAACCCTAACTTTCATGTGTTGTTTTTCTTTATCCTGGTTATTTTAACATTATTTAATGAATTAACTGTTAATACTGATTTTCTAGAAAGGTCAGCCTTAATAACACATCTCAATATTCAGGTTATTAATGTGTGATGAAATAAACATGAATAAGTTAATATTATCTGTCACTTTTAGCTTTGGAATGATTTTATATTGACTGCAAAATAATGCAAATAACTAGCAATAATAGGAAATTTGACTCGCTATAATGAAGCCTCATCAAATTAGCATTTTAACACCATTTTCTCATCTAGTCTTTTAAATAAACACACATAAATACACTTTTTTAAAGGTCAAGGCACTTCACTCAGAAACCTCATCCTCTTATTTTCCTCCACCTCTCAGTTTCCTTAATTTATTTTCCACCCCAGTCCTCTTCTTCCGCTGCTTCCTATCCTGTTCCTCACTCAGCCCCAGCCTCAGGAACCATTTCTCACTCCGCCCATTTCTCTGTGGCACTGAAGATAGCACATGAAGTTAATTTTCATGTAAGTGGACTCTTCAAGTGTTGCCTCCTAGGCCTCAAGCACATCCCGGGCAGCCTTATTCATCCTAGCAGCGGGTCGGCTCCATGGCTTGGATGTCAATTAATGACACACTCCACTGATGCAAGGAGAGAAAGTGGGCAGAGGTTTCCATCTAATAGCCGACATCTTGTTTCCCACCAGCCAAAGTTTTCCCCAAGTCACGATGGGGCACTCTGGGGACTTATCAGTTAATAGTATTAACTGCAGAGGGCACAGTGATGGCACACCTAAAAATCCATGACTGTGAGTCACTCCCTTTGTAATCTAGAACTGGAAAACACTGTCCCCGTTGTCTTTAATTGATCGAGGAGGTGAGCTAATCGTCCACACTCTTTGGGAGACTTGTAAAAAGCTTTTAAACATGTGAAGTGCTGCACTTGTTTTTTTTTTTTTTATCTCTAGCAAAACACAATAATGTGAATACTTTAAAGTGGAATGCATGCCTGTAAAATGTATTTTATACATACATTTGGCTTTTTGCAAATGCATCCTTTTTCCCCAGTAAATTATAATTGAACAGTTAACACCAAAGACTATAGAAGTGGCAAAGTGACATGGTGCAGGTATGACTCTACTGATGGTACCACTGAGCTGTTAGCTTTTAATTAGCTTCTTAATTCTGATGCTGTTTGACAATCGTGAGGAGTACTAAGAAACTGGAACAAAAAGACAAAATTGCGGTGCTGTTTGCGAACCACTTCCAGTCCGAAATGATATAAAAGTGGCTGTGATGCTGTAAGAATATATTAGCTTTTAGTTGTCAATAGAAGTTCTTTGTTAATCCTGAATTTTGATGACTTTAACAGCTTTAGTTTGATGCTAGTTCAGTGCACTTTGGAGTTGCACTTTCATTTTTATGAAAGATGCTTGAACTACTATCTTGTGTTTTTTCTACGATGACAATAAAGTATTTGAATCAAATTGAATCGAATCGAATTGAGCTTTGGTAGAGGTTAAAGTAGTCATGGTGGCACAAGCTGGCACAAAATTATCTTTCATTTACAATCAAACTCACTTGTCTTTGTTATCAAGCTTTAATTGTGTGTCAAATACTAAATATTGAAATCTGAAGCCATGAATCCTGAACAATAAAGTCAGCATAGCCTGACTCTTATTAATTCACACATATTATTATCAATAATATTTGACATCTACTGCCAACACCAATTCCACATGATGGTCAACACTGGCCACTTAGCTGTGTGGACAAAGCATCTGTTTCAATTAACACATACTTCAAATACCTCTCAGACTAACTAAAACAAAGATATGTGACTTATGATCCACATGCAGCTCTCACCACAGTATTTCAGTGTCTAAAAACTGTCGCTGCCAGAGTTCCACTTATGGATGTTTGCTCATAATAATTGTGTCTATGGAGAATCTATGCTCTGACACTGTTACCAGGTTGAAATTTAACAGAATACAGTTTTATGTCTGGAATACTGAGGCTGCTGCTGCTGTTTGGGTGGCGAACGACCACAGGCTGATTAGCTTACGTTAACTGCTTCTGCTTAATGACGGTCCATTAATTATAGCTGATACAGTAGTAGTGATAGTAAAGGTATTCTGTCTTACAAAATACATCTAATCTGAACACGTTTACAGTATCATGTAAACAGTTTCTACTGTTTAAATCACCATTGACAGTCTGCTGCTCTAGATGAGGGGCTTGTGGAATTTGTGTTTATTTGTATTTGTATTTTATGTGTCTGGGATTTCTTTCCTAGGCGAGATTATGTAGAAAAATAACTCATGCTTGTTCTCGTGTCTGTTTTGACTTCCAACTGAACAAGAATCATGCAGAATTTTGGATAAATAAACTTAGTAACTAAATTGAAATAACAGGTGGGCAGTGGACCAAAGCCACTTCAGGTGAGCGTGACTATGAGGCACATACAGATGCTTAGGCTGCGTTCGCACAGCAGGTCTTGATGCACTATTTGGATATTTTTGTGTGCCCGTTCATATCACACATTAAATGCGACTTCTATCAGTTTTGAGAATGAACTGATTGCGACCCTGAAGTGACCCGCATGCGCAAAAGAGGTCCTGATGTAGCCTAATATGTGACCATGCAGGCACGCACTGTGTTTACGGAAATAAAGGTGTTTTTCCCACCACTTCTCCTCCTGGGATGCAGAATTGTGACATTTGTTGCATTTCAATGACATAAAGGTCAGACAAATGTGACAAATGTGTCACATTGCAAAATATTAGATACGTATCGGATTTAGGACCATATATGAAAGTGGCCTGGGTTGGATTTGAAAAAATCTGATTAGTGCTGTTCAAACTGTCTTTAACAGATTGGATACAGGTCACATATGGGCAAAAAAAAAAAAAAAAATCAGATTTCAGCCACATTTGCCTGCAGTCTGAACATAGCCTTAGGCATCGGTTTATAACATGCAAATACTTTTGGAGTGCCGTTCTTCGGTAGTCCGACAGTATGCACATGATTCAAGTGAACAAGAAACGTTTCCTGAATTCAAAACTTTTTCTAAGGTCAGACATGCAGCCTCTTCATCCAGCTTTATTGGCTTTTATTTGTACTAAAAAGGCAAAACTTACCCAAATTGCCAACACACACAAACAGAGGCATATAGACATTTAGGTTTAGTCAGTCCAGGGTTTGGATTTGGCATTATACAACTATAATTATTGTTGCTGCTGCTGTTATTTTTGCCAAACTGGATATTTACCAAACAGACTGACACAGAAATACCTATTTTGTTTTGTTAAATGCGAGTTGTATCTTGATACGAGTGAAGACCCAGATAACTTTAGATAATGTTTGTTTATGAATGATTCCACTTATGTATGGCCTTTAGATGAATAGTTCCATCAGTTAGTGCCGAAGCATAAGAATATAGAATATATAGAATATTTTTCCTGTTTAAGTAAAGTTAGTGAAATAGCATGTATAGTAAAATGGAAAGAAAAAGAAATCTAAGTATACTAAAGTTGTTTTTTTTTCTGTCAACATCATCTCAAACAATATTGAACATTATTAGAATGAACAATCTAAATACAGACTGTTTTCTCTGTTTTAGCATTTATCTTTACTGAAAAAAATAATTGAACTTGTTATATTATATAAATCCTGTAAAAAATTTACAAATTTAAAGTAAGCGTATTAGTTTAGTGCATTGTTCAATACAGCATACATTTGCTTCCACAGTCAGTCAATATATTGTAGAACCATGCGTCTTCAGTTCAGTCATTCATAATTTGCATTGTCCAGCTGTGTTCAACGGTCACACTGTGATCGGGAAATATTAATAGCCTAGTTTCCACCTCAGAATCAGGATCAGGTTGAAAACATCTGTAACATACCTGTATTTTGTTTTATAATTGGATACACATATGCTGAATGACACCATAGGATGATTTTTGCTTACTACAAAACAACACACATGCACAAAATAGCATTAAAAATACTATGTAAATGTTACAGTATATCAGTATGTCACAGTATCACGGCTAAAGTTTTGTTAGGTTTAGGAAAAAGACCTAAAATAAAGAAACAAAAATAAACACAGCTTTTATCTCCACCTTGACACGGACACAAACACTCATCCCTTTTATGAATTTTACATTTCTGTGTCTCCTCCACCTCCTCCTTTTAAAGTTTGTCCCTATCAAACGTCAGCAAATCATCCTTTTTAACACCTGCTACATAAATGTGTGGTTTGAATCTCCTTCATACACTGACCTGTGTTTTGATTCTACGGTGAAGTCAGGCTGGGTATGGAGCTGTGTAGCCAGACAGAATTACGTTGTTTTTCTTCACCATGGGTAGAAAATTGCAAGATTTTACTGCCACAATGATATTATTAGTGGTGGTTTTCAGTCCAGTACATTATCAATTCCATAAGTGATTCCTAATCAATTTTCTGTGTTGAAAAAAACAAACAAAAACACAAACAAACACAAAACAAACAGGCCTGTACGGGTTTTCTGCATCAACAAAACAGTTTTCATTATCTCTGTGGGAACATTGTAGAAACAGAGTGAAAAGGGCATGCTTGTGAGAATGATGGGGTGAAATAAAAAGATGATTCAGTGTATTAATAATGTTTCCACCTTGAAGTTTTGCAGATATTACAATTTGCACTGTTTGTTATCTTTCTTCATGAAGTAAAGTTGTGCCCTCGACTATTTCTTCCTCTTTGTCATGACTACTGACTATTGACAGTTTTCTGTTATGTAGATGCTGGAGTTCGGTGTTAACGTTTTGCAAAATGCAACTGTCAGAAAAACAAAATGGACTGATACGCTTGGAGGCATACGAGTAGAAACTATGAGGTTTGCACTGACCTCAGCTGACTTTCAGATGTATGGCAGTTACCTTTATACGATGCAAGAATGATTTAGCATTTTAGAAATGCATAAATTCTTTAACTAATGTGAATAAGCTCTAAGCATGTAGGATCAGGTTTATTAACGCTATGGGTAATAATAAACAAAGAGTAGAGGTGTGGTGTTGGTTGCTGACATTATTGCATTTGACTTAATAGGAAGGCAGGGGTTTCCTTTTGACATTTTAGGAGAGTACCTGCTGCACCAAACATTATTTTCCAGCCTCTCATGCTTGTCAGTTTACCTAGGATTTCTCTTTTGGATTTTTCAGTCCGTGTTTTCACTTGTGTTGCCTCTGGTCCAGGTCAGTAATGAGGAAAGCACAGAGGCAGATCATTTCCCAATTACACCATGTTTTTTTCCGTCTAGTTCCCAAATGAGCTACAAGAAGTCAGGCAGAGACACATAAACTCTTATTTTCACATTTGCCAGTGTCATAAGGCTTCACGTCATATTTTAGGTCCAAAAAGTATACATGAGATGAAGGAAGTCTTCAGTTTAATATTACATTGTGTTTCACAGTTCAGGACCATGGACAGCGCTCAGTGTTTCCCTCAGATTGTCAACCACATCGAATAAATGTAGACAGTCGGTCCAGTTTGAACTCAAATACATCTACAATTGATCGCTGAGGTCAGAATTTAACGCTGTAGTCCGTCTCTAACCTACAGAACCCCCTCCTGCAGTTACCTGAACTGTTACATGTGTCCCTTTTGGGAGCAGGTTGAATACAAGAGTTTTGCAGTGTTTTGCTGAAATTGTTCCATTTCTCCACCACAGAAACTTCTTTTCTTCTCCTTGGTCTGCACTGCTGTCTGACTGAAACAAAGGAGTAAAAACTATACCTTTATTATTCTGTTAAATCTGTAGATTACAGTATCAGGCTATGCTCTTATCAGTGTACTCAAGTACAGTTTTGCATTGTGCTAATTTGTGCTGCTCTTGGTACGTAATCTTTTTGGTAAATTTGTCCCCAAATCTTTACTTTCCTCATTCAAGACACTCTTTTTTTGGGAGGTATTGTAATTGTGTTGTTGTCTGTCCTTCTGTCTGTCTGTCTTTCTGTTCATCAGTCTGTCAATTCAATGACATAATTGCATTATCCGAAGAATGCATTGAGATATCTGCAACAAATGTATACTTTGGATGCATCTTGGCATGGAGCAGAAGCCTACAGAAAAAAGATGACCTTGACCTACTTTTGCAAGGTCAAATGGCCTTGTGACTCGTGCAGTTATAATATCTGAGTACTTTCAACTATAAATATGTGTATAATGAGTTTTACACAAAGACAATCTAATCTAAATTATAGGGCAATAACTTTCAACAGAATGTTACACTATATTCGGCTGTGGGGTATTAAAAGTGTGCAGCACATTATGTTACTACAAGAAAGTAAAATTTATATTATCAGTAGTAATTAGTAATATTAGTAATTATTAGTAATATTTCACAAAATAAAATTACACTTTTTGGGGGAAATTTGTCTTTTTATTAGGAAAAAAAATCAAAAGTTAAGTTATTATAAGATACTGTCAGATGATTTAAAAAATAGTATGAATAATATCCTAGCACTATGAAGAAGAAGAAGAAGAAGAAGAAGAGTTGTAGTCATAGTAGTACAAAGTGTTTCATATATAGCCTGCAATACATTCCACACATATACATGTTCAACCTTGAAATAAAACACAAAACACAGAACCAGAGCAAAAAAAATGACTGAAAACTGAAAAATGCAAAGATGATTAAAAAATGCATTTCTGTAAAGGTGATGTTTCAGTGGTCTGTTAAAATCCAAAACCGGTTCTACTGATTAAACAGGTATAACTGATGGAAGGTTTATGGCTGTAAAAGCAAAGTCACCACTGGATTAAAACAATTAACAGTCCTTTATTATAATAAGACTGTAAGTTGGTTTTTTCTTTTCTTTTATTTTTTCTGAAGAATGATTTAGATTTACATGAGGCTGTTTGGTTGCATTTATTACTTGTTTATTTACTTGGTTTGCTCCTAATAGTGCTGTTTTTGCACTTACATTGCTGACCTTTGACCTCTCTTTGAAATCAAATCTATACATGCAGACAAAAGGGCCGACAGCATTGTGTGGATGTTTTTGCGCTCTTCAGAGTGAGTTCGCTCTGTTAACGCCTGCGTGAATGGCAGAGGGTTCAGCTGTGCAGCAGCTTGGCACACACTGTACACAGCTCACCAGGCGGTGAAATTTAACAGCCAGCAAATGGATTTTTAATTAGCTTTAAAGTGTGTGTGGTGGGGAAATTGTATGTTTGTCTGTGTGCTCTCAAAGCAGGGGGAAAAAAGTGGCACTGCGACAGTCCATAATGTGTGTGTTTGTGTGTGACTCTCCACAGCTGCAGGCTCTGCTGACTGACATCTTGGATGAACTTGGAGAACAAAAGAAAGGTTCTGAACGTGTCTGGAATAAAATGCTCAAGGTAAGGAGATCAGGGGAGAACCTTAATAATGGATGATACTGCAAAAGCTCTAATTATGTTTAAAGGCAACATTTTGGTCCGTGTTACAAATCCCGGTCCTCAGCAGAGTACGCACACACTGGTTTTCTACTCTGAAAGGGACATTTAATAAATCAGCTGTGGTTCATCACATTATTACACACAGAAATGGAGACATGGTTAACAAGTAAAGCCATTTCACAAAATGTGAATCAGAGGCGCACTGGGGAAATACAGATGAGGCCTATGAAGTTTGTTTGTCTTCTGTTTGGAAGACAATATACTGAATGGGAGAAGGTAACAGAGGTGTTCAGAGCTCTCAGTTCAGAACAGACAACCCAGTAAAAGTAAAATGAATAAATAAATAAATAAACAAGGGGAAAAGACAGACAAAAAGTGAGTGGCAAGATAATGACTGCAACACGAGGAGGTTTCAGAGGCCGAAGCACCAGACAAAACCTTTACAAACAACACAGACAATAATTAATCACACAGCTGATAAGAGTCACAGTAGTAACATCTCATGATAATTATTAAATATTTGAAAATAGGCTTGACTCAGATATACAGTTTCTACACTGAGGAACAGTTAAAACAAGTGTTGCCAGGCTCAACAAACCCCGCCCCTCACACATATTGTAGCTTATTTTGGCATCGATCCAGCTGATGTCATCATGTCCATGCGTGTGCTGATGTCAGCATATCAATTGCCTCTATATATGTGCCAAGTTTGAAGTAAATTGAAACAAAATTGATGTTTTCATAGACGTGAAATTGTGCTCATTATAAGAAAATGGGAGAAGAAAAACAATTTAAAAAATTTCTAAAAATTTCAGCTTGGACCTACTTTTCCCAAAATGTAACAACATCTATTCCGAGTCACTGGCAATCTATAAACCAAATTTAGTATGAATTAACTCAATGGTTTTGCTGCTACAGACATTTGAAATTTTGCCCATTATAAGTAAATAGGAGAAAAAAAGATTTTAAAAATCCATAAACAATGTGAACTTTGACCTACCTTTCCCAAAATTTGATGACATCTATTCTGGATCACTGGCAATCTATAAAAAATCAATATGACTTCAACCAATAGTTTTGCTGCTTTAGTGCTAACAAACAATGACACAAACCAAACCAAAAACAGTACCCCTTGCCTCCCCATTGTGGGGCGGGGTAATAAAACCATGCCAAAGCAAACAAGCCTGATGATAATTAGACCAATGCATTTATTTCAGCTCATGCACAGTCAATTGTACATATATGGGTGGTGAAAAGCACGATTACATTTAGAAAGAAGCATACATTCTCACCAAAGGATCGCATTTGACACAAAAACATGTCTGCAAAACAAATGGCGGCCGCTTTTGTAGGGATGTTGTCAGTTGTTGGTTAATATTGCATCACATGTGTTTGTCAGAATGGCTTGTAGAGTACATCCACAGGGTTATCAGATACCACTAAGTTAAACAGAAAATATTTACCATAGTTTATCTGAAACTGCAATGTAGGTTGATTTAACTGGAATTCCATTTCTGAACATGACGTAATATAAACAATGAGGCTTTATTTAAATTTCCATCCGTCACCGAACAATAATTAGTCATTGAACAATATGAATTAATGCATTTAACAGAAATACAAAATATAATGCAGAACAGCAAATCTGTGAGTAAAACAAATGTCAGGCTTTTTAATACTGATGGTATCAGTCTAGTATCGACCAAAAATACTGGACCATGGATCAGAAAATAGTGACAGTTGACATACATTCACTTACTGTAATAACATGGATCAGCAGTAGTCACATGATAATACATGTCTGTTAATGAGATGTGCTAAAACACTATTATGTGAGAAATGTACATTTAATAAATCAGCAGATGGTCACATTATTACATAGCAACGGAAACACGGCTAACAAGTTAACAATAATTAGAATAGTCTGTTATAGTTAAACTATGGTGGATTTTAGAACTGTTCAACTTTAACTATTTAGCAGAAACATTATTTATGTAGAGTGTAATGTATATTCAGGTTTGCATTTTCATTTTAAACTGGGATGAGCATTATTTCTTTATATTCAGGTTTAAGATTTACGGTGGCTCTTAATGTTTTTCTTCTGCACTCGTGGCTATCACACTGCTTATTTTCCCTCTTTTCTCTA
The DNA here is from genome assembly GCA_037367295.1 of Apogon hyalosoma. Classification (NCBI taxonomy): domain Eukaryota; kingdom Metazoa; phylum Chordata; class Actinopteri; order Kurtiformes; family Apogonidae; genus Apogon; species Apogon hyalosoma. Next base: position 18,772,946 of record JAPQRP010000020.1, read on the forward strand.
CTTTCATATGTATATATTTATATGTATCAGGGTCCATGTTAAGTGTATTAAGAGAATTGTCCTTTTATTCTTCTATGCTTCTGGTGTATCATATTAATTAATATCAGTGCCAACAGATATTTAACTTAATGTGAAAAAGTGGTACTGAGCCATCCCCACTATTCAGAATCGATCAGGTAGAATTTATTCATTCATTTAATAAAGACTCACACGATGACAAGGAAACATAATAATGATAATAATTAACTGGCAACTGTACATAAATGACCAGAAGATCACACTTTCACAGTTTGTCTCTTCTCTGATGTGTGTTTCTTTTTCTGTTGTGAACTGTTTTACCATAATCTAATTTATTATTGAGCACCCTTCTGATATTTGATGACACTAGCTGACATACAGTAGTTCACAGAATCAGAAATGCATTTCTTGCGAAGAAAGCCGTATATTTTAAAGTAGAAAAGAGCTAACCAGTGTACAGAAGATATGAAAAATTAATGATTATGAAGATGCAAAGCAAAAGAAATACAATTCAGCACAGATGAATGCATGATTAATTATTGACTCTACAAATCATAAATGCTCGAGCAGTGCTTATAGTCAGCATCCCTCTGGTTCTAATGAATTAACTTATCTGAGCCCATGTGATTTATGATTTATATCATTTCCTAAGTAATGTTTTTGCTTCATCAGATCTTACAGCTTACGTCATATTTACCTTGGATGAAAATCCTTATTGTACTGAAATGGCAAAATTATATCTTTTGGGTAACTGTCAAAACCATATTACTCATGCAATTCCTATCTGGCTCATTTGTGTAATTCTTATTCTTATCTAACTGGGCTAACTTATATCACTTGTATATTTCTTACCTAACTTCAAACCTCCTGTTTTACTGTACTCACATGGTCACAGCATACAGAGCATTCTACACTATCTATATCTAGTTGCACAGAACATTCTCTGTTATGAAGAACAGTAGTAGTAGTATACTGGGGATTTTGGTATTGATCCAATACCAAGTAAATACAGGGCTAGTATCACCGATACTTTTTACTTGAAATGTAAAAAATGATTATTGAATAATTTTGTGATTTTTGTGATGATAAAACACCAGACAAAGATTTTAGGCACATAAAACTTTTTTTTAAGCTAACTACAATATAAAGCAATTTAGTCAGCTGCAGTGAATAAGCTCCACACAGCGCTTCTCTTTCTCTCTACCATCATGGGCTGCTCTCAGTCAGTGCTCTGACTCTCTGCTCTCCAGCGGGGAGGGGGGGGCTTAGTGAGCAGCAGGGAGAGAGAGAGGTACGCTGTTTGTACAGACAGACAGACTTGGAGAGAAGCTGCACTTGCATGAACTCTGTGAGGAAATTCAAGTCATTTACTGGACGCATAGAAGAGAAACTACAACAAAAGTATCAATCTCATCAGGCTGGTATCAATCCGATACTCACCTTGGTATTGATACTATTGATTTTTAGATCGGTACGCCCAGCCCTTGTAGCCACCGCATGTATCAGAGAACATAAAACACGCTGATGCACATGAGCAGCACTGAATCACCCCATCAATATTTTCCTCCGTTTGAAGGGCCTCTGAACCCATCCTGACCCCTCCCACAGAGCCCTTGATTACCTCATGACGTTTGACCACTTGTCCGCTGACTAAGACTGTAATCTAGCTTTTGCCATTGTCCTATCCTCTTCTGTATATAAGGCTCGCTGGCCCATTCCCACTTATTCTCTCCTACGACTCAGCTTCCTGCAGGAGACAATAAACTCACACAAAAGACCAGTTTTGTCTCTTGAGTTCTCGAGTGACAGATTTTCCACCACATTACCTAATTGCAATCCTTGTAAATTTCTTTTAATGTGGACATTAAAATGAGCATTGCTGTCATGTCTACAGTTTGTGATTGTGAATGGCGCCAAGCATTTATATGTAATGTATGTCCAGTGACCAAACCTTTGGTAAGCTGGCAATAATAGCATGGGGTGGATGGTTTGTCAAGAACTAGGTAAAGTGCTAAAAACATGTGCATCTGTTTCAGGGTTAGTTACTTTAATCTCATTTAAAACCAAAGGTACATGACAAGATGAGCTAAAGCTTGTAAATTCTTGCTGCACTCTACTCTGCAATGTTCTTCAGCATACTACAGCTGCAATTCTAGCATTTACAGGGGCAATCCATTCATTTTCCGCAACTGTGGAGGGTCACGGTGGTGATGGAACCTTTCCCAGTTTACATCGTGCAAAGGCGGTTCACTGTGGATATGTCACCAGTTCATCACAGATGGAGAAAAAGAACCTTTCATACCTAAGGGCAATTTAGAGCAACCGCTTAACCGATTAAGATGCATGTGGGTGGGAAAGACGGAGCACCTGGAGAGAACCCATGTACAGACATGGGGAGAATAAAACCCCACACAGACCGCCAGGACTGGGTTCAAAGCCTGGACCTTCTTGCTATGAGGGAAACATACTCACCCCTGCGCCATCTTTTACTGAAGGAGTTGGTGTTATTTCTACTAGGGAGAGAAAACACAGGCTACCGCGACAGGACTTTCTAAAGGAAGAATGGACGAAACCACTAAACATCATGGCAACAGGTGAAATACAACCTTAAAAAATACTGAGGAAAAACCCAGATATGCATAGTTCTATGCTCTGAAACCAGCCTCTGAATCACTGACAGTAACATCAGCCTGTTCAAGATGAGCTGAGATCAAGTTCTCAATCCATGACCACACAAAAAACTAAGCAATCAGTACATTGTGTGTATTTTACAGATAGCTGAAACTTGTGATGGAACTTTTAACAATACAATGAAGCCTCCAGCTAGTCATTTCTGTAACACAGCTCTGAAATATCATGATGGAGAGTGAAAGCACTACAATGGCTCCAATATAATAAATCAGAATATAGTGTTAGTTTGATCAATAAAGACTCATTTGCTCCATGGTAAAATGCTGGCTAAACTTACCTAATTTGTCACACAGCTGTTAGCACACAAAGAAAACATATTAATGTCTTACAAACACTGTTAATAGTGTTTCTTTTATGTGATATTATATTTACTCAGCCTCAAATCTCAAACATCTAATTCAACTGTCTGTGTTTGCAGATATCGGCGTGGTATTGTTAGCTACCATCTAACCTTGGAACAATATTTGTTGATAATTGAACACTGTAATCTGAATGTAAATATGTAGTAATTTATGTCTTCTCTGATATTTATTTCTGATATTATTTCTTTTTTTTTCCATAGAATATCTCACTGATATTATTGAAAACATAGTGTGAAATCACAGGTATGAATGCCTGATAGGCAAATTTAACAAAGGATTAGTGTAAATGAGATCTAAAAAATAATAATAATAATAATAATAATAATAATAATAAAAACAAACATAAAAAGTACAGCTTTGCAAATATGATGCAAAGTCTATTGAAGTCCTGCCCCTGTCCAGGGTGCCCCATAGGACCTGGACAAAATATGAACAGCAGCCAAAGGCACAAGACAAATAATTTTTTCATACAATTTGAATTATTGCACCATTTACACATATGATGTTAGTTCATTTAAAAGATCATTTTATAAGCCAAGAAACAGGCAGTTTATGGCAAAGATAATAAAGACATATCTAGTATTGTGTTAAACAGCTACATCTCTCATTGCACATAATACACATGACCAACACCTAAATGGCACACCTTACCTCAAACTTAAAGAGTGAAGTGAAAAAGTATTACAAGAGGTGAAAATCACTCCGGTCTGGACATGTTGAAGCTGCAAAGACATCTTTAGTAAATCTGAATGGATTGTAAACAAGCAGTTACAATGATTGTCAGGTAGGTTTTGTAATTGGGTGCTTTAATGAAACTGGTCCCTAAAAGCAGGACAGAGGGGCTACAAAAGAAAAAAAAAAAAAAAAGTAGATTAATGTTATGAGGCAAGTTTGGAAGCACTTTGGGTCTATTTTAAAAATAAATATTTACTGAATTAAAAGAGAAGCAATTTTTTAGATAAAACACATTTTTCTATTATTTTTTATACAAAAATCCACACATAACACGGTAAAAAGGACACGAAAATTATGCGCTACTAATTTTTAGAATATCTTTTATTCTCTCACAGGTACATTTTGGGAATCGAAGTAAATATGCAAGGCAGAGTGTTTCATAAAAATGGCCACTGTTGCAAAATCACTCATGATTTATATGCGTTTAAATGGGCAGGTTCCGCATGTAACACAAGTGGACACGATGGGTTACACATGAAACCTTGAATGAGAATGTCTATTCATGAAAAACCCACGTCTGGATTAGAAAAACCACTAGGATCCTCAATTTTAACAGTGTCTTTATTTATAGTAAGTATATAAGACTATTTCAAGCCATGTTTTCCAGATTAAATGCACTGACACCTAAGTAGCTTTTCATGTCCCAGTGTTAGTCCTATTTTTGGCCCCAATATTTTATTAAAAATTCATTAATTTTGGGATGGCTCAGAGCAAGAGTACATTTTTTTTTGCATTTATCTGAGGTCATCATTAGGTACATCCTGGGGGGAAATATGCCTAAATTTCTCTTTTATTATTGGGTCTAAAAAGCTGGGATTAGTGCCAGGAACCAAAATGAACCCAATTTCATAGAAAGACTCAATTATGTATTTTCACAGTCGGATATTTCACCAGTTTAACCGCAAACTGTGACTTTGTAGCATACGGTGGCATAACAACAATGAATGTTTTTTTCCAAAATAAAGTCCCATTGGGGTGTAACTACAGGGGGCAGGGCTTTGGCTCTCTATATATTCTGGGGTTTTATAAGTGAATAAAACTCCAGAATCTGTGATCAATGCTGAAAAAGTTACACACTCATCCTCTAGAGCAGTTTCCTCATTCTTATCACTTATTGGTATCGGCCACATGTGGCTCCAGAGTTTTGATATGAGCGTTGCATTACTTTGCAACAAGACAACAAAAATTAACAATTTTCCAGGTTGTATACATTAGCTTACATCTACACTTATCCTGGACTCGTGTGAAATAAATAATAGCTCCACCAAAGAAATTACACAGATATTACAGAGCAAATAAACAGATACAGATGTGTTTTAAGTATAAGGCAGGCTGGATGCTGAGTTTCTTTGTAATAGCTGTTATTTGTTTCCTGCCCGATCTGACAAATGGGGCTGTCGGCCTGTCGGTAGTCAGAGACCCAACTGTTTCCTTTTTTTCATCTGTTTGTTTTGCAGTAGATAGATTCATGAGTCAAAAACAATGACTAAAGGGAGGAAAAGAAATATATTTGGTTTCTGTTGGAGAGAATGAGCTGAACTCACTGACTGGTCCACCAACGATAAGCCCTGTTTTTTTGTATTTTCTGGCTCTCTCTATTCTCTTAATGTCACATGGAGTGTTTCAGCAGAGGCTCTTTATTCCCTTAACGTTACAGGAAAACATTTACTGTAAAGATCAACTGTGCACCCACAAACAGGAGTGGATATCTTGTCGGATTTGCCCTCTTGTTGTATGAATGACTGTAGACATCAGAACTCACTTATAGAAATAAGAGGGCCTGCAACAAATATCAAATTATTTAACTTTTATCCCATCTTACAAATGATTCTGATCATCACTTAAGTGTTAACACATTCAGGACTACAATTAATAATTATTATCCCGCCCCCTGAAGGGGAGGCAAGGGGTATTGTTTTTAGTTTGGTTTGTTTCTTCGTTTGTTAACACTTTAGCAGCAAAACTACTGGTTCAGTTCATACCAAATCAGGTTTACAGATTATCAGTGACCCAAAGTGGATGTCAATACATTTTGGGAAAGGTAGGTGAACATTAAAAGTTTTTTTAATGATTTTTTAAAATCTTCCCATTTACTTATAATGGGGGAAATACTGTTCGTGCGAGGGGCGGGGTTTGTTGTGCCTGGCACCACTTGTTTAAACTGGTTTTCTTTAGAATGTGACTACATTTTTTGGTTTGAGAAATGTGAAAAAATGGTCCTAGTCAGAGCACAAAGTGATTAAATTTACATACACAAAATATTTCAAATATTTTGCTGAAAGAGACAAAATTGCTAATGTTTCCTGAAAATGAATATTCCACAAATATTTCTGTTTATTTATTATAGTCATACTTTATAAAATTGAAAGACATGCTTGAAATTCTCTTTAATAGTGTTTAACAGTAGGTTTGTTTCTCATTTGCAACAGAAATGGGAACTTTTCATTGAGCATCCATTTCTATCAGAAAGGATCTTTGTCTTTATTCCAGCTGAGTGTAAATACAGGCCAAACTGACTTCCTCTGGCTTTCACATGTAGCACCTCTACTAGACTTTTTGTTTTCAGGTAAAATGTCTCACCAACTATTACATTAATATCTCCCTAGGTCAAATTAGGGTTGTGATCTAGTTTAGGTTTGGTTTTAGCTTAATGCGAAACACAGAGACTAAAAGATGAAGTCTAGAATGTGAATTTTGGCCTTGTTCTCTTGAAACTTGGGCTGGGAATTTCAGGGTACGATACGATACGATACGATACAATACACAATACATGGCTCACAATCACGATAATATCTCGATATTGTGATTATCAATATGTTGCTCTTAATATCCCACAATATATCTCCGTGTTTATAGGAGTGAAACTAAATAAATAATATATCTCATTGTTTATATTTTGCAGTATAATTTAACCAGAATACAAACAGCAATAGTGAAAAAAACAAAGACACTGTTTTAGTGCAACATAACTGCAAACAAACAGTGACACTATTTTAAACTCATTCAGGAAACACAACATCTCATGTCTCTCAAGTGGATCAAATCTATTAATAACAAAAATAAACGTTTAGCATTGGAATAGAAAAATCAACATTTCTCTTCTAACAGATAGGCCTAAACATTTCTTATAAAATATGATGAAACACTAAATGCACCAAAATGGGCATTTTCCATGTTGACAGAGTTGAACAAAGCAGTTTTCCTCAAACCAGAGTGAACTGAAACCTGAACATTTTTACATGTGCATGTTTTTCTTTTGAAAGAGCAGCTGGTCGGCATGCTTAGATGTGAGTGCACTTCTTGAGGCACTTATTATGTCACTAGCAGTTGAGAAGATTCTTTTGGCTGATACACTCATTCCAGGGACACATAAATACCTTTATGCGAGTTTGGAAAGAAGAGGGTACACATGCTCTTGTGTCTTCCACCACAACAGTGGATCCTCAGTGAGTGGCAAAGGAGCATCTTGGTATTGTTTAATCTCCCTTTCTGCAAAGGATATTACTGGTACTGAGACACTAGACATGGTCTTCTTAACCCTTTGGCCGCCCCTTTTTTTTTTTTTCTGATCATCCTTCATTTTTGGCCCCCTTAATTCAAATAGTTATTGTATAAAACTGTTAGGAGATAGAGGTATACTGTGAATTAGAATGTGTAGTATATGCAGAAAAAATTATATTTTGAGGGTGATTTTGTTCAGCTAATTTGCATATTATGATGTCATCAGTTGGTGGCCATCTTGCATCGCAAAATATACACAGTAAATAAAATTTTGAACTGAAAAATATTGATCATGTTTTATAACAGAGGCACACTGCGCTCCGCCATTCCATTCCTAATCTGACTCACTGTCAGACTCACCACTACTACTATCCTCACTACTATGAACAAAACTCTCTAACCAGGGAGATTCTTCCTCAGAGTCCAAATCTGCCATAACCATTCGCACAACTTCATCAACAGAGTACATTTTTTTGGGCCATTTCAGGTGCTTGTGTAACAGTAATCTGAGAGAGAAAATGCAAGACCAAACTACCACGACGTCTCTATCAATACTGCTGCATGCAACGTATCGTGTTCAGTGAGACTTCTTGAAATATTTTCAACAGTGAAGTAGGCAAAACTTGGGCTAGAACGACACGTCTGCCATCTAGTGGTATTTTGAGTCATATGAAGTATAACAGCGAAATCTACAGGACAACATACTCCGTCACCGAAATGCGAAGAGGGCGGAGGAAGGGTTAAGAGTCTGACCCAGCAGGACAACAAGTGCCGGCTTTCTTTACTTTTCTTTGAATGACATGTAAAATGGTGACTTGACTCACTAAATATAGAACAATGAAAGAAGTTTATAGTGGCTATATTTTAATAATAGTAATTTAAAAAATTATATGCGGCAAGAGCGCATTGATAATCCATTGTAAGATTAAATATGGTGATTGTTCGCCATATCAACATTTTGCCACACTCCTATTTGAAACCTAACCCTAAGTTAGAGTGGACGGCCGTAGTTTTCACATTAACTTCCTGTGAAAAAGATTGATCGTAAAAACATTAAAATATTCAGACGTTCACATTCATCTGGCTGAGCTGTAACGTTTCATCTATCACCAAAATAAGTGGACGACTTTCTGCAAAACTCATAACATTTATATCAACTTCAGCTATACTTTGTGTGTAGTACTAATTAGTCTATTCTGGCATGCTAAAATGCAAGTCACAAGCCTTGTATATGAGAGCTATGGGGTGCGTGGTGAAATGGCTGCAGTAGATAGGAGAGGGAAATGCCAACACACCACAGATCTGTCAAATGAAACAATACAGAAGGATGAACAGGAGGAAGACGACTAATTAATGGATAGACAGCACTTCTGGCATTTCTTGGCAGTGCCACCTGTGTCTCACTGCTACAACTAAAGTTTTTGAGAGAAAATGTTTTCTGTCTCTATGTGAGTTTTCAAACTGCAGCCTAACCAAACCGGACAGTTGATGAATTCAGAGCACTGTCCGAATCCTTGTTCATTTATTCAGAGCATCGCCCTCATCACCCTGGGAGATAAAGTAGTTGGTGCAGTGAAGCATCTCAAGTGTTTGAAACAGCAGTGAGGGGTATCAAACCAGATGTTCTGCAAGCTCAGTGACTGAAAGGACCGCTTCAAACCTGCCAAGACCGACCTGAAAGAAACAGGTCATTTTATAGTTTCATAGAAATGCACCTGCTTTTATTTCCATATTAAATTGACACTGTACGCCACAGTAATGAGAACAATGTGAGTGGTGCCGTAGACGGATTGAATTACTCTCTTGTGTAGCTTTGAAATGTATATTTTCAATTCTCTAATCACTAATTGAATGCTGCATATACAGTCATGAAAAAAATGATTAGACCATCAAAAGTCATCAGAAACAATGGTTGTACAATCCAGTACTAACTCCTGTGTGTATCATGTGACTAAAACAGACAGAAGAGAAAACATGGAATGCCTAAAAGCGCTGTTTTTGTCTGTACAATGACATAGATATTGATGTAAGAACTGAAGTGATTTTGGTTATTATCAAGAAAACATTGAAAATGGATAGATATCAGCTCTGAAATTAAACTACTATGAGCTGTTTTTGTTGTTATCATTGTATTTGTCCAAACAAATGTACTTTTAGTTGTACCAGGAATTAAAATGAACAAGAAATTGAAGAAAACAAGGGTGGTCTAATAATTTTTTCAGCGACTGTACATATATAGTATATAATAGTAACTGTTATACGCTGAATATTTGCAGCATTCAGTTGTTGATTAGAAGACTGATGATAATGATGATGATGACCTTGAACCCTAATGGCATTGAAATCAAACACTAATTACAACTCAACACCTTATTTTTTTTGGCTGTTTTGAAGGTACAATTTATAATATTTCTATTTTAAAGTATGTATTGCAGTGATATCTACAGCAATTAGCATGTCAATCAGCTCCTTTGGTCTAAATATGTTCATTTCTGGCTCCAAAAAACCCAAATTGTCACAAACAAAACAGTAGTCTAACAACCTGGTGATGTCTGGTTCTGTCCATCTGTTCATCTCCAGAGTCTATACCCTAATATCGAATGCTGCTTTCCACTGCCGGTATCAGATTGACATTCCTCGACTCTGCTCAACTTGGCTTGGTTTGTTCACCGGCATGTTATATTTTCACTAAAAATGTAGTACTTCTTCAGTGTGGTTGGTTGTCATAGCGATACAGTGTAAACTATTGACGCATCATCATTAGTGTGACTGCAGATGGAACAACGTATGGCAATGAAACTTGTGTCATAAAGTGTTAGATTAAGTGTTTTTGATGCAGTAATACAGTTATTTAGATCTCAAGCCTGTGGTTGATTTATTAAGATGGGGCCTGCTTGAAAATATACTAACATTTTCTGAGATTTCCTGGTACCTCGGTTTGGCGTACCGCATCACGACATGATGATGCATACAGTTCTGGATGATCTGCATGATTTTAGTATCACTTCGTCTGGTTTGGAACCTCAGCAAAGGTGAAAGTTGAAATAGCATCTGCTCTTATGCAGTGAAAACACCAAAAAAGCCAAGAGACGAGTGAAGCCGATACCATCAGTGGAAAAGATGCATAATTGGTGATAACCTGTGATGATTGGAGGAGAAGCCCATGACGCAGATAAAGGAAATGATCAGGGGTGTACAGTTTCATTCCTGAACCGTCTCTGTGTGAAAGGTCCAAAACAGCAGATGACCCCAGGCAGCATCACTAATGATGTGTTCAGGTCCAGCAAAAGATGATACATGGATGCAGTCATTATTTCACCCACTATTCCATCCAGTGGAAGCAGCATTCTTGAAGTTAGTCCAGGTGTGTTTTTGGGTTGTGAAGAGTGAGGGAGAGAAAGTGCCTGGAATTGAAGAACAGAAAAAGCTAGAGGTAAAGATGTGTGAGACTTTTTTTTTTTTTTTTTTTTTTGGTGATGAAGTACAGTTAAGTGATTTAGGAAGAGAGCGCAGGGAGAGACTGAGAGAAAAATGGGGGTGGAGCTGAGTTGATGGCTTCTGAGGCAGTGTAGCGTAGTGGAGAGGAAGAGGGGGAGTGAGGAGAAGGAAGAAAGGCAGAGTACTTACAGTTCCCCGCTCTCCTGCAACTCCAGTGATGAATGGGATAGGTGTGTCTGTGTGGATGTTTGTGTATGTGCGCAGTAACATGTGTATGTGTGTGAGGGCAGGGGAGCGGCAGGCTGCTCAGCGAAGCGAGTCCGCTCCTGTTACTGATGGCCTGTATTAATCACACCATCAGCCACTGCCTGACAAAAGGCTCATACGCTCTGCTGTGGCTGCAATCAAACTGTGATGTCTCGCTGCCTTTTCGTTTTGTAACCGGTGTTTATGTTGTAACGAATCATGTTAATGGCTTGATTAGCTCGCCGTTTGCTACTATTACTGCATTCCTGCATTACAGTGTAATTAGCCTTTCTCGCTCTCCACAGTTAGAACCGTCTGAAATATCTGTCTAACTCTGTTGCTGTTTTTTCACCTCACAAAGTGCTTGGAACACACTTTTGTGCTGAATATAATCTGTATGAACATTACACATAAGTTGTGATGGGGATAATGACATGTTAATGTTAATTTACCAGAACCTTTCCAGGGTCAGGTAATAACACCACAGTGTAAGCCTGATTATAGTCAGTGTGTTTTACATCTGTGCTTAAAGGAGTGATATTTTGTTTTGTTTTTTTTAATGGAATTATGCATTTTAAAACATTTCCCTGTGGTCTACATTAAGTGTAAATGCTATGCTTGGGTCTGAATTCTTCATTAATTCAACCCCACAGGTCCATTTTCAACCCTATTTCTGAGGAATTACACCATAAAGGTCATTTTCAGTACTGGCCCTTTAAATGCAAATGACCCCACCTCATCCTGGTTGTTGACTGTGCTGCTCTGTCTTGTTCAACCAAGAACTCAACATTTTAGGTAATCGGCCCAAAGTTTGGACATATTTTCAGTATGGACTACAACCGCTGCTGCTGACAAATAATTACGTCGTACTCGGAGAAATGTTCGTCGGAACTCTCGATCTTATATGTGCAAATTTCGTGACATAACTACTTATAGACATAACAAATTAAGACGGAATTAAAACAGGTCATAGAAATCCACTAAATTTTTGCCAAAATGAATATAAAGATAGCTTTGCAGCACCTGGAGGGTTCAAATTCAAACTTTTGTAGCTATTAGGGTCCAAATAAACAAATAAATGAACCAAAGACGAATAAAAGTGGGTTTAGCAAAATATGAGCCCTTTAAGCAGATGTGAGTCGATATTTACAAATGCATTCACGAAACATGTAACGTGATCAAATTAGATTTGATTAGACTTTATTGATCCCACAATGGGGAAATTCAATGGTCAAGGCAGCAACAGAATAAAGTGCAAGAAAAAACAAACAATATAAAATAAAAAATCATAATAGTAATAAAAAATACACAGACTATATATCTA
>JAPQRP010000020.1:18808163-18823803 GCA_037367295.1 Apogon hyalosoma
ACAGTTTATGTAGACCACAGGGAAATGTTTTAAAATGCATAATTCCATTTAAAAAAGCAAAATATCACTCCTTTAACTAATCTTCTGACTCTGAAACAGTAGCGGGTCAATCATAAAATTATAACTGCTACAACCATATTATATACTGTGTAGTTCCAATATAAGACTTTTTAAGTATTATATGGAATCTATAGATGTATTGTCTCCAATCTCTATGGAGGTGTATCTTGAAGTATTTAGATCCTTGTCAAACACACACATTTAACAGGAAGTATTATATGGCATCATGATGCATTCAGGGACACTTTTTAAGATAGGACTTGTAGGATTTTCCACATGGACAAAAAACAATCATTAGACCCGTCCCTATCAGATAAATAGGTGTGACTGATCCAATCATGTTTATTTTGAAGTTCTGTTCAATTTTGGTGACAAGGATAGAAGCATAGCATAATCAACATTCATAAACTACAACTGTCTGATTGATTTTTCACTAAGACCTCACACTCACAGTAATGTAACCTATTGAAATACTGCTTAAATCCTTCGATTCTTGATATATGTCATGGCGGGAGTAGTGGTTTCTCTTGCTTTTATGCCATTGAAATTTAGGTACAAGTCAACAACGGCAATGAAATTTCTTGCCTGATGTGGAGATTAAATAATCATGGATTCAAGGTGACCACTGACTTCTCTCTTTCCTATTTGGGGCTGTTTCAGTTATTTCTGAAGATTCTGGTAATTTGTTCAGTGCATTTATTAAACAACTGTAGTCATGTGATTCCATTGTTATATACAGTTGTTTGTCATCTGCATAAGTGCTGACTAGAAAACATCTTGGCAGCTCGTTCTATGCAAATGATTAAAGTGTGTGTTTTGTAGGTTTATGCTTATAGTCATTCATATGCTAATCATCTGTTGACAATGATGAACTCCCTCCCACTCCTCTCTGAATATGTAAATGAAGGCATCACATGATTGACAGCTTCTTTTCCATAGAATGTTTTTTTCTCTCTATTTCCACTTATAAGTTTTTTTTTCATCTTTTTTTTCCCTCTTCTTCTTTACATGATTGAAATGAATTCTAATTTCAAGGTTTTTTTATACTCTTTGTACATAATGTGGTGGAAAAAAGTTTTTGTACATCCCGTGTATTTGTGATACATTAAGAATCATAAGTCATTGAACTCTGCCAAGTATTGCTCCACATGCTCCCTTCTGCACATGTTCTGTTCTATCAAGGTCAAAACTGGATGTTTCAGCAACATTATTAAACTGTTTGGAATTTAGTTTTGTTGCTTTTTTATTGTTAACAAATAAAAACAAAAATGTCTATGCAGATGTTTGCATGATACCTATTGAAACACAAAAAAGTTTTTCTACTACCATAGTGCTTGTGTATCTTCAATTTTTTGTCTGGTGAAGACCATGCAATAGATAAGTACTGTATTCAATCTGTTCACTTCACTTAGAAATGCATTATGAGAGAAAGGAGAAACCTGGGTCATGCTTTGTCTGTTGTACAATATATATTTTTATTTTATGAGTGTTGTATAAAGTACTGGAAAGTCACACTTGAGTAGAATTACAGGTACCGTACTAAAAATGACTTTAGTAGCAGTTCAAGTCACCAGTTGAAATATTAATCAAGTTAAAGTCTTTAAGTATCTAGTATTTACTGTACTTAAGTATATTAAGTAAGCAACAGTTAAATGTACTCAAGTAACAAAAGCAAAAGTACAAGTAAATGTTAATAACAACCAAAGGCAGTCACAATATGGAATATTATAATGTTTAACCAGGATTTTAAAACATGGTAACGTAAAAGACAAGCAGTCAAAATATTGAAATTGATGCCGACATCACACACTTCAAACACAAGGTTTTCGGAAACCTAAACAGGAGTAGGATACTGCTGTTATTAGAAATGAATTTTAAAAACTACGAAGCTTACGTGGCTCCTCAAAACATGGAGCCTACATTACACTTCGTAAAGAAGGAATCCAACGTCTAAACCACTGACATAACACCAACCTGTTTTATGCCAGAGCTTCATTCAACTCTTCCTCACATCAACAGATCACCCACAGGTTGAGTGTGGACCGTCGTTTGTTTGCATCTGTTCATTACGCGATTGACTTTATTGCAGTCACTGGTAATCTCAGTGGTGAAAACACTGAATGTCCTTTAAAATTTTTGTAACGAGTAACGATACTGCGCATAAAAATGTATCAGAGTAGAAGTATGCAATTGAGTTAAGAAATGTAGTGAAGTAAAAGTGAAAGTAAACAGAATAAAAAATACTCAGTCAAGTACAAATTCGCCCAAAACATGCTTGAGTACAGTAGAGTATTATTACTCTGTTACTACACAACACTGATTTTTATCAACGAACAGTAACTTTTCTGTGTTTTTAAGGCTCTATCATTGAATAGACACAAAACAGAGGATGTGGTGGCCCCTACTCGGACAAACTGCACAAAAAAATACCTTCAAATCAATAAATCTGCAGTTTTTGGATCTTCAGAACATTACTCGTCAATATGAAGTGTCTGTACTAGAGGACAGAGTGGGTATCGGGGGGGGGGGCACTTGAATCCTCCAGCAGTGCCTGTTTCCCACGGACTGAGGCCCTCAGGGGACACAGGACACAGATCAAACAAACACCCCCCACCTCCGTGTTCTCTGACTCAGCTGAACAGGACTGCTGAGCGCACGACAACCCACTGATCTGCTGTTCGTGTGTGTGTGTGTGTGTGTGTGGGGCGGGGGGGGTTCAGCGCTTGGACAGATCGATCAGTCTCCGGGGGTGAGAGTGTGTGAGTAAACAGTGGGAGGAAGCCTGCAGCATGTTCACACAAGTTGTCACTCACTACAGCAGAGTGATCGACCCGACAGACAATCATTGGCTACTCAGCAAGTGGGATTCCCTGGGGACGGCCAATCACATGGCTTCACAGTAGACACATCGACACAGCTGCTGTCTCCCCGAGTGGACGGTGCACAGTTAGGACACACCAGACAAATTGGCAACTTTTGTTCCATAGAATGTACTGTAATACTGAATAACACTGATGTAATTACACTGATAATATCATGACTCAATTAATTACACATTAACAGTAAATACGACAGATCTGGTCAAATTTCCAATAATTTGCAGCCATATTTTCTGGTACATCTGAAGTTTTATATGCTGATAATGATATTGAGCTTAATGTGACAGGGTAACATGCATTGTGTTTTACAAATGGAAGAAAAAAGTAAGACCTCTGTCTCAGCCTAAATGCATTGATTTAAGACAGGAGTATCAAACATGTGGGATGGATTTTGAAGGTGCAAAAATTACACTGAAGATATTAACAAAGTTGTCAACCTCATCTCAGTTCATACAGCTCAATATGATCTCAAATGGGTCAGACCAGTAACATAATAGTATAATAATTGATAAATACTGACAACTCCAAAATTTTCTCTGTGTTTTAGAGTGAAAAAAATAAAATTACATGATGAAAGTATTTTAATTTACAAATCATGCTTTCACGAGAAATCTGAATTTTCTAAACAACCTGAAATTTCATAAGATAAAATAAATGCAACTTTAACAATATCATGCCTGTAACTCAGTGTTTCTCAACCTTTTTGGAACAAAGGCCCACATCATGAGCCTTCAGGGGGGTGCCCCCCCAGTTGAGAACCACTACTATAACTGGATGTTTTGTGTCTTAGGGCGTTTTCACACAGCGTACTTGAGTCTGTATCCGAGTACGCTGGACCCCACAGTCCACTTAATTTTGCCCATGTGAATGCAACCATTTTGTGCTCGAGTACCGTGCCCGAGTGCAGTTGAGAAGGTAGTCCTGGGTCCAGATTGCCCGTACTCCAGCACAGTATGATGCCATGTGTATGCGTTCTGTGCCTGAGTCCGGAAGTGACCCAATCACCACTCTGACAACGGAAGTGAATTAATCACCACAAGACCATAGACGCACCGTCTATGGTCCTATTCCTGTTGTCTCCTGAAAAAACCTCGGATCTGCGCGGCACAGGCTCACCTTATCAACCAAACCACTCAATGCTGTATCAGGGACAACGGAGTTCACTCTTCTTCTCTTTTCAAACAGGCTAACAGATAGAAAAGTATTGCCTGTGAACAGAACAGTCGCTCAGTTGATGACGTAACGGATACGTCATCAGCTGGGTTGGATAGCGACAGAATTCCTTCCACAGCGCCACCTACTGTTTCGGCCCTGTAACACCTGTTTGTACTTGGGCATGGGTTGCGGTACACGCTTGTGCGGTACTGCGGGAAAGGTGTGAACATATCCAAGTACGGTACGGACTCGAGTACGCTGTGTGAAAGCGCCCTTAGTAGATCCACTGTGATCTGTAAGTTGTAATGGACGTGTAAATGAGAAGAATAGGAGGAGGACTAATATTGTTAAAATTGCACTTCTGCTTTTTTGCACAATGAGAAAAACTTTGAGTCATTATTTATACATTATGTTATCACAAATGCCTTGACCCATGGGGAGCCACAGGTTCTAGATCCTGGACTTCATTGTTGTCAATACTGCGGGTGGGATGCAAAAGGGGGGGTGTTTTTAAAACCCACATTCCGACTGTCAGAAAAATATAATATTATATTAGGCTATTCTCTGTAAACACCAGGTGTCCAGAGCACGAGTCATAGATAAGTTGTGATGACATATTTGGTAAGGATGTCTAGACATATTCATCCAGGATATGTCTACTATTTCTTCTCTATCTGCCTGTTGCCCTTGGGGAAGATCAGACCATAGAGTGGGTGGGAGAGGAGTGTAAATGAGGTCACTGAACCCATGCATCACTGTGTTTTGGATACCTAAACCAATGGTGAACTCCATCGACATCATTATGTTTGGACGCTTGGACCAATGATTGTATTATCCATGTTCTTTTATAAGAACCTAGACTTCCTGGTGTTAGTCAGTCAACTGCTGCATCTTGCTGTATGTACTTGACTCCTTGCAAGTAAAACCTTCTGATTCCAGAATCCGGTGACTCCGACTTTTGTCTCAGAGTATAATCACAGAATTTTTCTATCACCGACCCTGGGGGGCAACATCCTGGTCCCCCAGCACGGATATGTGTTATGTATTCATGCATGCTCTACTGCATTTGTCCAGCAGTCACTGCCAAAGCAGTCACGTGATTCTGGGCATAGCAACATGATTGTAAGACTACAGTATTCCAAAATTACTAATATCTCCCATAATATTGGTCCTATCAGCTTACCGCTTTCGCTAGTCTGTTTCTTGACCAAAAATAAACAAGTATGCCAAACTGCAGCCGTCAGCTCTTTCTGGATTTTATGTGATGCCCAAGACACACACACACACACACATGCACACACACACACACACACACACACACACACACACACACACACACACACAGCGTCCACTTCCCTTTTAAAATATAAGGTTTTACTGGTCCAGCTTACTTGTGGCCCCTGTGCTAAAATCAGTTTGACATCCCTAATTTAAGATGACTATTACCCTTTGTTACATGAATAAAGCAGTTGTGATTTATGACATTTATGGCTCATCTATTTGAAATTATATTAAGAGTTGATGCAGAAATCACAGAAAAACATTCAGTGTCAGTATTGGACTAATTTATCTTTTTTGGTTTTGGTTTGTCATTTTTAGAAAGAGTCCCTAGTAAGAAAGAAAAGAGGAAAAAAAAATGGACGCACTGGTCTAAAGGGACCAGGTGCTGTTTTAGGTGCGTCAAACTAAATGCAGTGTGTGGTAGAACTTCACAGAGACTCAAAGTGCTGTGGGAAATTTGGAGTGCAGCTGCTTCATGCAGTAAGGAGAGCACAAAAGCAGAGCAAATGAAGACGACAGCAAAGAGGAAACCGGCAGGGTAGCTCCTTCAGCGGGGCTAACTTTGGGGATGCTACCGCTTTGTTAGCTGCTAGTAATGATGCATGTGGGATGTCCCTGAACCAACTTCACAAACACTGACTCAAGGTGGCAGCCTCACGCATCAACAGTAATGAAAACGTTATTGAGTTGTTAATATCTGCAAAATATAATGTGTTGATATTAGTGATGCGCAGTTCTGAGGGAATCATTCAAAACTCTTGAGTCACTTTCTCTGTTTAGTTGTATGTAAGGATAGAGGTGAATGTCTAGGCTAATGTCCCTGTGATCATCCTATGTCTATTTGTTTTTTTTTTTTGTCTGTTTGTTTTGATGACGCTTATGTCATCATTAGGTGTATTTTTCCTTTTTTTTTTTAATCTATAGTGAACAAGTGATGTATTAATGTTGGCTGTTTCATGTCTTGTTCTGTTACCTGCCTAAGCACTGCAGCTCAAAAGTAGTTATTTTTACTCATTCTGGCGTATTTACATGGGTGTACTTTTTATACAGCAATGTTCATAAATGTGCATGGTCCCTATTAAACAAACCAATGAATAAATAAAAATTAAGTCATTTTGCTGAGCCATGAGTCATGATTCCTTGCCTATATTACCTCACTCACTGACTCGTTTCTGCCACCACTAACTAGCTAACTGCAAAGAACAGCCAGGACAACATGTTACTATTGTGCGACTGCTATTATAACTGCATTTGTATTAATACATCAGGTTGATCATTGTAGTCTGACTCATTCACAAAATGAACGAATCACTCAGTACCTCACTCTCTTTGGTGAACGACTCATATAAACTTGAATCATTTAAAAGAATCGAGTTCCCCATCACTAGTTGATATCAAAACTAGGATTGCTTTCGCTGAAGCAATCAAATTTCCAAGACAACATTCAGACTTTTACTTATTCATGTAATAAGAAAAACTATAAATAACAGTCACTATTGCGTATTTCAAAAACTCAATGTTATTATGATAAAAGGGAAACAAATTAGAAGAAGAACAGAACAAATTTGTTGCGGGGAAGTTGTGAATTGTAACTAAATGAAAACCAAACCCAACCCAGAGTGTTTATGTTTAGCTATAATGATAGAATACTCATCCTGTGTCCTGCAGTTCACAACAACATTTGACATGAACTGTATTACTTCATTTATTTCTCTTTTTATTTACTTTACCAGGTTGCCCCTTGAGATTGAGATTTCTTATTCGAGGGAGACCTGACCATTTCTGTGTGAACATGATCACTGCCTGGTCACGGAGCACTGTACAAATGAATCTGTCTTTCGGCAACAGATGCCAGGGGGCTGTGCTCTCATTGGACGATTTAAGAACCTCCCCCCAAAATGGAGCCAGTCAGAACTGTTTTGATATTACCTTAACTTTAATTGGGTTCCCAAGTGGGCTTACATTTATACTGCCTTCATGTGCTATCGGGAGGACGATCCTTTCCACTTGTAAATTTGAAACTACCAGTGCATTGTGTTTAAGTGCTTTTGTTGTCATAGAGAAATAAAAAATGGCGGACACACAATTTATCATAACCTGCTACGTAAAAGTGTTGGACATGTTAATTCATCTGCTACAGCATTTTTTTTTTCATTCATTCATCTTCTTTTATCCTCGAGAAGGTCGCAGGGACATGTATATACACTGATATATATCGATACGAACAACCAATCATCCTCACATTCACACCAATGGGCAATTTAGCTGAACTAATTAACTTAGTAATGCATGTCTTTGTACCTGGAGAGAACCCACACACACAGGGAGAACATGCAAACTCCTACTTTTTTTTTTTTTTTTTTGTAAAATTGTGTTTTGCAAATTTTGTATATTATACATATGCAAAATCATCCACTAATAGCAGCAGAATGTTTATAAAAGCAGCATCTGTCATTTACGATTAACCCTTCGTTGCTCTCCGCCATGTTGAAAAGGTCAGAGGTTATTTTCAGCTCGGTAACTTGTGTATCAAAATGTTTTCCCAGTTCTCCAGTGGAAAATACGACATGATGGGGCGTTCAGGTGCAATTTTAGAGTTTGTAAGGAGTATTTACTATAATTCCCAGCACATGAAGGCAGCATTATTCCTGTTCAGCCTGTTACACCTATGTTCGGTCACCTCCACTTTTGTGTTTTATTTTAATGGAATATGAGGCCAAATGTAACTTGGCTTTTCGGCTACACAGGAAATATAGGATGTTAAAGTAGTTGCTGACTGGTGGTCAGGTGGATAGGTCACAGGTTTGGGAGTTAGTCATAAAAGAAAAATAGAAAGACCAAAACTGTGATGTTCTGTTGTTAATATTAAACAAAATTAGCTCTCTAGAAGTCAGAATAAGTCGCAGTAGCATACATTTTTTACTTTGGATGTTCCTGTAGTCGGTTCAGACCTAAAAAGGAACTATACACGTCAGGTTTTTCTCGCTTGGTTTGTACAGCCAGGAAAACGTTTGACTGTGAGATTTTTTGTTAATTCGTTGCATGAATGTATCCTAAAATATCTCTGATGTAAACCCCTGTTGTTGAATAAAGGGACGTTATAAATCTCAAGTTATTAGTGTAAATGCTAATTGTTGGCATGTATATGGAATTTCCCATTCAAGTTAGCCTTGAACTAGCAAAGGGGATCACATTAATTTAATGTATAATGCCATGTAAATGTACTAAAGTAATAACCATAACTGAAACATATTCTGTATGTATGTTTTGCAGTTTTACAGTGAGTCTTAAGTAAAGCTTTGGAGAAGTTTGACATGCAGTTTTTCTTGGGTAACCTGTTATCTATCTGCTGAGCTAATCGCTACACACACAAGCAGAGGAAGAATAAAAACACTAAAGTACTGAAAGATTTTAGTCAAACACTAAAATTAAAGGCTTATGACAATCATCTGCTGACTGAAACTGTGCAAAAATTGTGCCCATATGTCTTGTTTAGCGTCAGTGCCCCCTGTTACCCACCCTCACCGAAGACGATAAAACTACAAAAGGACCTTGTTTGAGCCAATGTTTGTTTTGTGCATTTTCTACTTTTTACAGGGATATTAACTCTAATGTCCACAATAAAACATAATAGCTTACTAGAGTGGTGGTGCACTTTAATGTTGGATGCCACTAACTGAATGATAAAAGAAAGGCTACTGTTTTAGTGAAACCTGGTAGTGCAGCATGGTATAGACCCGTATAGACCCCTACCACTTGTGTCATCAATACCGGAAGTAAACAGATGCACCGCCATAGTGGAAGATGAGAGTGGAGGCAACAGAGTGACAGACTGTGTGTTTAGCTGCTGCTTTATCAGTGATAAGATATCTTAAACGGGTTATTAGTGACAGTTTATCATTTATATTTGGTAGCCTATTTTCAAACTCTGAACCCTGCTGAAAGGCAACGGTATGCTGAGGAACTGGCTGTGATTGTTGGGTCTGATCCTTACAAAGACACGTGCAGAATGGGAACACGAACACCTAAAATTACTAACATATCCCTACCACGACACGGAGTGGACCTATGGTCACCTTTTGCGGCTCTTGAGTCATGGTTCACGACACTGCCCGGATGCAGAGGCCGGCCAGAGCCGCGAGCCGCACCCAGCCCCATTTGAGCCCTGGGGCTCAGCGCACAGCCTGGGCTCCGAGTCCAGTCCCAGCCGGCCCTCATACCTGAACCACGACCCATGAATCGCAATATGTACGAACCGTGGATAACCTGTACCATCCCTGTTGTTCACCACTTTTAATGGTTATATGTAGCTGACGTGGCTCTAGGTCTACTACCATACTTGGTACTCTGTCTCTGGACACTGGGTTCCTTGCATTTTTCTCCCTGGTTGGTTAAAAGAGAAGGGATCCTGTAGAGAGATTTCTTTTCACCATGTCCCACTGTGTTTGAGCAGCCTATTACTGTGCAAAAGTTAACCATGACTACAGTTATTAAGTACAATTATCAGTCTAACAAGCCTTGCACTGCTCTTTCTAGCTTGTGGGTTGTCTTCCAATATGCCCATGTAAACACAAATCACCCCTGATGTCACGTGGCGGCGGTCTATAACAGAACCTATTCCCTCTGTAAACACAGATGCCTCATTCTAAGGTAACAAAAACACAATTAGACTTATTTTCAGGTGAGTGTGCACTAATGAAAGTGTGAGTATTATATTCCATTTCTGTAATTACATCCTCTTATCACTGGATCTCTCTCTTGTGAACCTCCGACAGTGCAATCCTTGTCTCAGAGGAGCGGTGAGCTGCGTTGGTGTTTGTTTCTTGCTCCCAGAGTTCATTGCTGCTGCCGCGTATCCCCAGACACAGTGTCAGTGTCTGGAATGTGTCGCCTCTTTAACCTCCCTCTGTGCCCTTAACCTTTCTTGAGGTCACAACCTTTATCTGACTCAACTCCACTGTTCCCGTCTTCAGTTTTTAATTGTCCTCTGAGGCTGCTTTCTGCTCTTTCTCCTCCTCTGTCTCGATGCCCACGCTCTCTCTCTCTCTCTCCTTGCTCAGCTGTCTCCTGTGGGACGGTAGACATACATACACAAGATGATCAGCAATATGGCCACGCATTCATTTTACCACAGAATAAATTAGTGGCACTTTATTGAGTGGCGAGACAAAGTGAGGAAACTGCGTTGGCATTGTTACTGTATTGGCATCTTAAAAAGATTAATTGTGCCCAAGGCGGTTTCCAATTGGTAAACAATTATTATAATTCTGCAAGCTTCATGTATAATTAATGAGCAGATTAAATGGCTGATGCAAGGCCTCCGTTTCATTCTGTGAGTGAAGCAAAACAAGAGGCCAGTACAGGTTACATTGGGTACAACACTTCACATCTAATTCATCTCAAGTGTTCTTTTAATGTGAGGAGGCATATAGAATATACTGAAAGAAATACATAAACTGCAAAGAACATTCTCTAGTGTATACAATAACAAAGCTAATGCTTATATTGTGTTTGCAGGCTGCATTGGTGCTGCAGGAGGTCAGAGGAGGGTGCAGAGGGTTTCCTAATTATCTGCAAACCCTGAACTACAATAAAACCAAAAGGTGGTGCTTTTTTTTTTTTTTCAGCTGTTGTGGCCTTCAGTTCTGGTGTCAAATATTGAAAATGTCGACAAAATTTGTTTGGCCAGTACAACTTCACCTATCAGCTGACAGTAGAATTTACATGTACACTCTGTGATGTCACTATGAATGCATTGTGACCTGAAAAAACAGGATTTTATGTTAGTCTGATGTCAAAGTCCATTACCAGGAGAGGCAATGACAGGAGTGCTGTAGATGTAAAACATGATTCCTAAACAATGGACTGTAGTAGATGTGAACAGTACATATTATACCGTAATATAGGACATGATTTCTCTGATTAGTCCGAGTAAAATACTGACTAATAGTGAAGGTAAAATATATGCAGCATTATTCAGAAAAATATTAGCAACTGACAATGGATTGTGGGTTCTAAGGTTCATCTGTTTCTTTTCATACAGTCGACAACTCCCTTATATGATGTAATTTGATGCCGTTTGTAGGCCCATGTATGCTCGCTTGACGTACGTAAATCGGTACGTCTGTTTCTAATGTTGTCAAGCGTCACTGCCTTCGTATTTCCATGCATCCAAAGTTTTTTTAGAAGAAGAGGAAGTCCATAATAACAAACATAACAACAGAGGAGGTTTTACTAATGTGGATAATAATGCTGATATTGAGAAGGGTAGTGAAAAATATACCGTTAGTTTTTCACAGTCGCTCTTTGAAAAGTTCCACTATTTTCATGAAAATTATTCTCTTCAAATCTCAACACTGCTTCCACGGTTCCCGGTGGTACTGCTCCGTAGTGTCCGTCTGGGTACGGATCCGCAAACAGACATAACGCTGTACAGAATGTACGCAGAGGACTGACAGAATGCTCCATCTGTATCCATCTGCGTCCTTACCATAAAGAAGCATAAAGAAGCCCTGAGAAGAAATGACTTTCTTTTAAAAACAGAGCTGTATACAGTTTGAGTATTTGTCCTTATACATTTTACATTTATGTTTTGCAACTGAAGTAAATAGGCTATTTGCACATATAGGCTATATGTATTATCAGTTTCCATTTATCACCAGGCATACATCTAGAAAGAAAAATAAGCACTTAAACAACACTTTAACTCTATGCAATAGTTCTGTGAACTTTCTGATGCAATGAGATAAGTTGGTGGTGGAAATACCACTGGGTTTACAGACTAAATTAGTTGCCCTAAGAACTGAGGCTGAGAACAGACCTGTTTTTCTGAACTCATGAATAGATGACTTTCTGGAGATACATGGTTCTCACAGGACAATGATGCAACAAATATTTGATGATCTAACAGACTGTGATGCATTTCTTGTGAATTAAACTCCAAACAGTTTATAAAGTAGTTTAAATTAAATTCACTCAACCTTAAATATGTAGAGCAGAAAAATGTAACATACATAGTGAATGCAGCAAAAAGGTGAAACAAAAGCGTCATATTTAATAGAAAAACAGTGACAGGAATCATTTTAAGATGAATAATCTTTTAGTCAGCATATATTTAATATGTGGCCACACCTAAATTAATCCTCTGCTTTTATTTTGCAGCATAATGACCACTGTACCAATAGTGTTTGTTTAAAGGGCTCATATTTTACTAAATCCACTTTTATTAGTCTTTGGTTCATTTATTTGTGTATCTGGACCCTAATAGTTCATAAAGTTTGAATTTGAACCCTCCAGGTGCTGCAAAGCTATCTTTATATTCATTCCAGCAAAAATCGAGTGGATTTCTTCAACCCGTTTTAATTTGTGCTTAATTTGTTTCGTCTATTGCTAGTTACGTCACAACATTTGCCCATATAAGGTCAAGACTTCCGACGAACATTTCTCCGAGTACGACATAACTGTTTGTCAGCAGCAGCGGTTGTAGTAAAAACTGAAAATATGTCCAGACTTCGAGCCGATTTCCTAAAATGTTCAGTTGTTGGTTGTATTCCAGGCTGTTGCGCAGAGGCTCTGGAATGATCTTCCGCTCTTTTTACGTTCACTGGATTCTGTAGATGCTTTTAAGAGTAAACTTAAAACCCACCTGTTTCTCCAAGCATTCTAACAGTAGATTAGTGGTTGTTATATGACCATCATGTTTATTTTAATTTATACCTTTTTATGATTGTAGTTGTATCTGTATTTTCCATTTTGTATTTTGTTCTTTGTGAAGCACTTTGTGACTTATGTCTGTGAACAGTGCTACATAAATAAACTTTGCTTGCTTGTATTAACGAGCTTAAGTGGCTGAACGAGACAGAGAAGCACGGCCATCAACCTGAAGGGGGTGGGGTCATTTGCATTTAAAGGGCCAGCACTCATAATAACCTTCCTGGTGTTATTACTCAGAAACAGAGCTGAAGATGGACCAGTGGAGTTGAATTAATGACGAATTCAGACCCAAGCATAGCATTTACAGTTTATATAGACCACAGGGAAATGTTTAAAATGCATAATTCCATTTTAAAAAAAAGCAAAATATCACTCCTTTAAGTGGTACAGAAAATGGATGATCATGCTTAGTATAAGGCTTACCTTTAAACAAATATAGTACTTTTAGTAGTGTAATAGTGTCTTTTTAGTAGTCTTTTTGTAGTGTCATATAAGTATCTTTAGTTTTGAACAAATGGTAAAGAGCAGCGCTTCATGGACCTCCTGGTAGTAATGAAAAATAGTAATGAAAAATAGTAAAAGAGATGCTGTTTGGTGAAGGGACCATCATTGCACCCAAAAAAAAAAAAAAAAATTAATCATGGGGACAACATTTGTATGTCCCCCTGATGAAGGCCAGTGGGCTGAAATGCATTGGGGTTCAGTGAGGTCCATTGAGACATGCCATAATTAGGCTAATAAAGGCATTTTAAAATTATAAGAGTGCCTTGGTTTTTGTGTTTTTTGTGCAAGGACCTTTAGTTCAGCGTCATTATTGTTATATGAAAACACTGCAACTATTCAGCTGGTCTCAGGTCCATGAAAACCTGTACTGTATTTAAAATGCCTCATTATGTTATTAATAATCATAGCGCATTATTCATTCTTTCTCTGTCTCTTATTTCAATTCAATGCTGCTTTGGAACACACATTGCATTAAAAATAATCTAATCCATTCTTTGTTCAGTGTCAGTCAAGTAAGTCTCAAGCCCTGAAAATTGTGACTTAAAGCAGGTAAATTAAGTCGCTGATAATTGGTGACTTGATAACTAACAGAACTCAATTTTGGAAAGATATACTTGAAAAGATCTGTTAATAATATAGTGCAGCCCAGATGGCTTTGCTATATATCAGGGGTGTCAAAAATATGGCTCAGGAGCCAAAACCAGCCCACCAAAAGTTCTGATCTGGCCCTTGGGATGAATTTGTGAAATGTAAAAATGACACAGGAGACATTAACAATCAAAAGTGTCACTGAGTCTTGACAAGCTGTTTTGATCATAAAGTTAAAGAATATATTTTTCAGTCCCAGAAACCTGTTACCAAATGTTCCACTGCAATCTGTAATTGATTTATACGTTGAAATGAAATGTCAGATTGCTCAGGTTATTCATATTTTGTGTGAAAGGATAGTTTGTAAATGTACCTTTCTGAAACTAAAAGAAAGAGAAAATTGTGGATTTGTCATTATTTGTAGGTTATTATGGTAGTATTTTACTGGTGTATGTGGAACCTGAACTAAAATGAGTCTTATCTACAATGTTCACCCATCAGTCCTGTTAATGTCACAGAGATCTGTTTAGAATGGACTCTACTGAGGATTTCAGATGTATTCAGAATATAGGTCATATAACTGCTGGTTACCGAACGTGTCCACGCTTCATACTGATGTCCACAACAAGTTTATTCTTCACAGAACATAATGCGATGGTACACCGTGAAAACAAAATACAAACAAGAAAATTAAACACGGTTTTACTTAAACGTCATTCTTACATAACAATAGTTTTCTGTTAACGTAAATTTAAAAGTCGTTATTACCATATTCGCCTGGATAACCAACAGAAAATGGGATGGGACTGTGATGCTCTCTGTTTGGACCCGCCAGATCTGGCCTTCTCTCCCGCATTGTTCTTCGCTTCTGTGTTAAGGGTCACATGACAAAACATGAACTTAGACGAACTTAACTTAATGCAAAATACTTGTGTGACTGAAAAAAACAACTTTAGTTACAAGTCAGATATTTAGATAATGATGTGCAAAATAAAATTAACCCAAAAAATCTTAAATATCATGATCAGATTCATAAACTACTGGTTGCCATAGTAACTTGATGACCTGAAACTATATCCCACCAAATAACCTTTGATTATTGAACAACCAAATACGTGTCAGTACATATTATATTCTGCATGAAATCTTTCAAAGGTAATTTCCATGTACTCACTAAAACACTCAAACATCAGAAACATCACAATATGATTAATAAACATTTTCACCTTCTTGGTTAAATTGACTCATATACTTGCATTTAAAACAGATTAAATGAATTATGGCAGCAAGTTAAATAATAACCTTCATACCTCAATCTAGAAAAGAGGTACTTATTAGCAGCTGGATACATCTCAATGTTAGATAGGACGTTTTAGCTGCTTTATACAAGAACAGCAAAGAATGTTCACTTGTTCCATTGGCAGATTTTTTTTTTTTTTGCTTAATTCAAGATTTTTTTT
>JAPQRP010000020.1:18824697-18842179 GCA_037367295.1 Apogon hyalosoma
ATCTATCTATCTATCTATCTATCTATCTATCTATCTATCTATCTATCTATCTATCTATCTATCTATCTATCTAAAAAGCAGTAAAAACAGTAAATAATAAAAAAAAAAAAGACACATCCTGCCCCTCTCCCATTCTGTCAAGTCACACATTCACACATTGAGAGGTAAATACAGTAGCTATCGCACATTTTAGATTTATATTATTACACATTGTTGGTTGTTACACATTGCTGATTGTGATACTAATTATTGTTGATTATGCTTATTGTACATTGTTGATTACTGCATGTGTTATTTATTGCAGAGTTCAGTGTAATGACTGCTCTTGGGTAGGAGCTTAACATTAACAGTCAAAGGAGTCAATGAAAGTTGGCAAGTTGTCTTGATCATGATGTTAAATACTATATTTTTCAGTTCCAGTTAGCTTTTATTATATGTTTTCTGCCTTTTTAAATCCTTTGTGATCTGTCAGTTGTAATACACATGCGTAAATGATGAGTAGAGGAATCATATTGTTAAAATTACACTTATTTTCTTTAGAAATCTCAGGTTCTCATTTTTTTCTTTAACACCTACTAACTACATTCTTCAGTGGTAGGAGGACATTCTTTGTCATGGGTACAACAATAAGCATATAGTTACAGTTACATGCACATGTGAATATCAAGTTTGAACAAATACCAATACTGAAGGAAAAAAGAAAAGTCCAAACCCTTTTCTTCAGACATTCCCCGAAGCCTCACCTCTAGAGTACTGGACCGCACAATGCTTGTTCCCAAGGGTTCATGAGTGCTCTAAGTGTGTTCTAAGTAAGGCTAGTCAGAACAGCTGATTGCAGTAAGACTGATGTCCGGCTAGCAGCCCACTAAAGTTTGCTTTGAACGCTGTAATCTGTGCATTTCACTTTTATGTTTGATGGCAGAACAGCCCCAATTCATACCTATCTGGCTAACGTTGCATTTATGTTAGTGACAAAACAGTTTCCCAGTAAACAGTATAGCCTAATACAGCTAATATAGCTAGCCAAGCTCTGACTCTGGCTTCGTTTCCTGTACCAGCGCTCCAAGCCTCTGAGAACGCACGATTCATGCACGAAGAGGAGTACGCGCAGAGGGGGGAGGGACAAATGGCAGTTGAGTTTGATAGACATATCACTGTTCAATCATTTCGATGGGCTGGTTAAAATGATTGGATGGTGTTTTTTCCAGTCCTGTTCATTCCACAGGTGACTAAGTTTTTTTTTAATTTTTGTGTTAAAGCATTTAATTAATTGGTTGCAATGGGGGTGTGAAGGGGATTTTAAGCAATATTAAAAAAAAAAAAATGCTCCAGGAAAACATCTTCTACCCTACCTTTAAGTGAAATCGCTGAATTTCCAAAACCACCAATGCTGCTCATAACTATATAAACAGCCATTGCACATAGAATTGCAAAGCATTATCTAGACAGTGCTTGTGGTGACTGATATCCCTTTAGTATAGTCTAAATGTGCTTCAGGCACATATTAACTTAAATAATCTAAGTGAAGTACTATCCTCCACCTGTGTTCACGAGTCTCTGCAGACTGTTCAAAGAGTGGGGCAGCCAAGGACACAGAAAACACGGCACAGGGGAGACAATGTTCTTTTAAGCTTTGGATGATAGCAGGTTTTGAGGAAGGAGTAATATGAGTATGTGCTAGAAGACTTTTCCAGGAGACTTTTTAGATTTTCTTGTGGCTCTTTGTTATTTTTATATAAGTTACAATGCCAAAAAAGAGGTTGCAGGGGTGAAATTAATAATTTTAACGCCTTTCCTTTGACTTGGTATCTATAATTTACTGCACATATGAACCACTTGCATTTACTTAACACAGACATTAAAAGTTCAAGGAGCTGATGCTTCTAATTTCAGACATTAATTACTCACAGTGATGTCATTTCCCCCTAACTTGTTTCCTGGCTAAACCTGCTTTTCCAAGTGTTTTCAGCTCATGGAGACGCAAATCAGACATTTTTTGAAGTTTATTATGTTATTAGGGCACACAGACTGACCTTGATGTTTCCTTGGAACATTTAACCAACCCCAAGGTGGCTATTATTGTGATGAATATTCGACTGTGCTGACAGCACCATGGCTTATTTATTTACCCAGCGAGAGGTAGCTCGCTACCTCGCCATGACCTCACGCTGCGTCTTCCTCCCTCATTTGTCAACTTGCACCTCCTCTGGTGGCCATGCAGCTCCAACAAAGCGAGCAGCGTGAACACAACATGCAACTGAGCTACGTAGATGAAATTTAGACAAACAAATAAACAAAGAGAGAAAGCTGATGCAGCAAATTACCAAAACAATTTAATCTTGTTCATTATTTTATACTTCCAAGCCTGTGGTGTTGAAAGATTTAGGTCCTCATGGTTAGATTTTCCATCAGGAAAAAAAAAAAAAGTGAGACATAACATACTAAAGGCTGCACGTAAGAGTACTGGTGTTAGCATTTGCAGTGGAATATGTTTATGTTCATGCTGTGATGAGGTGATTTCATTTTAGCATCCAATGAAAAATAGTTGATAAGTTAAAATAAAGAACAACCACAGCCTGGGTCCTGACTGTTGTGAACGACACCAAACTGTGATCCTGAGATTTATATAATGTTTTTAGAATAACAGCGGAATTCCAAACTAAAGGTAAGTCTTCAAAGGAAAATGTGGGTGCCAAACAGCCTCTTTGTGCACATATGGAACACAATGAAGTACTGGCCCACTTTATCAAAAGATCAAAAATGTGGCATATTATCAGAGAACATAAAATAACACCCAGAGTTCACCTAGAACAGTATGATGCATTTTCTTGCAGACATGTGGTTCTGTCCTCTGAAGGTGTGCTTTTTTGATCTGCCATTACTTCATTAAGTAAAGAAGTTTCTTGTCTGTCCTTTTCTGTCTTATTTTTCAAGGTTTAGACCTATTTATTTTTCATATTTTTTTCCATATTATTTTTCTTTTCAAGAATTATGCTTGAAAACACAGTTACTCTTGAGAATATGAGCTGATATTTCCCTTTTGGTCAAATAATTTAAAAAGTTGTTTGAGAATATTTTGTCAGTTACCTCTAAAAATATTGTGTGACTTGGAAATACATTCATTCATTTAACTGTTTTGTTCTTTAAAACAAAGAATTCATGTGAGCTATTATTTTTTCTCAAAGTGGATTTGCTACAGTAAAATAATAGGCTATAAACACTATGGGCTTTGTGCGTACAAAGAATGAATTACACCCACAGTCAGTTACGTAGCATTTGGGCTCTGTTTTACAAAAGTATTCATAGAAGAGTGTGCGCTAATGATATGCTGGCACAGACACACCCATTAAGTTTTGCTCCTGAATGCAACATGGCCTTGTTTTGCATTTAAGTTTCTAGAGTTTCACATGTTTCTTGGCATTTCAGTAAACAGATAGGTCCGTAATGAAAACTAAAGAAACAGCAAAAATATTCAGATTTTGGTGTCATTAATGAGCAGAGGTGTGCACACACTTTACCAGCTCTTCACCATCCATCCAACACCCCGGCCTTATGCTGCGTTCCAGGCAACCCCTAACCCATGTTTTTCTAACCTTCTACCAGCAAAAATCCACTGGAATGAGAGTCAAACCCGTGACTTCCCACCTATGAACTCGTACTAGATCGATGTACTCCCAGTTCCGTGCTCTGACGTCACATATATCGTGAAACTACAATGGCGCCCCCCCCATGGATGCGGTGTTCATTCTAATTATTTATTAAAACAAGGTATTGCTTTAAGGTTATTTATCCACAAACGTTCTGGATAATCAGCAGCTACTCTAGTGTTAGCTAGTTTTCAGTCCATTGAGTGCAAGAATAAATTAATACCAAATACATAGCCTGTCTAAATATAAAAATAACATAACATAAAAGGTTTAACAGCTTCTCTTGCCTTATGCGCCGTTTTTCCGCTGTTGCCCTCAAATAAACAAAGAGCAGGCACCTCTGGTATAGAAATGATTGTAAATGAGCATACGCCTGTATGGTCCACCATGCTGGTTTGTTTACATCTAGCCCTCAGGCAGTTTGGCGTGACTTGCCTGGAACACCACAAAGTCGTGAGTCATGGCTTAAAGTCGTGACTTATGGGCTCGAAAACCTGCCTGGAACGCAGCATTTGCATTTGGTGTCTGTAACACAACAGAAAAGTCCATGAAATAGACTCCAGTCATGAATTTAATTCAGGTCTGAAACATGTTTTGAAGACTGTGTGACTTTAAAGTACTGCTGTCACAGAACACAGTATATATGTTATTTTACAGAGACATTAATGTTCTGTTTGGTGTCACAACTGGATGTGTGTCACAGCACATTGGAAAAAATCAAAATCTTACCAAGTGTATTTTTCTCATTTCTAGTCCAAATATCTCATCACACTTAAAATAAGACATAATCACCTAAAGAGTAACTTTTCACTGAGATATAAGAACTTATTTATAGACAATAGATCTGGAAAATCTTATTTCAAGAAATCTTACCAAGATCATTTTCACTTGTTCCATTGGCTAATTTTTTTTTGCTTTAATTATGCAAAAAAAAAATTAATTAAGCAAAAAAATCTGCCAATGGAACAAGTGAAAATGATCTTGGTAAGATTTAGATTTTGCAGTGTACAATCCTCTCAATGTGAATTTCTACCGAGGTACTTTTAACTTCGCCTCCAGTTGAAGTCAAGGGTTAATATCAGGGTGCTTGAAAGACTTAAAAAGTATGGAATTTTGAAATGCTGTTTTCCAGACCGTGAAAAGTCTGGAATTTTGTGTGAACACTGCAAAACTCCAAATCTTACCAAGTGTATTCTCTCATTTCTAGCCCAAATATCTCATCACACCTAAAATAAGAAATGAGGCAGATTTTTTTTTTCTTTATTCAAGATTTTTTTTTGCTTCATTTCTTGAAATAAGATTTTCCAGATCTATTGTCTAAAAATAAGTTCTTTATATTTCACTGAAAAGTTCCTCTTTAGGTGATTATGTCTTATTTTAAGTGTGATGAGATATTTGGACTAGAAATGAGAAAAATACACTTGGTAAGATTTTTATTCATTTATTTATTTATTTATTTTTTCCAGTGTAACATCCTAAGACTCACATGGATCTGTCTCTGGTTTTCAGTTGACAAACCGATACAGCCTCCTGGATGAACTCGACTCTCCTGAACTGGATGAGCTGCTTTCTTCACACCCCAAGAGGAAGCATCCATCCAAGAAACCACAGGACCCACAGCCCGCAAGACAGACGGCCTGAGCCAGGAGCTGCAGGACCAGGTTAATGAAAGGAGCAACTGGCAGGAGAAAAAGTCCTCTTTCAACTGAACAACATAAAAAACCTGGAGAGGGATTGTCTGGCTGAGAGGTGAAGAGAGAGGCTTGAGATCCACAGAGGGAAAAACAATTCTGTGGAAAAGGTTCCTTCAGCTCTTTAAATGTCGCTGAAGGACCCAAAACCACTGTCTTTGCTTTTTTTTTTTTTTTTTTTTTTACCAGCTTCTGATCTCCATCCCAAAACAACTGTCTTCATCTTCTTCTACCACTTCTTCTATTGCACTTCTTCTTCTTTTTAATAAAGAACTGTAAGGTTTTTCAGGTAATTCATCGCATTTATTTGTGTAAAGATAGTTTGTAAATGTCAATATTTTCATAAATTAGTGTTACTTTTTTTGCACTTAAATATTAACTCATAAAAACCCAAACATCCACCGGTGACCAAAACCATCTACTGATCTAAACTGTTTAATGACTTCTGAGCCATTAATCCTATCAATCCATGTAAATAATTGGTGTAAAATGCAATTTGTCATCTTTTCATGGTCATCAGATATGACCCATTTGGACATTCAGAGGCTCTGTAGTTACTATGGAAACGCCGTCATCTTCTACAACATTGAGCCTGTTTATATGTACACCAATACTCCAATCATTATCTGATTTCTGGAGTTATCAGATTATTCAAGTGATCATGTAAACAGAATAATCTGATAGGCTTTATCTGATAACAACACTTACACTGCAAAAATCTAAATCTTACTTAGATCATTTTCACTTGTTCCACTGACAGATTTTTTTTGCTTGAATTAAGCAAAAAAAAAAAAAATCTTGAATTAAGCAAAAAAAAAATATCTGCCAATGGAACAAGTGAAAATGATCTTGGTAAGATTTCTTGAAATAAGATTTTCCAGATTTATTGTCTAAAAATAAGTTCTTTATATCTCATTGAAAAGTTACTCTTTAGGTGATTATGTAAGAATGACAAACCCCCTCCTTTGGCAGATGGATATGTGATGTCATGTTTTTCCTTAAAATTGAAAAGATTAAATACACATTGAATGGCTCAATGGGGCAGTTTAATGTGGTGTGGCATCTTCTTATTTCTTATGTAGAACAGCTGACAGTGCACCTTGACTCTGGATAATTTGTGCTGCGTGCAAAGTGATTGGGTAATCACATTGTGGAACCCTTTAATTTTTTTGTTTGTTTGGTTTTGTTTTGTGGCGTCTTATACTTATGTTATATGTCTCAGTGTTTGTCTTACTTTGTCTGTATGTTTGAAAGACTTAATAAAAATACACTGATTAAAATTAAACAGATTCCCACCCTTATCTCTAAAGGGGATGATGATTTTTGTATAAATAGGTTGAATATACTAGAGCTATTATAGAGATTAACAAACACACAGAATCACAGGCTGTGCTGCCTATTGGGAATATAATATAATATAATATAATACAATATAATATAATATAATATAATACAATATAATATAATATAATATAATATAATATAATATCCTTGTGACCCTAGTGAGGATAAAGCGGGTTCAGAAAATGGATGGATGGATGGATGGATGGATAATATAATTTGACATTATGCCATACAGGGTCATACGAGTCTCTTCATTCATTCATTCATTCATTTTCTGAACTGCTTAATCCCTGAGTAAATGGCCTGCTTTTTGTTGTCCGATTCGACACATACTGCGTTAGAATCATCACGCGTATAAAATAAAATGTGAAATCGCAATTTGTTTCTCAAGGTCAAGTCTGTCATTACAGTTTGTCAAGTAAGCGTCAACTCCAAATAACTGACTTCATGCGATCCAAGTCATCCAGTCATGAAAGGTAAATGTAATAGATGTATAATAGCTGATGACTCAAAGCTATGTAGCAAACGTCAGCAAAGGACTGTACCAAAACTCTTCATACATATTTGCACCCCTCTCCTTAAGAAGTTTAGTGAATATTAGTGATGCATACTACAACCGCCTCTGTATTTTGTTTAAGTTGCTTATTTCTCACCTAGGTAGGCATGCAAGTCACCCAAGTTAGTTACTAGAGTACTCGTTTCACCTAGTCTTTCCCAGTGTCAGACACCTGAGAGAAAACTACAAATCTACTCTGTTTAAGAAATCTTTCCGACGTCCGAAATTGTGGCTGGTTCAGGTGAGCTTCATTAACTGCAGTGGCGCTATTCTGTCTGTTGAGTTAATCTGTGATGAGTGGTTTATACAAGTGACTGACATGTAAGGTCTTTTACAAACAGTGACTTATGAACAAATTCAAGATGGGTTCTTTACATGAGATGTGCATCCTGGGAACAACAGTGTTAACAACTGAGCTAAAATAATACAGCCTGGCCAGCCATCCATCTTTCTCAATGAGAAATCTGTGTGGAATCGCGTGACTTGAATCCAAATATGAAGGCGAGACTAACAGGCGCCGAGTAAACCAATCACAGATAAGACGGACGTGATGGTCTTGTCAGAGAAACTAAAGAATACAGGGTGTAATCTGTCATCCAATCCTTATTTTTGAATCAAGCAAACAACCGACTACAGTTATAAAGAGATTTGCGGACTTGGAACTGACTTGGAAACGTGACTAAAAGTATGACGCATTCCGAAACACCCACCACCCAGACTTGTGATTGGTTCGGTAAAGAATAGATCGTGCATATTTCACAGCGACTGACTCAATTCCAGACAGTTTTCTCAGTATTGAATACGCTGAGAAAACCGGATGGCTGGCCAGGATAAAAATAATATGCTTCCACAACTTCCCCATCTCGTAAAGTTCCACAAAAACACTAAAATTGTAACCATATTCAGTCATATTCTGGTGTAAATATATCCCTTGTTTGGCACAATGCTGTTGCCGTGCACATGGTGTGATCTTGACCATAAGAGGTTTCGGTCTTGACTACAGCGCTGCTGTATTCTTCCCGTCTCCCTTCTGATGAACATGTCCAATTCCTGCCTGATTCATCCTGTCACATTAGTGTGTGATTGTCTGGGCTAATTACCGCTGAAAGTTCAGTCAGAAAGGCCTGTGCTGACAAGAAAATTGGCCTCATCTACACCTTAAATCAGCGCAGTGCAAAATTAAAACACTGGCTTTGTAGATTTGAATAGGAGACATGTGGAGGGGACGAGAGAACAATTCAGCCCAGATAATGAAAGGCGCCCAGAGGAAGAGAGAGGCACTCGGCTTCTTGAAAAACAATGTCAAACTTCTCTGCGAACAGAAATTGTATACTGTCATTTCAAAGAATGAATGACAAGAAAATAAGGGAGGAAGAACAGGGTTTGAATGAGAAGACAAATAATGTGAGTGCTGTGTTGGATATTAATAGAATGGTAATACAACTGCTGTAGACAAGCCTAATAATCTTAGTAGGACCATTTTCCAATTTTCTGAAGTTCTTGAGCCTTTGCAGAAAAACAAAAACTAAAGGCCAATGAAATCACATAGAATGATTATCTAGTGCATGTTTGATACAGATTATGTACTGGTTTTGTATTGGAATCTCAGATCTGACACCAGACTGGGTGGAAATGATTTAATGGACCTGACTCACCTGTTTTGTTCATTTTTCATTGGATACCTGGTATCATGTGAAAACGTTGCAAACAGAAAGGCCGGAGAGCATCAGAACAGCAAAATGGACCTGGACTAATACACTGCCTCTTAATATTATTTGATTTCTTTATAATAAAGCTACTATATTCTACTCACAGTGACACATATTATGCTCATTTTCATATACCATTGATTATGTTGCAACCCATAAAACCTTGAGTCATTTTGAAGATGACATTGCAGCAGTTTTGTGCAATACTCATGTGACTCACACGAAGCTGTGTGTTGAATTAAACCTTTCATTAACCATAACTGTTTCAGTCAGTATTTACCTACCCCTGTCTGTGTATGCCCCCCCCTCACTTTAGCCCCTTTTACACAGCACTTCTGTTCCAGGAATATTTCGCCTTTATTCTGGAATGACGTCTGGGGATCATTTGGTCCCACCTTTATTGTGGCTCCGTAACGCCTCTGGAGGTAGTAACAGAGCCGTGATAAAGGTGGAATCATGATTCTGGAACATTATGTAAAAGGAACACCTCTTGTTCTGCAACCAAGGTGTCATTTTGATGACGTATTGCATGTGCGACCCCCACACTGGGGGGATTTATAAATGAGCACAGGCCGTGAGATCCACAAGCTTGAGGATGCTAAGATCCATGCTAAGATTTGTGGAATGGTGAAAGCCCCTGAGAGGTTAGCAACACCGCTATGCTCTGGGTATTTCCGACACGCAAGTCATACGTCACACTATACGCTGCGCTGCGTCACCGCCCCTTTGATTCTGGAACACAGGTCCGCTGTGTAAAAGTCCAGCCTGTCTCACCTCTGTTACTCCTTTGTCTTGGCTGTGGAAATTGGTCAGTGGTGGAAAAAAGGTGGGCTCATCATCTCACCTTTTTTCCTGGATTTCTATGTAAAAGTGGCTTATGTGAATTTAAATCAAGCTCCAACCTGCAGCTGCAAACTAAAAATATCAACTTCTGACAAAGATTTGAATCTTTATACCGAAGGCTAAACATCCACTCAGCGATGTTGTCAGTTAATATATTTCCTTTCACTTTTATGCTGATGATACACCATTAAACATCTCAGTATCACCAGACAACCTTAGCTTCATTGATAGTTTGACTGTTTTTTTGAGACCATATATACAGGTATTCGTAGAAATGGATATTTCCCCACCTCCATTTTCAGTAAAAACACTGTACACACCGGGTTGTTTTCAATAAAGTTGTCCATCCACACAAACCCACCTAAATATGCCCAGTTCTTATTCATCAATTCAGATCTGCACTGTTTCTTTTAATCGTAAAGTTTTTTTATCTGTTTTATCTTTTTATCTAGTTATCTGTGTTTTGTTTTGTTTTATTTCATGCCAATACTTTTATTGCTTCCCTGCTGTAATGCTTTTGATGTTTTATGTAAAGCATTTTGAATTGTCTTGTACGTGAAATGTGCTACAGTATAGACAACGGTCGGATACATGGTATTGATGCATTTTTTTGTCATATACTGTGATGTTCAGGATCCTAAAGCTGTTTCTCTCTGTACACACACATGCATGAAATCAGTTTTCTACAATCTCCACTTTAGTCGGAATAAAACTGGAGTTTTCATGTGGATGAAACGGAAAAAAAAAACACAGAGAAATATATCTTTTTTTGCAGATTCCCCATAAATACATAAAAACCCAGTCATAAATCCATATCACACAACTTCCTAAGATAAAACCAGCACCACTGTATTTGGAGTTAGAGCCCAGAGGGGAAAGTTGTGCAGCAAATTGGAACCTTTAGGCTTAAAAACCAGAGGATTATCTAAAACTCTGAGCTTAGTTGCTTTACCTCACATAGGAGTTGTCTCCAAACAATGATTTTTATCTCTTTGGCAGCACTGTCAAAGATGCAGAGATACTTTTCAGAGGAGCATGACTATTTTATTGGTCTACCTGGACAGATTATTGGCCATTTACAACTAATTCAGAAGGTAGCAGCCAGAATATTAACAATAAGCAAACAGAGAGCATACATAATGTCACTGTCCTGGCTGTCTAATGGTTGTAGAACTGATGGAAAGACTATTTTACTAGTTTTAAATCCTCAAATATGCACCTGATATGTCCATAAGATCTTCTGCTGCTAGCCTCCTGGTTGTTTTAGTTGTGATTTTTTTTAATTTTGCTGTTCTAGTTTCATCAGTTATTGTGCATTTATTTTCCTGTTTTATTCTATTGTGTCTTTTTAGTTAGAGTTTACATGACTGCTGTGTTGTATTGGTTGTGCTCAGTTATGCATGTTGGGTTTGCATTTTACTTGAAAGGTGCTCTATAAGTAAATAAAGTTGGAATTTTATAAAGTTGGAGTTGGATTGTGCATTGAAAAAGATCTGCCTGGTGCTTTGTGGAACTTTGTTTTGTAAAGATTTAGCTATTTTAATGACAGTGCTCACCTCCACAGAGGCAAATGTTCCTTTAAAACAAGTTCTTCCTGACACCACTTTGCAAAGGCACTGTCAGTGCATCTTGGGTTTAGCGCCACTCAATATGATTGTGATTGTGGTTTACAGTGTGGAGTGAGGAGAGTCAAGTAGAGTTTAGTTGAGACGTTATTATGTGGTGGAAAAGTGCAATAACTGTAATTTCCGCAGCCCTGCTTTGACCTTCATTTCATAGAGAATCTTAACAGTGTCAGACTTAGTTTCACTAACTTCCACCTGTAATTCTTGCTGCAGATATAGTACACTGTAATACAGTAGGGCCTGAAAACATGATGATATAATCTTAAAGTTTGGTTACAGGTGTAAGAAAACAGTCAGCTGGGTGTCGTCGGCGGATACAACTGGTAGAATTACTTTTAAAAGATAGAAGTTATAAAGCCGATAGCAGCGTGAAACTGGAGATGAGGTTAGAATGCAACACATGCATTGGTTCTGGAGCGGTTTGTTTGGTCAGCACTCGCAACATTCCACCACAACCACCAGCCAATGCACGTCAACATGACAGATGCACTGATGGCAAAGTCCAGGACCTACTGTGTAGTCCATGCAAAAAATACATTTAACAATGGGTGGCACAGTGGTGCAGTGGTTAGCACTGTTGCCTCACAGCAAGAAGCTCCTGAGTTCAATTCCAACACCAGGAACCTTTCGGTGTGGAGGTTCTCCCCGTGTTGGTAATTGGTTAGTCTGAATTGTCCATAGGTGTGAGTGACTGGGTGTTTGTCTCTATATGGCCTGGATGTTATTGAAAACAACAATCAGTGCTGAACTGACTTACCTGGTTAATAAAAGTTTTTCATATATTCAAACCATTTTGAAAACACAAGAGCTGAAAATATCCACAGGGTTTTTAAGTTCTTACATAGGGCATTTCTAAAGTCCCCCACTGTGTACAATCAAGTAAAATAGTAGATATATCCTTTATATAACAGCTAAACTGGTGGTTTTCATACAAAATACTTTTTCTTCACATGTTGCTGCATCTCAGCGTACCTACATCCCCCTTGGTGAGGTAACGCCGGTGTCATTGACAGCAAATAAGGTCAAACTTTAAAACCAGGTTTCCTCCCTAAAATAATAGAGCTCACAGTGACAGGTCAAGACCTGCTCTGAAAAGCACATGGTGGTTTGGTTTGAATGTCAATAAGCTTTTTGTTCAATGCAGATGCAATGAAAAATGAAAATTTAGATATAATGTTCAACGTGCCTCGATTCAGAGGGTAGAAGTCTTGACAGGAATAATTAAAAAAAAAAAAATCAAGTTTCAGTTTTATGCTTAAATTAAACTTTTCACCTCATGTAACCAAATTGCTAACTCATTGTTCTCACTTTCTTTGTTCTCTCTCTTTTGTCAGTTGTACCACAATTTCCCTTAAGTGCAAATGTTTAAACACCTACACAGTAATTCTAGTCATAGTTTAGTCATTGACATTATTTACTAATGTATGTTTACAACTAATTTCTCTGATATAACTGACACCACACAATGTAAAAGTGAAACTGGGGATGGAAGTCAATTAGTTTTACTTCTTCTCACTCCCTTTCGGGCTACTAGGGGTGTATATTAATAGTGAATTATTGTATATATTTATGTATATTTGTGCACACATAATGATGTTTATATAGTATGTGAATGTTATTTTATTTCTGTCTTATTGTGAAATTGAAACAAAACTGTACATAGAGTGCACAAGCTCAAAATAAACCAATCAATCAATCAATACTCTCAATATAATTGGTCAGTTAGGTTATCACATTGAAAGCTATTTATTGTTGCAGTGTAATTATGCTGCTCTAACTTCAGACTGCTGCAGCCGGGACTCAAGGCATGGACAGCTGCAGGATTTGTCTCTGTAACATGCCTATCTGATGCTTGACGTTTCTTTGCCAAACTATCAGATATGATTACATCAGATTTCCCGTCTTTGCCTGTGGTGTGAATGCATCGTGTCTGTCTGGCTGACTCTGTCACTCTGCAGACAGGTGGAGGAGACGGCAGCTGTAGCCAGAGTCTATCTCTGTGTGATCCGCTGGTTGGCAGCCACAGTACAACACTTTGGATTACTGTCGGCATTCAGATACGCCGCTGAATATTGAAAGTGGTACAGGTAAGTATTAGTAGAACTTCTGAGGGGTGGGGAGTTGATTTGCAAGAATTAGGAAAAACATGTTATGTACAGTGATTTAGAGTTGAATACTCCGAATGTCCTGAAAGAAGGATGCTCACACGCCATCGAACAAAGTCAAGCTGCTATCGTTGTAGATCCGGAAGTGGAACAAAGCACAAACGTTAAAGTGAAAGACAGGAGGAGAGCTGGTGTTAGAACCAGAGTATGAGCATCTATGAGTGTGAAACTGCTCACACTGGGGCTCACTCATGAATACGTGCGTGGAAATGTTCCTACTTTGTGCACAAAATAAGTGCATATACAAAATCACCGTGGGGTTCATGACACCTGCGCACCGGCCAATTTTGTTCTCACTACCTTGTGTATGTGTGTGAATCAGAATCATTCTACATTGACAGGCGTGTGCTCGCAATATGTGATTAGCATGTGATTAGCATGCTACCACACCCCCATTGCTCCATATAAGGAAGCCACTTGCCTAGAGTTGATCATGAATGAAGGAAGCAGTTATGCGAGGAGAGAAGTAGTAAATTTCACAGTTTATTAGAAGTGATGGCGCCAAAAGGCAAAAAACAAAAGAACTTTACAACCACAGAAATCAAATCAATTGTGTCTGAGGTGGAAGCCACAAAAGGAATACTTTTCAAAAGTGTCTCCACAGGATTGACGATGGTAAAAAAAAAAAAAAAAAAAGAAAAAAAATAGATGCTTGGACCACAATAACTGAGGCTGTCAACTTAGTATCCCCAGAGAAGTGCACTGTGGCCCATGTGAAAAAAAAAAGTGGTTTGACATAACATATGTCATATATTCCTTTCAGTGATGGTGAAAGTGTGTCAATTTCATGATTAAGACATTTGGCCACTATATTAGCAAATTAATGTTTTGTTTTTTTTTTTTTTTATGTTAATTAAATCTCTTTCTAATGAATGTGGTTTTATTTGCTCTGCATGTGCTTAAAATATATGTGTTTGCATTTCCTAAGTCAGTTTGGCGTTCCTCATTTGTGTGTACACATGGTCTGAGGCAGTTCTAAATTTGTTTGCAGAGTAAGAACAAAATATTGATGAATCCCAGATTTGTAAGTCAAACGATTGTACGCAGAATTTAAGCACAGATTTGTGCGTATGCACTGTGAATTAGGCCCATTGATACTGATTTCCACTCGGCATAGATCTGGCCCAGCCAATCACACCTATTGATCTGCTATTGAAGGCAGGTTCACCTGTGACTCTTCAACTTGAGAACTGGCAATGGTCTGTGTAAGAAAAGCCAACCTGTCCTGCCTCAGGAGGACACAACATAGACCACTCAACAGTAAAAGACTATATATGGTGTCTGCGAAGGACAAATGTGTAATACATACAGGAAAGATGTTTTTGCATTGCATGCATTTGCATGGAGTCCGTGTGGTGACGTGTGAAGAAAAAAATGTGCGCGTGCATGAATTATTAAATGTGCACACGAAATAATAAAACGTGCGCATGAAATAATAAAATGTGTGCACGAATTATTAAACGCGCGCACGAATTATGAAATTGTGCACACGAAATAATAAAATGTGTGTACGAATTAATAATTCATAATTGTGCACACGCATTCATGATTTGTGTGCATGTTTAATAATTCGTCCACACGCTTTATTATTTCGTGTGCATGTTTAACAGTTCGTGCACACGCACATGTTTTTTTGTTTTTTGTTTTTTTTTCACGTCACCACACGGGCTCTGTACATTTGTGATATATTGCATAAAGAATCACTCTTAAGTCAATGAACTCTTCTAAGTATTCTTCCATTCTCCAAACCCATATGCTCCCTTCTGCACATGCTCTGTTCCGTGAAGGTCAAAACTGGATATTTTTGCGAGATAATGCTCCTTCTAACATATTGAGGGCATGACAGGTTGAAACAAGAATTCAGTAATGATATTTTTT
The DNA here is from genome assembly GCA_037367295.1 of Apogon hyalosoma. Classification (NCBI taxonomy): domain Eukaryota; kingdom Metazoa; phylum Chordata; class Actinopteri; order Kurtiformes; family Apogonidae; genus Apogon; species Apogon hyalosoma. The sequence continues at coordinate 18,840,156 of JAPQRP010000020.1, forward strand.
TGTTGTTAATAATAACTTTTTTAAAAAAGTATTTGTGTCTGTCTAATGCAGCTACACATTTTGAAAAATGAAAAAGATTTTTCTTCAGATATTTGAAGATAATATTTGAGATTGTGTAAAATGTTAAGGGTGTCCACTAGTGGATGATCCTGTGTTCTTCTCACTTATTTTCTTCTTTATTTCACCACACGTTCTCCATGTTTCTTCTCATCCTATTGTTGATGTAACAATATTTAAAGGCCTGAAGCTATTTCTGTGGCAAAAATCATGCATTTTCCTATATTTAAATTACTGATCACATAGATGTTCATAATGGCTCAAGTACATTCTATGGCTGTTATATCAAAACAGAGAAAACAGAAGAAAAAATCACTTTACCAGCAAAATAAATTATTTACTGGATGTAAAATCTAGAACCATGGTCATTTGTCAAATTTTATGGGTTTTATTGCTGAATCACTGTTGTAGAGGACAACAGTGTTTCCACATTCACTACAGAGCGTCTGACTGTCCAAAAAAAGACACACAATGCCACTAAAAAGATAAGAAACTTAATTTTACCTGAATTATTTACATACATTGATACAATTTGTAGTTCCAAAGCTGTTGATGATTTTAGATCAGTAGATGCTTTTGGTTACCAGCAGCTTTTCAGGTCGTTGAGGGTTAAAAGCGTAGAGGTTTTGACTGAGCTGTATTTCATTCCATAATACGGTGTGATGATTTTAAATAGAAAAATATAGTCATAAAAGAAAGTACACCCTTTACATACAGTGACATAAAAGCAACAATTACACAGCATATAATTGTAACACTATCAACTGTATTTTTCCATGTGTTTTATGCATGTTGTACAGTCATTTAGTGTGATTGGTAATTGACTTATTCAGAGAAAACAGTCCTTTCTATATAGTACCTCCACTTCTCATCAGCCACCTGTGATGTCTAGCCTCTTATGTTAGTCTGAGGCAAAACTGAGCCTGTACTGATGGAAAGTACTTTCAACATTGTACCACCAGAGCACTACAGTGACAAATTACAAGCAATCTGGCTTTGCATTGTTTTGCAATGTCTACCCCTCGAGGGCAATACAGAGCTGAATTCATGGGCAAAAAGCTTAAATTAATCTCTTAGAGAACAAATCATAATGAAACTGTGTGGAACAACACAGTCAAAGAGATGCTGCCCCTACATACACAAACCATGTGCTTGGGCTCTGAAATAATGTCTGGCTATTTTAGTTTAAAGAGATATAAAGGCCCACAAACATCCTTTCATGTAAGCAACTCATCACCATCATCACATCAGCAAATCAAAAATGGCTTTCATGAAGTTCCAGAATTATAACAACTAAATGAACCACTCAGAGGAAAAAAGATCAAATTATTTCTATGTATTATTTAGTGCAAATACATGTCAAACCAACCTATGGGTTTCCACTCTTTTCACAACAGTGCATGGGGTGTGTATGTGTATGTGTATGTATGAGCTTTGAAACATGATCCTAGGAAAAGTGTTTTCTTTTTAAATATTTTTTTCCTAAAAACACGTTCATTCCACTCAAATCTATATTTCCAAAGTAAATATGTGTTTTTTTTAGTGTCATGATGCTCTGTAAAACTCCTTTCTACCTATGCATCATGTAAAATCTGGAGCTGTAATCATAAACATTTTTTATAGATGTGATGCAGTTATCTCGAGCATAGAACCCCAGTTTTAACCCATAAAGACCCAGTGCTACTTTTGTGGCAGTTCCTAAGTGATTTTTTTTTTCTTCAACTTTCAACTTTATTAATCCTTAGAAAGGAAATTCGGCGTGTAGCAGAAGTCATAAATGCACACACAGAAACAGCACCACCAGAATAAAATTATACAACACAGGACAACACACAATGGAGCCACTCCCATCCCAACCCAAATGATAAAGGTCCCAATAGGGCACTACAAAAATGAATTGCCATAATGACCATAAGCATTAAAAGATAACTAAATAATCACATAATAAAAATTTGTAGATATCAGCC
>JAPQRP010000020.1:18842279-18859611 GCA_037367295.1 Apogon hyalosoma
TTACCAGCCTATTTAGCTTACGCTTGCTGATCATCGAAAGATAACCATACCACACCACAATACAAAATGTCAAAACCAATAGAATAAAACACTGGTACAACAAAGTCATCGGAACGTCAACTTTTCTTAAGTTATTTATCACCATTTATTCTAATATTATGCTCAGTATTTTGCATTCTTCAAGTGAAAATCAGGTATTTTCTTATATTTAATTTACTGATCATGTAGATGTCCAAAAGCTCAAATTGAAGTTGAGGGTTATATATCAAAAACAGAGAAAATGGAAGAAAAAGTGACTTTTCAGTGAAATATATCATTAACTGAACCTAAACCCAGTGTCTCCATCCACTGTCATTGATCAAACTCATGGGTTTTACTGGTGAATCAATGTTGTAGAAGATGACGGTGTTTCCACGGTAACTACAGAGCCTCTGAAAGTCCAAATGGATCATATCTAATGACCATAAAAAGATGACAAACTGCATTTTGCACCAGTTATTTACATGAATTGACAGGAATAGTGGATCAACACTTATTTAACTTTTTAAATCAGTAAATGATTTTGGTCGCCGGTGGATGTTTGGGTCTTTATGGGTTAAACAAGGTGAAATAAGCATGAAGTATTAAGGGAGAACAGGGGTGCCACCAGGGATTTGAGGTCCTGTGAAGGACCCCATCACTTCAGTGGCACACATGATGCAAATTCCATAAAATATTACACTGCACAGACATGGATCAATATTCTGCTTACAATGGATTTTATGATTTCATCCATTATTAATAATGAGAAAGGTTCAATCCATCTTTTACATTTTAATCATCTTTTTAATGATAAAATATTTAGGTGATATACAAATAATATGTAGTTTTGCTTTGTGTTGCATTCAAGTTTTTTTCACTTGTGCGAGGAATTGGTCTTATCTCAAGTCCGTATTCCCTCGATCCTCTATCAACATTTTCAGAAACTTTATGTGCCTTTGAAACCCACCTTGTTTTATGTGTGGCTGATCTAAGAATAACATCAACTGCACAACACTTATAGTAGTTGGAGTTTTGTCTGTATCCTCTAATCATGCTACTAAACTCCTTATTCCACTTGGTCACTTGTGCTTACTTTATGAATCTCAGAAACTTTTTTTTTTTTTTTTTTTTTTACTTAAATTACAAAAAAAAATCACAAACATTAACAACCCTTTCTCATCACTATGCTCCCGTTGTCGTTTTTCCAACTTTCAACAAAGATGACAATGAAATGAGAAAGCACCTTCCTGAGCTTCTTCCTTTATCAGCACTAGAAAAAAACCCCAATATGCTTAATTCTTTTTTACCTTTTGTCTGATCAGGCAAGTGAGTTTCTAGACTTTACTACTCTGACGTGGCATTTTACTTGTCCTGGTCAATCAGGGAATCCGTATTGTTTAGCAGGAAGGGAAGCAGGGCTGACATATAGAAAAGTTCACAGTTTATTACTGTAGAGACTCAAAGACACTGAGAAACTGACAGAGCTGTAATGAAATGAAAAATTACAACAAAACCAACGTTGTAAGTTCACTCAGGGCCACAATTGTCAAAGAAACTCATTTCATCTGCAGTAAGTTATTTTTGACACTTATCAGTATGACCTTCCTTTTTGTGGAGAACCAAAAGCAGGGAGAGCAGCAGCAAGATGCCTTCCCTTATATCCAACAGAACAGAGAAGGCATCAGCGGCAAGAACAAGACACTGATAAGATTAGACATAGTATAAAATAATAACAATAAAATAGATAGTTATGACAAAGTTGCAAATAACTTTTTTTGACAAAGGTTTATTCTGTCTTTTGGTGCTATTTAGAAGCCAGTATGACAACTGTCCATGGACAAGATCATTTTTGATATTTTACTTTGAAAGGCAATTTGCCAACTTCCTGTTTGAGTTAGCTTATGGGTGTCAGCGTATGATTTGTTGGGCTCGATTAGACACAATTTTTGGTGTTGGTTTCATGTTTCTATAACATTCCCACTGGAAGTTTTTCTGCAAGTATTTTACTTTGAAAGGAAAATTGCTAACTTCCTGTTGGAGTTAGCTCATGGGTGTTGTTGAATGATATATCGGGCTTAATCAGACAAAAATTTTGGCATTTGTTTTTTGTCTCTACAACAGTCCTACTGGCCACTAGGACTGGTTTTGTGTATCAAGGTGGCACCAGAGAGCTCATTTTGGCACCTATGGGGTTGACTTTTATATTGCATAACATTTTTTGCTGGACGTGACATGTGGGCCAAATTTGGTTTTTGAGCATGCTGAGGAGGTCAAATTCCAGTTTAAAATGTCTCGGCATAATAATATAAAAATGCTCTGTGGATAACTCTCCCTGCAGGCTCGGTCCCTAAAAAAAAAAAAAAAAAAAAAAAAGAAGAAGAAGAAGAAGAAGAAGTTGGTATGGATTTGTGTAAGTGAAACATGCTAAGACAACAAGGTTATGTAAGGTTAACAGCTGATGTGGGTACTTCTGTTACTTGAATTGTGAGCTAAGGTTGACTTCATTGCCCGTCTGAACTAATTTGCTCCATTTCTGACATTCCGGCATTATTCCTCATGGTTATACATATTTGCTCCACATGCCTTTTTCTGCAATAATTCTAATCCTCTGAACCACTGCTGTATTGAAGTCTTACATGAATAATCGCCCAAAGTTTCCCTTTAAAGCATGTAAGGACAAGGACAGAGGGTAGAAAGAAATGTGTAGTGAGTGCTGGACTAGGTCAAAAGTAAAAAAAATGTACAATAATGTGAGTGAATGTCGGAAATCTGGTGCTCATCAAGGACAGGGCGGGATCAAGTGAAAAGTTGAATGGTTGCCAAAATGACTAATAGCGGGTATCATATAAATGTACAATATAAAAGAGCAGTCAGGAAAAAGTCAGTGGCACACTGATTATAAAAATAAAAAATTTTACTCAGAAAAGTCTTCATCGGAGCCTGAAACCCAAAAGACATTTGGCCAAAAACACTGATGCACAGTCAGTGGCATTTGAACAGTCAGAAGAACTGTGAACTATTGTATTCTCATACACTTTTGTTTACAGTTACTCTTAATATTGAAGCTTTACGTTGTTTAGCAGCTAGACTTCACAGCCTCCTTATCCTGACAGCAGAACAATAGGTATATTTCCAGTTTGCGCTCATATTCCAATCACTATGACACCGTCTGCATACCACGGAGTATGCATTCATATTAATGCAATGCACATGCAAGGGCAACATTAATGAAAGATGAAAGAAAAGCAGTTAATTGTTATTCAGATAGCTTAAGCTTTTTTTTTTTTTCTTTTGAACCCACTTTTTGGAGCCGCACCAAAGTGTGCGTGTGTGTGCACACAAATGTCAGCGAAAATAAAAGAGAGAGACATTAAATTATACTTTATAATCACTCCTGAGTACAAAAGAAAGACGAAGGTCAGTTGCTTGTGTTCTTCTGTTCCGCGGAGTCTCACACACTCGTTAAAAGGTTGTTCCGACTGGATACATGTGAGCAGACGGCGTAACTGGAAGTGTAGACTCCCCCGATTAAACTTCTTTATTTCAGTCAGTGAACACAAAGAAACACAGGTAGTGAAAGTAGTGACTGATTCCAACTGGGTCAGATCTGCTCAAACCAGCTATAATCCTAGCATGTGTTTGATCTAAAAAACAAAACAAAACAAAAAAAAAAACAAGGTTAAGGCAGTTTTAAATACCACCTTTCATTAGTTAAGAGTCAAACCTTTTCTTTGTTTTAATGACTTGTAAAAAGCGGACCATGCTTTTATTCATTTGAGGTTACACTACTGCGAGTTTAGACCACACACTGATATCAAAGCCGGTGAAAAGGCCTGCCTTTACAAGCACTCTTCAAATAAATGCCTATACCACCTGCAGCCTCTATCTCAGGAAATACTCTGATCACTGTTCTACTATCCTGGGCCATTTGTTTCTAGTCAGAATCATTTCAGTGCAACACAAAACAGCAGAAGTTTCATTCATATCAAAGCAAGTTATGATCAGAAAACAGCAAAGGTAAGACACGATTCATGCGACATTTACTCTTGCACTTCGGTTCGTTTGGTGAGTTTTAGTGGTAGAGAAGTAGTACTTGTTCTGCTGGATCTGCTTAGTGTTAGCGGTGCAACGTTTGCTGCATTGATCTATTGTTTTATGAAATTATTGATGACGTTACCTTTTTTTTTTTTTTTTTTTTAGATATTTTCACGTTTATTTCCTCGTTTGAGTTGTTTTGTTGAGTTTTTAGCTGACGTTCTTCTGGTTATGTGGATGTACAGAATGTGTAGCATTACCATGACAACTCAGATGGAACAACAGGAACAAATACAACAAATACATGATGCAATATGATACATCTTTGCCTGAGGAGAATTGTTTTATACAGCAGTCCAGATGTGGCCTTTGACACGTGTGAAAACCGTTCTTGGAGAAGTGACGGCTTCGAAGTCAGAATTCCGATCAACATCAGTTCATTAAACAAACAGATAAGCACCATAGCGGTAAACAAAAGTAAGGATTGAGGACTTACTGGCATATAGACATTTTCCTGGCTAAGATGGCTTTCGTTAGCAGTCTAATTAGCGCTGCCTGGAGAATTCATCTTGATTATTCATGTCTTTCTAAATGTAAGCACTTCTCTGGCTCTAACCCTCCATTTCTTGTCTCCTTTTTGCTCTCCCCTCATTTTTACTTTGGCTGCTTTACTTTCCTCGGTCGCCTCTATCTGTGTCGCTCCCGCTCTCTTCCTCCTCCTCTTCCTCCTCCCTCCTATCTCCTCTCCTCTTGTCCTCTGGCCCCTGACAGCACCTCCTTATCACCTCCTCCTGAATGAATCTGCTGCCAGCTCATTTGCGAACAATCAGTGTCGTCAGTACACAAAAGAGCGCACAAAGCTCCTCCACTCCGCTCCGGAAACTTTTTGGATGAGGCAATTATTGGAGAGGAGATTGGAGTCGGGCCAAGATGTAAAGGCAAAGCAAGAGAGAGAGAGAGAGAGAGAGAGAGATGGGAGTGGGGGAGGGGAGGCAAGAGGTGAAGAAGACGGGAGAAGAAAGAGAGAGAACAACGGTCAGGAAAACTGAGGAGGGAGAGGAGGCAAGTGAAGCTCTCCTGATTTCATGAATATTTTTTCCTGAACAATAGAGGGAATCAAATATTCATGGCCCAGGTAGAGGCCTGCTGCCCAGACTCTCCTCCCCCGTCTCTCTGTAATCAGCTTCCTGACAGTTTTTATTTACACAAACAATCCACTGCCACTTCCTGTTTGCACAAGCGTCACATCCTCATCCACTAGTGACTAGTGACACCACTAGGATCATACCAACACCAGCACCTGCTGGCTCACTGACAGGAGGATGAGCACTATCACCATGTGGAAAGGCCCTGTCCCACTTCCAAAACCAGTTCCTGTCTCATGTTGGCTTTGATTATTGTCCAGTTGGGGGCAGTGCAACAATCTGCTGTCACATCAATGAGCCCGTTTGCATGACCATAAAATCTGATAACTAGGAGTATTCGGATAATTGTATTAATCACATCTGGAGCATTTACCTGCACTTCAGAAAAAAACATAATCGAAAAGGTTTACAGTCCATTATCCAATTTCTTTCAGAGTTTGTACTTACATATCAAAGACTCAAACTTTGTATTATTGACTTCCTGTAACATTTACCACATCACTTCCATTTTCTACAAACGAAGTTTTTTTTTAATCATGCACAGAGGTTAAAAAAAGAAAGAAAGAAGTCTATTTAAGATGTCTGTGTAGCTTCTCATTTTCCCAGGTCATCATTCTTCTAGGTAGTTTTTCTGGGTTCAACTGGACTGGTTTAGCTCTTTTGAAAACGTTTCATCTCTTGGATGAAACGTTTTCAAGTCCAGTTGAACCCAGAAGAACTACCTAGAAGAAATCTATTTAAGATACATGTATGATGGGATCAGAGTACTGGAATACATATCCAGGTGTGTTTATTCAATTTGTCATAATCAGATTAAAGTATGATGTTTACATCATTTGAATAATCTGATAACACCACAAATCAGATTATCATTGGAGTTTTAGTGTGCATGTAAATGGCTTCAGTAATATACTATATTACCCAAGGGGCAAGGATCTCTCCTCCAAAATGAAACCACCATGGAAGATTTCAAAAGTCACACCACTCTGAAGAATATTTTGCACAAAAAATAACCTGGAACAGAAACAGTTATGGATGTAGGCAACTGAGACATTAACTAAGAACTAAACTTAGATAATATAAACAAAGAACCAACTCCAGCTCAGACTTAATGTAAGCACACATGAGTCTTCCATTTTGAATGTTTAAGTGCAAATAATGCATTTGTTGTCTTGGTTTTTCTCAGTATCTCGGATATGTTTTTATATTCAACATGTGACCTTTTCTCAGTCTGAATGTGGCCCAGTCTGTGTAGTTTCACTGAAAATATTTGAATTGTGAAAATGGGAATGTAGGGGAACAGGAACATTCATGCTGGACAGTGATGAAAGTATGAGCAGAAGCCAAGCACTACTTTTCATCTTTGTTTATGTTCCAGTTTCTCAGCCAGTGGTACTGCTTACAACTCCTGACTTCAGCAGTGGCAGATCTGGATCGCCAACAGACGACATTACCAGCACAGTCTCACGTTTGTAATATTTACAAATGCATTTACAATTGCCTGCCAGAATTCGAACAAACTAAACTGGATGGATTACTGTTCAAATGGGCTCCAGTGACTCCGTTTCAGTCCCTTCGAGGCTACGTTTTGCCCATTTCATGCCATGTGTCAAACTGGCACCACCTTCAGCTGCCATATCTTCAAAAGAATTGATTTGCATGAACAAATGCTTTCTGTGATGGAGATCAACAAATCATCCCACGGGTCCTGCCTGAGAAAACAAACAGATTTTCACTGTTTTGAAAAATAAATGGCGCCATGTGTCTGATGGCAGCGACTCATCGAGAGCTTTCTCCCCGAAACCCTGTGGTGGAAATATTAGGAAGGTCAGTGTGATGTTATCAGGCAGGAAACGCGCTCCCGGTTGCCCTGCCCTCGTGTCCACACTCATTAGCACATCAAGGTTAAAGTCTCACTATCTCCCCGGCTGTCTGTCTCCCTGTGGTGAACCGTCACATCTTCAATAGGCCCCTTCAGGATTACATCATCAATAAGCCATTAGCATCCTTATGTTTCATCTCCCACTCACACATTTTGATGAGGGCTGTTGGATGCCTTTAGACGAGACACAGTCGGTAAATGGTTGGAGAACATTATTTTGAGCGCTATCTGTTCAGCATGAGGAGCGCAGCCTCTGTCTTGTACCGTACAGCTGTGTGTTGTCACTCCCCGCTGCTGCAAACAACGTCCGCCTTTTCATTTAGCTCTCAGCTAAAAGAGGTGATAACCTTAAGGTTTCAATTATAACCGCAATGGATTGAAATTTACCTCTGAAGTTGATGATAAGCACATGACACTACCGATAACTCAGCACTATTCAGAGCGCTGTGCATGTGTAATGAAAGTGCCGTGAGACCAAAGCAAGGACACAGATTTGCATATGGACTGGTGGTGTTTTCAGATGTGGCTTTTTTTTCTTTTTTTTCCAGCATAAAGTCATTTATATTTACATTCAGTCTGCAGGACAGAGCTGTAAAAGGAATATTTTCAAACTTATTGCATCTTTTACCATTGATTTCCGCTCACGCAGCTTTAACAGAACTGGACGCGGCTCAGCTCTATCACCAATGCCCCCAGTGGACAGATGAGGTAAAGCAGTGGAAAATCCCCTGCAAAATATATTATCCCCATAATTTTCAATGACAAATGACATGTCTGTAAAGCAGTCGACAAGGCAACAACTGGAAAAAGTTGGCGGTTACACACCAGTTGTGGTAATACTACAATAAATGTACATTAATTTATCATAGTTAATACAGTAAAAAGCCTCATTTAACAGTAAACTAATAACTCAGTGCATTCATTAATCACATAGTAACTGAATAATGATTTATCTATACTTTATTTGATAATTTGAGTTTAATGTTGACACTACAGACATTACTGAATTACCTGTAACGTCATCATTATTTAGAGTAATAACCATTAACTAGTCATTAATATAAATATATACAATTATAAGAATTCAGTAACTGTTAACAAAAGTCTCTTGTTAAAACCTATCATGGATTTATATGTTGATTAAGGTACCTAACGATGTTAATTACCATTAAAGTTCACAACATAGCCACTTTATTAAGTGAAACATTTATGTTTTTATGTTTTTAGTTTGATTGTAATAGTCACAAAGACAATTCACTTACATAGACAAAGAGTGGTTATTACCAAGAGGTTCCTATTATTTTATTTTGTATGGTATTTGGATATGCTATAACTTTCAGACATAACTGTTTTGTGATATTGAGACTTAAGCACATCCTCTTTACTCTTATAAATATCATCATGCAAAATGAAACATAAATCCATATAAATCCCAAAATTTGTTTGAGACAGCTTCATAGTTGGTGTATTATGAGCAACTTGCAGGCTTTCACTAGGTTTTAGATTAACAGGACTGATGCTAAAAGCCCAGTAACAGTCTGTTTAGCAATCTTAAAACACACAGTCATGTTTCCATTCAATGCATCAATTGGGAGATGAAAAATGTCGTGGAAACCTTTTTCAGTGAGGAAATGATGACAGCGATAAGGTTGTTAATTCTGCAATTATTTATTACTGAAACAACCAGTAAGAATCATCTGCACTGATCAACAATAATCATCAATCAGAATTACAAGAACCAACATACTGTACTGCAGACAGGGTTCAAGCTTCCTAAAGACTGAACAACGAAGGTCTAAAGACACCAGATCTTACATTCACAGTTACGTATGCACATAGTTCATACACAGGTTACTGAACTCAGAGTCAAGGTACAGCACACAACAGATGTTTACATTGTTTGCTTTTGGAGCTTGCTGTTGGAACTCATTATTAATTTGTCCTGTTCTTTAAGTTCAGAATGAACAAAGTCCTAAACTGTGAAACAAAGATATAACTATAGCAAGATTAAAAGAAGAAATAAATAATTTTCCTCCACAAAAAACAGTCTGATCAGTAAGAAAAAAGAGGGGGAAAAAAAACTCCAGAGAAAACAAATTTGTGTGGTTTACAGCAAATAACTGCTAAATGAAGACTGGACCTCCCATCATTTCCAACTCATCCGGTGCTGAAGGACCGAGCCCCTGACAGGTCAGTCCATCTGCTGCCACTTCACTTTCATAGCAGGAACGATGTTTCCTGAAAGCACTGGCCTTTTCAATCTTCTCTGGTAGAGCTGGAGTGTGCGCGACTGTAAATCTGTGTTGCAAAGAAAACATATATAGAACTGATGTGGACAATGGAGTGTGGGACAGTAATAATGCACAGTGGAAGAGGAAGGAAACAGAATTATACCTGAGTGCATCTTTCAATGAACTCTAATGTATGAGTTACACATACGGTATTAAATTTGTCTCTTTTCCAATAAAGTGGGTCCAGTGGAAGTTCACGGTTGGTGAGTAATATGGAACTGGTTTTTATATTTCCACCAGAAAAGAACAGTTTCAGGGTCAGAAAAAAATGTGGTACCAACTCTGTTCTGGGCAGCAACAGGGGTATAACCAAGCACTGTTACATCAGGGGCTGGAGGCAGGAGTACCAAGACCAAAAGATCAAAGCCTGCTACATACTGCAAGACCAGAGACATTTCTTCTTGCTCCCAGGGCGACAAGAACAAAATTATGTCATTTTGTTCTCATCGCTTTGTTAGAATCCTTAATGCTACCTTCATGCTGCAGGTAAAAGTGTCCCAAACCTAGCTTTTTGCCCATAAAATGTGACTCATACTGTTTTTTGGGGGGCTTTTCGCAGCTTGTTCTCCTCCACACCAACCCGAAGAACTCAGAGATGAAACTGGGGTAAGACACAGATCTGGCCAAGGTTACAAAAGAATTTCTGCTGCACTTAAGGTTCCTAAGAGCACAGCGGCCTCCACAATATTTGAATGGAAGACGTTTGGGATGACCAGAACCATTCTTAAAGCTGGCCGCCTGGCCAAACTGAGCAATCGAGGAAGAAGAGCGTTAGTGAGAGAGGTAAAGAAGAACCCAAAGATCGCTGTGGCTGTGCTCCAGAGATAGTGAGAAGATGGGAGAAAGTTATAGAAAGTCAACCATCACTGCAGACCTCCACCAATCAGGGCTTCATGGCAGAGCGGCCCGACAGAAGCCTCTCTTCAGTGCAAGCCTGCATAGAGTTGGCCAAAAAACACATGAAGGACTCCCAGACTATGAGAAATAAGATTCTCTGGTCTGATGAGATCGAGATTGAACGTTTTGGCCTTAATTCTAAGCAGTATATATGGAGAAAACCAGGCCCTGCTCATCACCTACTCAATACAATCCCAACAGTGAAGCATGGTGGTGGCAGCATCATGCTGTGAGGGTGTATTTCAGCTGCAGGGACAGAACCATTGAAGGAAGGATGAATGTGGCCAAGTACAGAGATATCCTGGACCAAAACTATTTCCAGAGTGCTCTGGACCTCAGACTGTCAGAAAGTTTATAATCCAACTAGACAATGACCCTCAGCACACAGCAAAAATAACCAAGGAGTGGCTTCGGAAACAACTCTGTGACTGTCCACCAGCGTTCACCATCCAACCTGACAGAACTGGAGAGGATCTGCAAGGAGGACTGGCAGACGATCCCCAAATCCAGGTGTGAAAAACTTGTCGCATCATTCCTAAGAAGACTCATGGCTGTATTAGCTCAAAAGGGTGATTCTACTCGATACTGAGCAAAGGGTCTGAAAACTTATGTTTCAGTTTTTCTTTTTTAATAAATCTGCAAAAGTGTCTACAGTTCTGGGGTTTTTTTTCTGTCAAAATGGGGTGCTGTGTGTGCATTAATGAGGAAAAAAAAAGAAATTAAATGATTTTAGCAAATGGCTGTAATAGAACAGTGAAAAATTTAAGGGGGTCTTGAATACTTTCCGTACCTACTGTAAAACAAGTCTCAACAGCTCAACTGAATGAATATTAAGTCTCCACAATCTGAATTTTCAATAGTGTTTATGCTTTCACAGAAGAAAAACAAAGTCACCCAGCAGTGCTCTGTCACTCTGGTCTGTCTTTATCCGGGTCTGGGGTCTCTGTGTACTTGATCTGGTTGACAGTCCCGTCTACAGCTACTGCTCTACCTCTTGCATCATTACACTTCTTCTAACAACAGACTGACTGCAGGCAGTGAAGTGCATTCTGGGATTGACGTCAAGGGCAAAACCTTGAGCGTTTAGGAAATGAAAAGAAGCATTTGATCATATTTGTTCACAAAGGAGTTGACGTCAAGAAGTGTCACGAGTTTAAATATGAATAAATGAAAGGGAAAGTCTGGTGTCTGTAAATGTGGATGTTGTCATATTTTTGCTTAACTGTGACCAAAAAGTAGACGTACATGAGCTGAAACTAGAATACCGGAATAAAAAAAGTGAATGTGTGCTATAAATGTATCTGGCATTGGGTGTGTTGCAATAATACTCGTATGCCATGCTCTACACTGACTCTACAATCCCTTGAGTAGTGTCGCTCTGCTGTCTGTATACATTTTAACGGTACTGCACTATGCATTTAATTTTGTAAGTTTGTGTATATTTATTTATTTATTTTTTATTTATGCATTTACTTTCTCCCCTTTGTAAACCTTGACAGATGAGATGCGGGGTAGGTGGGTTGGGACTGGGGTTACTATAGTTCATATTGTACTTCTACTTTGTATCTATGTACTGTGATTCTAACATTCAAAATTTCAATAAATATGTGTTTTTTAAAAAAAAAAAATGAATGTGTGTTTTATTTGAGCATCATCTTAAACCATCTCTGCGAGGTTGATTATTAAATGAACCGACACACTCTGGCATATGTGCAAACTCTAGATTTATTGTGTTGCCTCACAAAATAAAGAAATTGGTTTTCACTTGTGCAGCATCCAACAAACAAAAGGCATTCACATACGCTACTGTGCAACAGCCTACACATATGCATTTCTCAGTCTCTCTATTCAGCTACAATCTGGATATATATGAGGTCTCAGAGAAAAAAAAACAGCTTCTATAAACCATAGTGGTAGTATTTATTGTGACCTCCCTTTGCCCTTAACATGTCTTTGTTCAGACAATATGAGATTTACTGCATGCATTTGCTGATGTTTTATACCAGCTTTCATTCAACACGTCAGATATTTCTGTTTGTGCTGCTTCTTGTAATGGGGTCAGAGGTCACAACAAATACCGACTTTATCCTTTAGAACCCGTTTAGTTCTGTTTTTGTTTCTCTTTTAAGCCTGCGCACATTTCCCCTGTATTTTCTGAAGAAAAGAGAAGGAAAAATAAATATGTACACTCATTTCAACCCTGTAAATACAACAAAGCAAAAGGTGGTCTATGACTTTTGCACAGTACTAACATGTAAATACAAATAACAAAGACCATGGAGGACTGCGGAGGCTAAATCAGCCAAATTAAAAATAAAACAAAAACATCATACAATATCCTCCACAGGGGACCAGCCTCCAGATGTACAAAAGAAAGAAATGTTCCCAAAACACAGGCTGTTATCAGTACAGGTCCAAACGAAAAAAAAACCCAAAACACTACGTCAGTTACTATTTTGTGTATAATCCTGCCCCTTCCAGTTGTGCCCCATGGGACATAACTTTGCAAAAAAATTGTATAATAGTCAGTGAGTGAGTGAGTGACAATTTTTTTTCTCTGCAGCTTTAACATGACCTGACTGTAGTGACTTTCACCTCTTTTTAATACTTTTCCATTTTGCTCTTGAAGATTTAGGTCAAATGAGCCAAGGCAGCAGCCGTTACTAGTGTTATATTTTCCATGAACTCCAACTTCCTTGACTCGTAAAATTCTCTTTTAAACTGACAAACTTCATACGTGCATTTGCCTCTTGTAATTGACTGCTGTTCATAATTTTTTCGGGGTTTGGCCTCATGGGACACAGCAGAAAGGAGGCTTCAACTCTGTAAATATAGGCTGTTGAGCAAAAACTTGTGAATCATAAAAGTACAATCTATGAGAACATGTATATGTATGCAAATAATTTCTAATCTGATTTGAGCTGTGGAAAAAATGTTAGTAAAGTTTAGAAACATGTTTTTCAAAGTCAAACATTTCAGCAGAGGTGTCAAATAACGAAGTACAAATACTTCGTTACCTGACTTAAGTAGAAATTTTGGTTATCCACATTTTACTGGAATAATTATTTTTCAGCTGACTTTTTACCTCTACTCCTTACATTTTAAAAATAGCCTTGTTACTCCCATTTCATTTTGGCTTGTTTTCATTCCGGCTTGCCATTGTTCAAATAAAAAACTATCCAGATAAATCGCGCCATCTGGATACCATTCCGACACTCTATTGGTTTGTACGTGATCCATCGCACCTGACTTATAGGCAACTAGTCATCATATCTTCAGCTCCATGAAACGCATGTTAATGCTTAGTCGTGTACATATATGGTTCTTTAATACATTTGCATTGGACTAAAATGTGTTCATTTTCAATGGGCATATATGCGGCTGAAACAGGTAGACTAGTGCGTCCCAAATGTTTCAACATTAACATTTTAACCCAGTAAAGCCTGAACCTTTAAGTCATTGACAGAAAATTCCAATTCTTTGAAACTGAAGCCTTTATTGGTCTTTCTGAACAACAACAGCAAAAAGAAAAAAAAAATTTCAAATATCAATTTCCATATAAGACTTTCAGTTTTGTATCATATTTGATACATTGGGCCACAATGCTCAAATAATATTATTTTTGAACAAACAAAAACATAATATAACACAAACATGTCTAATAAATTGGTAATGGGCTCTATGCACCGCCCCACTACTTCCTGAACGTCAGGCAGCTCCTTTACTTCCTGCTTTTCATTGTTGGACACACTAATCCAGGTGTGTCCGCTTCTTCTTGTGACTACTGTGGTCAGACACACCTGGATTAATCAGTGTGTCCAATAATGAAAGACAGGAAGTAAAGGAGCTGCCTGATGTTCAGGAAGTAGTGGGGCTGTGCATAAAGCCCATTCCTTTTCAAAATTTGCAAAGTTCTTCCTCCTTCCTCATTAATTTAATCCTGACGTGTCCCTGGAAAGGCCTCTGGTGAATGAATTCCTCCCCCCTGGTGGATTATCAGTGTATTGCATGTTTCTAATTGTAAACATCAGGTTTTCAAGACAAAAAAATATCACACTGATCATGTAGAGGGCTTCAAAACTCATGTATCAAATATGATACGTTTGGCGTTATAGGGTTAATATATTATTATTGACATTATGGCCTTTAGAAACATGTTTTTGGGGAGGTGGGGTAGTGCACTATAGGCCCCTGTGGCGCTGTCTAAGAGTTTGTCCTAATTCCCCCTTACATTTGCTTTTATACTTTAAGTAGTTTTGAAACCAGTACTTTTATACTTTTACTTGATACTTCAAGTTCTACAGAAGTCTTTTTAAACCTTAGTATCTATACTTCTACCTGAGTAATGAATGGGAATACTTTTGACACCTCTGCATTTCAGTCAGTTAAATTAACTGGTATTTTAATTTCAGCATAAAGTGTTCAGTAGTGATGAAATTAAAGTATGTCTTCAGTTGCAGATTGTGACAAATGGTGTGACAAGTAAAAAGGACTAGATATACTGATAGGCTTTTAATGCAGAGTTCATCCTCAGAATTGTTCATTCATCATCTACATAAATAAAAAAAAATTAAAATTACTGCCTCAGCCGTAGTGCTAACATCTGAAAATGATTTCCACATTTTCATGAAGCTATTAATCCTTTTTTTTTTCTCTCTTTTTTGGGCCTGGCAGTGACACCCTGCCATATCACCATGTATGTATCACAGTAATCATTGTTCTATCTGGAGTGAATTTTTGCCAGTTTGCATTCAACTTGAGAGCGAGTGTGTGAATATGGGTGGTTACATAGACTCAGAACACTTGATGTACTTGTTTAGTGCCTTATGAGTGATTGGTTCTGATGCTTCTAAGAACACTCCAGCTTTTCCAGCAGGTTTACACAGTGGAATTTAAGTTGAAAGTATGTTTTGTGAAAAACTGGATTCACTTCCCACTGAGGACAGACTACAACATTTCTGTACACACATCCAAATTCCACCATTTATATTCAACGCAGCACCCTTTCTAAGTGTCTCTTATGAAAAGCTATACAACTAGCGTGCTTTTCTTATTCTAATTAACTCTGGTAAGCTGTTGTTCTCCTTTCTTGAGGCAGAGATCCTCTGTGGATTTAAGTCATTTTTCAGAGGACGCTCATTGAAATCGCACAGTGAGCAGCTTAAGGTCCTATAACCTGCAGTAAATACCCAGCCTGCATCTAAGCTTGCACAGCATGTGCTGTATTCACTCAACACAACCAGCTTATGTAAATAGACATCTGGTTAGCTCTGCGATCACAGCGTCACCTTGAGGGAGAAGGAAACCCATCCATCCACTCTAACCCAGCAGACAGGCATGAAACTGCATCCACCTTTAAATAAAACATCCTGTGGTCAGTTTCTTATCAGATGGAGTTACCTTGAAAAATGAAAATATTAATTTAATGAATTTCTCTGTGCCATTATCATTACTCTAATAAACAGAGTAGAGAAACAGAGTTTTCTGACATTGTTTCCATCTGAAATGGCTGTAAAGTTTAACCCATAAAGACCCAAACAGCCATCAGCGACCAAAATCATCTCCTGATGTAAACAGTTTAATACCTGTTGATCCACTAATTCTATCAATCCATGTAAATAATTGGTGTAAAATGCAGTTTGTCATCTTTTCATGGTCATCAGATATGACCCATTTGGACATTCAGAGGCCCCTTAGTGAACATGGAAACACCGTCATCTTCTACAACATTGATTCACCAGTAAAACCCATGGAGTTGGATCATTAACAGTGGATGGACACACTGGGTTTACGGTCAGTTAATGATACATTTTACCGAAAAAGTCACTTTTTCTGTAGTTTTTTCTATTTTTGTGTAATAATCCTCAACTTTACTCTGGTGCTTTATTGAACATCTACATGATCAGTAAATTAAATATAGGAAAATACATGATTTTCACTGGAAAAAAGCAAAATACAGAGGATAATATTGTAATAAATGGTAATAAATCATTTAAGAAAGGTTAAATCTAGAGAAAAAGTCATTTGAGAACTGCTGCAAAATTACCACTGGGTCTTTGTGGGTTAATGAGACAGACATGGCAGACCACATAACATATTATAAACCCCCAGTTCCAAAGAAAGTTGGGATGTTGTGTAGAATATAAATAGAAAAACAGATTAAAAGTATACAACAAGACTAATACTGAATGTTGTAATGACCCCTGGGCCCCTTTTGACTGTGAATTCTGCCCTGTACCTACACCCCTACTGCCCCCTGCTCCAGTATCACTACCCCCTCACCTCATCTGTGCTTGTCCTATCTGCCCCCTTGACCATGGACTGACCCCGAAACACCTGGAAAAGTTGCTGAAGTTGAAAAGTTGCACCTAAACACCAAACATGAAGGACATCCAGACGATCGGATCAGATAAAAACAGTCAAAATAATACGCTGAGCTGACATGTCAAGCTCAACGTATTATTTTGACTGCTGTTAGTGAATAATGAGTCAAATAATGAACTGAAGGTTAAGTTTAATGATACATATTCTGATGGGAGGTAACACTCTGCTTATTAACCATTTAAAGCATCAAAAAAAACCAAAACAAAACATGTCGCCATTTGCGCCAGCTGGATGTGAGTCAACACTAACTTGTTGAAATTTACACACTGCATAAGTAATTACACAATATAAAGTGTACTGCATCGAAGTGTACAAACAGAAGTATTCAGTTTGAGGCACAGTGCAACTAAAACTCTGCTAACTAGACTGAGAGGTGGGACGACTCATCTCCAAAAAGTCTGCTCTCATTCCGAGCAGGTTTTACCTTGATAAAACAACCACAGGCACGAAACTACAAAACTACATTCTACAACCTAATGGTTCTCAAATGGATTGAGGTCCATGAGCAGAATATTGTCTGGCACATCGCCCCCCACCCCCGGCTACAAATGTGTTTTCGGGGGGCAGCAGGTAGTCAATGATAAGGCGAGGGGAGCTCACTTTGACTTTCTCACAGTTTTATCTACACAGCTATATAACCCACCATATAACCTCCTCAATTTTTTTTTGGGCATGGG
>JAPQRP010000020.1:18891741-18914037 GCA_037367295.1 Apogon hyalosoma
AGAGCTGATATCTATCCATTTTCCATGTTTTCTTGATAATAACCAAAATCATTTCAGTTCTTACATCAATATCTATGGCATTGTACTGACTAAAACAGTGCTTTTAGGCCTTCCATGTTTTCTTTTCTACCCGTTTTAGTCACATGATGCACACAGGAGTTAGTACTGGATTGCATAACCATCATTTCTGATGACTTTTGATGGTCTAATAATTGTTTTCCGCGACTGTAAATACATCATATTTCTCTGTTTAGTCACGGTGGCTGCAGTATGTTTTATATATATATATATATATATAAAAACAAAAGTTATGTATTGAAAAGTGAACCTCCTCTTTCCATGTCCTCATTATTACATACACAGCTCCATTAAAAAACTGATGACTAAAAATAGATTATGATAGAATCTCTACAAACCTTTCTGTCACATCTTATCTAACACAACCACTGGTACTAACTAGGAGTATTTCTCAGCTCATTCCTGTTCTGATCTCATTGACTGAATTAAACTGTATCAGATACTGTCCCAGTTGATTCACTGTATAATTTTAACTCTAAGGCTGAATTTTCTGATTTTTGAAACTTTCTCCAACATCCCTACTCTGCAGCCAGTGGTGAAGAAGTGAGAAATTAATCAGAATCTCTGAACTCAGATCAGCTACTTCATTAACCACTTCAAATAAATATCTTTTAAAAGCATTTTTTAAATGAAAAAGCCAATTAAAACCATTAGATTTATAGCATTGGGGCAATTCCTTTTTTTTTTTTTTTCTTTCCCTTAATGTTCATTTATATTAGTCATCTGTAACTGTGGCACTGCATTGTTTAAGGTATAATATCTATGTGTACTGCACTTTATTTAACTTGTAGTTGGACTTTGCAAATGGTAAATATAATAATCACCAACTTCCTTTCTACATAATCCAGTGATTTTTAAAGTTGTCCATCACCAGTGCGATGACAAAATGCAGGAAGGACTTACTGAGGATCCACATGTGACTCTTCTGCAAGACAACTACACATATCAATACAGATCCAAATAAGCATTAAAAAAAAAAAGTGTCCATAATTGCTTTGAAAAAAATTGGTCAAGCATGACAGCTATGACGATTCCTCCTTTTCTAACCGTAATGATAGTGTTTTTGTGTTGCTAAAGTAACACTATGCCTTAGAGGTCAGAGTAGTGCAGAACAGACCATGTGAAAAAGCTCTTGTACAGTATATTACAGCTAGCAGTTGTAGTGACATTAATGGAAGACTGAATAAAGCAAAATAACACAAGCTTGTAAGATTTATAAATAGATTACAAGAGAAATTATCCGAACTCCAAGTTCCCCTTTTAGATTTACACATTATACTTAATGGATTCACTCTCAGCTCAGAAAAAAGTAATAAAAAACACAGTGAACATCTATGCGAGGTAACACTGATAAAAATATGGTTAATTTAAGGGATGTGAGTATGTCAAACGAACATTACCATGCTGTAGTTTAAATGAGACAATTACTTTATATTATGTAAATTTATCTCTAAATGAGTCCATCTTGTGTTTTGAATAAGACACTGTTTTAACTTTTCTCCTCATCAGCTCTGTATTTAGATTCAAAGAACATCTTCAACTATTCTGTAAAAAGTATATTCCCTTGTCTAACTTTCAACAGCACAAGACATTTTTATTCCTTATTCGGTGAGATCAAGTTTTTTCCTCGCTTTTTTTTTCAGTTTTTCTGGGAACAGTAAGTGTGGACAAATGCAAGTGATGGAAGAATAAAATCCATTTCACTTCGGTCTACATCATAACTAAAGGTGGATCTCAAAGCTAGATGTACCGACTGGGTTGTATGACAATCAATCCATGCATCTGATTAGGGATGGGTATTGTTATACAGACTTTATCAATACTACTACACTTACCAGTATTGCTTATCAAACCAATACTTCATGAGTTTTTTTTTTTTTGTTTTTTTTTTTAGGTTGGTGGTCTCATTTTTAACCACTAATTCATCTTCATATTTGGACTTCAGACTCTGAGTATACTGGTACATAACAGGGCAGACAGATGAACTATGAGATAAACACTAAACTCAGCATCACTTCACAAATACAGGCTTAGGTTTTGAGACAAATTGCTCATGTTTCTAATATTCTGCACTTGTGTCAGTGAGTGAAGTGACCATTTTGGACACCGACCGCTGTCTCTAGTATTACGTTCATACCGCAGACCTTAATGTTCGATGAAATATGATTATTTTGCGTGTCTATTCATATTATATGTGTACACTACAGCCTTGAAGTGGCAGCACACTGTGTTTATGGAAGTAAATATCTCCAACACAGAATTGTGATGTCTGTCACATTTCAGTGACGTAAAAGTCGGATGAAATGTGACATGACTATAAAGACTGAAGCCTCATTGCCACATCAGGTATGTATCTGATTTAGGACTACATATGAAAATGGCTTGGGTGTGATTTTTTTTTTTTTTTTTGGGGGGGGGTTGTGCTGTTCAGGCTGTCACATAAGGGCAAAGCAGTCCTATCTGAAACAATTTTACCTGCAGTGTGTTTGAGCTGCTTGTTGCAGGAGAATATATGACCGAGAGCTGACCCCGCCTCTCAGAGACCCTCCCTGACATCCGATTGAAAATAGCAAAAATGAGTCACAGAGAATGTCTTAGTCACAAATGAGGCTGGCGAGAAAAACTTTCCACAGCAATTTCTTAAGATGCTGTAGTACACGGGGGACCTATTTTTTCTGTTTTCTTTCTCGAGGACCAAACTGATAACGTCAGAGCTTATTGATACTCCAGCCTTTAATTATTTGGCCCAGGAGCTCATTTAGGACCGTGATTTGGTACCAGTCCTTACTTTTGAGAGCATAAACAATCCCCTACAACTGAGTTTGGGAAAAATGATCTGAAGAAGTTGGCAGTGAAATAGAAGTTTCTCTATACAGACTATTTAAGCCTTGATAGCAAAAGCATAGATCCTGGTCTCTGGTGACAGTGCTCAGACAGAGGCTGGACCACTTTGTTTGGAGGTATAACTTTCTTTGTTTTTTACTGAAGGATGTGTATCAGACAGTTTTATAACAGTTCACACCTTCCATGTCAGTCTGTCAAACCAACAATCCTTCCATTGTGTGTATGTGTCCTCTCACCGCATCAGCTCTGCAGATGGTGTTGGCGACGTGGCGGCAAAGCATTCTCAGCCAGGTGCTCTTAACCGTTTCCTCTCCGGCCAGTTGGAAGCTGAACAACAAGTTCTCCTGTTCAGTCGGAGGGCGAACCACCAAAGCGAAAGCATTCACACACTCTGGAGGGAGACACACACGCGCACACAGTGAAAATTTGAAAATAATACAGAACCAGGTATAAAGGGAAAGAGGGGAACGGCCGGTCAAGAGAACCAGATGAAGAGAATGAGGAGGAGGAACATGATAGGAGGAGGATGTTGGATGAGGAGAAAGGAAAGGGGAAGCAGATGGAAAGATAAGAGCAGGCAGAAGCGGGGGAAGAAAAAAAAAACACAGGAGACAAATTTACTTCAGCGCTGCATCCAAACTCCACTAACATTAATCACTAAAGCTCTCTGTGCAGTAGAGGCACAATTTGTCTCAACATTGTGTTCTCTCCATGGTTGAAAAAAAACACAAGAAAACAAACTATGTAAAGAAAGCTCACATACACCTCCTATATGTTGCACTGTGTGGTCATAAATATGGTTAAAATATCACCCTGCCTCATGTCTTTCAGCTTTCCCTCAGCCTTTTTTAAGCTTAGTTTGGTTCTGCTTCTGTATATTAGTGGCTCCATGCATATTCAGAATTTTCTCTATTATTATAACACTTAGATCCGAGATTTATGTTCCACTCTGAAGAGAAACAGTACTTTGGTGTGAATATAAGAAATTTTTGCTTTAATACAAAACTACATTTTTTAAGTATCTGAACACATAATCTTGAGGGAGATGATTCTTGTTCCTTATTTTCAGTTGTTCTGTGATGCCGATTAGTTGCTTAAATTGCTACCATTTTCCACCTACAGATAATGTTATCCCTATTACCTAATTAGCTTTAAGAGGATACTTACAAGTTAGAGGAGGAGAGCAGCAGAATTAAGTTAGTCATGAACAGAACATTTGGGAGCATTGAGCAGTTTCAAAACAACAACAAAAAAAGCTAAACATTTTTGCAACTGACCTTGTACTGTGTGTATCAGCATATTGGTCAAATTATTGTTCATCATCTGAATTTTTAAAGCAATTTTAAAGACTCAGATGAGCAACAATAATTCATACCTTGAATAAATGCTTTAACAGCTTAGTGGCATCTTTCCTCTTTTGCTCATTTCTCCCTCTGTTGCTGCTGGAATGATCAGACTCATTCTCGAAGTCTGAAAGAGTCGCGCTAATTAGCTTAGTCAGTTCAGTTCGGTTCATTTTAGCCGTTTACTGTGAACCTCATAAGTTCAGAAAGACTTTGCAAAAGAAAAAAAAAAAAGAAGAAAAAAGGCTGGAAAACTATGCGATAAAAGAGGGGCTCTACAGCATAAATTTATAAGGAAAATCAGAAGAAGATACATGCAGTGCTGTTTGCAGGACAATTTCAGTACTTTACTTACATTATTAATAGATATTGTTATGCGCTGATTTTTTGACAACATAAAATGTTAGACATGCCTTTGATCTAAAACACTAAACTGCAGACAGTACAGAGTAACCACGATTGTGATCCAGGTCTGGATAAAGAGTGCTGCTTCATCTAAGAATGACCACTTTTTGATTTGATGTTATAATCTTTACACTCAGGACGTCGTCTGGGGCTGTAAAATTACTGCAATGGCAAAAACTACAGTTGCTTGAACGACCACTTGAGGTTGGCTGCAAAAGCGAATCAAGGCCCACAGACCCTGGTGTTAAACTGTCAACTATGCAGCAGAAATAAACATGTTTGGAGGCTTTTTAGTCTTTATGGCTCATTTCCCTGTGCTGTGTGGACGTGGACAGCTTGTTCACCTGCTGAGTCGGACTTTTAGAGCTTCTGTTTATTGAATAAAACATGTTCTCTTTCCTGACATGCAGCTCTACAGTACTTGTAGTTCAACTGTAGTTATTCTGTCATGGTGTTTACCTGTGCTTAATTACAGTATATGATCTACTAGTGTCATTTTGATGCATTAACTAACATTAGCATAAATGTGTTATATTCAGTTTGTCAGCTATCTTACTAATGGTGTGCTGAAGCTGACATTTCTGTTATGAGATAGTTAGCAGTGTGGCTACTGTTTTCATTATCTTGGCATAGTTTCAGCGCTTGCGCCACCCATTTATCTTAATATGGTCAGTTCAAGGCTTCAAAGCCCAACCTGTTTATGTCACGGTTACATCAACTTCTTTTATCTTTTGTGATAAGAAAACTATGTATAATGGCATGAGGGGATGATGAATTAGAGGTGTACTTGTGCTAAAAAATTGTTTTTCAAAAGTACAATTCAAATATGGAAACACTCAGCACACTCTAAACATAGTCCTTCATTCAGATGAATGTTATC
Organism: Apogon hyalosoma; assembly: GCA_037367295.1. Taxonomy (NCBI): domain Eukaryota; kingdom Metazoa; phylum Chordata; class Actinopteri; order Kurtiformes; family Apogonidae; genus Apogon; species Apogon hyalosoma. Next base: position 18,897,292 of record JAPQRP010000020.1, read on the forward strand.
AGACATTTATTCTTCACTGTTTAGTTCTCTCCTTTAGCTCTGGCAGTAGACACAGCGCTTCCCCTCTCTAAGTTTATTTCTCAATTGGAAAAAAAAACTTACTCTGCCTGAGATCGGATGAATTACATTTTAAAGAGCCACTATGTTAATGTGTTTTGGAACATTTATAAGATACAAAACTGAATTTTATGCAATAGATGGAGCTGAATATATGTGGTCTCATTTCTGTCTTGGGTGAAGGGGCTCTTGCATGAAACCTCAACAAAAGCAGATAAGTGGAGAAGACGACATAACTATGTGCATTTATAAAGCTGTTTCCGCTGGCCATAGAGAGGAAAATAACATGTCAGTCAGGTCCAGATTTCTGTATTTAAAGAACGTGTCTTTGTGGAAGTTGCAAAAGTAAACAAAGAACGGTATAAAGTGACGTAGAGGAAAGCCAACATAAGCGCAACACTAAACAGGAGCATCCCCTTTAAGGAAATGACTCAAGTGTCCATCCTTTAACGTCATCCATGTGTAGTGTTTTCCTCTTGGTTTGATTTCCTGATAAAACACAGCTTACAGCAAATGTTCAAATGAACTATCTGTGTTCTACAAAGAATTCCTGGAGACAACTAAAGAAAAGTGACTCTTGCAGCAAAATATGTCTTTAAACATAAAAAGTATCTGCAGCTGCTGTCATTTGTCAAATTACATGGGTTTCACAGGTAAATCCGTGTTGCAGACAGCGATGATGTTTCCATGCCCATTACGGAGCCTCTGATTGTCCAAATGGGTCATACCTAATGACGATGAAAAGCTGAGAAACTGCATTTTACCTCAATTACATAATTGTAATGATAGGATTAGTGATTCAAACATCATTACTCATTTTAGATCAGTAGCTGCCCTTGATAGCAGGTGGCTGTTTAGGTCTTCATGGGTTAAATACATGTTAGCAAACAGTCAATGAAAACATTTAAATACACAGTAAATTTACTTTGCAGACCACTAGAGTTGCACTTCTACAGGTAGCGCAGTCTTTTCATTTGAGTTATTGTTCAGTTTTTATGTTTCAACATGGTCATCTGCAGAGTAAAATATTAATTTTGTGAAAGGAGTGTGATGGCTATGGAGAGCACAATATAATGCAAGAATCCATTCAACCAATGGAAATAAAAATAAATAAAAATGGTTGGCGCCATTTTTTTTCAACAGGCACTGGTATTTTTTGTTATTTAAATGGCTATAATGCATTCTGCTACATTGCTAGCTGTGTCTGTACTCCACTTTGCATCTTCTGTCCCCTGTGTTTCAAAGCAGAGAATCCTGCTGATTTTTTCCCCAATTTTGAAACTTTATACACTCAACATTTTTTCCATCATTCATTCATGTGCCGCGACCAACTCAGTACCCATTTAATGCACAGTACAGCCCAGTGTGTGCACTGTGTGTGTGTGTATATTACCCTCTGTGTCCTGCAGGTCCAGTACTCTCCGGATCTGCGACAGAGGCATCAGTGCGATGTGCTTGAGCGGGGGCGGCGGTCTCGTCTGTCCCAGTGGGCTCTTGAACGTATTGATCACTTTGTGGCGCTTCCTTGCAATCTGCGGAGAAGGATGCATGCAAACACAGGCAACAGCGTGAGGCAGCAACTTAGGAGGTGGAAGTGAGGAAAGTCAAAGATCCTCAGCGCTCGTATAACAAACTGCCTGTGTGTGTGTCCTTGCAGTTAAGAATTGAGTGCGGTTGCAGTGGGTGCAGCGAGCTTTTATTGGTTACTTGGCAATAAATCAATGGAGCCTTCATAGAGGTAAACGATGCAACTCATTAGTGTCACATTAATTAGACGCTGAGAAAGAGAGAGAGATGAGGGAGAGGATGAGCTGGGACACTACATCATAGGTCAGTGTGGGTGAACAGAAGGAGTGTGATTGTATAAATGCAGGAATTAAACAATGATTAGTGAGTGGCGATGAAGAGGAGAGCAAGCCCGCCCCCTCCTATACTCCACATTAACATTCATTCAATACAGCACACATAAAAAGACAGAGCAACATGTCAGAAACCCATGTGTGTCTGGCTCTTCATCCCACACGCCCATGCTCATTAGGAGGCGGCTCTGACACTCCTGAATCAGCGCAGCCACCCACCTCTTCTCTTTCTCCTGATTGCTAGTTCTGTTCTCTTGCTTATTAATGCGCTCTCAGCCTGCGTCAGCACTGACAGACCGCACACACATGAATCGATCATCTTTGCACCCATGCTGCTCTCCCAAACAGCAGTTCCCTCCTGCTCTTTTGTGTTCCGTTTTCCTCTGCTCGCTGCATGTGCATGTGAATCTCAGCATGGTTTTAAGAACATGCTGGCAAATTGGTGCAAAGTGTGAACAGATTATAATGATCGTAACGGGACCCAACATGGATCTCGAAGCTGTTTTTAATTGGGTTGCCAATTGCAAGAGTAAAAAACCAATACAGTAATATACATGTCGGTCTTAAAATTAAAACAGAGGAAGAGATTGTAATAATAACAGCAGAAAAACAACGTGAAATGTAGAGGGGTGTCATGAAAATTGTGCAAAAGACAAAGACAAAGGTCATGACAAGACAAAAACACAGAATATGTAGCAAGATGAAAATTATGTAAAATAGAATAGAAGACTTTTAGATACTGTTTTGAAAGAGGAGGAGTCAGTAAAAATGTAGACATCGTTGCAATTCATGATGTATTGACTTATGTCCAAGGAGACACAAAATATATATTTTTGGCCTGAACAAATTTATATTTATAATATATTTATTAGCCTGAAAAAGTTTGGGAAACACTGGCTCATATGGATCAAAAAGTCTAGGGTACACTCATTCCTGTACAAGTACGGTTTCATTAATTTGCTTATAATAATCAAATAGTCTGCTTACTTTGTTCATAAGTTCATTAGTGTTATTTTCATACCTGAGGCTGTTGTATCCCACTTTGAACATGATTAATCTGCTTAGTGGTTTTTCAAAACTCTGTATCATTGGTATCAGTTGAAGTTGAGGCCAATTATTAATATTAAGCTTCTCAATTATTAATATAGACACTGACAGAAAATAATATGGAGCTGATAAGATAAAAATTACATCAATTCTTTATAATTAGTTAGATTTTCACCCCCACATTTGTTGATTAGTTGCTTTGAATGTGATGCTCAGTGACTCATTTATTGGGGTATTTATTACTTTGATGTAGCGCTTGGTTCAAGAGTCATTCTTTGTGATACGTTTCCAATAACTGATTAATTAGATTTCAACTTTTCCTGCTCTAATTATTGTATTGTAAAAACAAACAAACAAAAATCTGTTGACCTCTAGTTGTCACCTCAAAGTTTATAACAAACTGCCAAAAACAAGCCAACAACAAATCATGTAGACTCAGACCCCAACATGCGCCCCTACTAAATTGAGTAGTCGACAACAACAAGAAACAATCACTTCGAGGTGATTTCGATAAGACACAAGCCATACGTTTGGTGACAAACTGAAACTGCTTAAAGTCTGGTTGTGTTTCTCTGTGTGTGCGTTCTCACCTCAAGACAGTCATTGAAGAGGAAGAGTGTGACATTTTCTCCACGGTCACATGGCTGATCTCCCAGGGCGATAGTTTCTACTCGATAAACCAGGCTGCGATGGGAAGACAGCAAGTTGGCCTGAAAGAAAAAGAAAAAAAAATATCACTGCAACACAAGCCAAAGAATTTTTGTGTGTCAAAATGTCAATGAAACGGCTTATTGGAGCAGTTCTGGAATGACTGGTTGACATCTGCTGAAAAGCATCAGAGTGCAACACACAGAAATTTAATTATAACGTGAACTGATCTGATGGATGGTTTATTGTCAATTCTAAGAGACCATATGTGGAGCTCATACTTCACGATTTGTTTCGTCATCTGAAATGGAATGAGGCAAAAAATAAAACTACGCTTTAATGGTCTGAACAATAACAGATAATGCTGTTACTTACAGGACAGCCATCAACTTCATAAACCACATCAAAGATCTGCTTCTGGCCTTCGGTCTTCCTCTTGTCCTCGTTAATGTGACTGGAAGAAAATTAAGAAAAATGGTGCGGATTAGTAGAGCTGGGTTTGGAAGAGGATCAGATTCAAATTGATGCTCATTTCACCTGTTATTGATCATGAATAAAATGCCAAAATCAGCTTTTTATTAAATACATGCCTTTTCCTATGTAAGGGTTAAATAATTTTACTCCTGTTAATCATAACTGCACGAAAGAAAAGTCTTACTTATATTCATTTTTGAATAAAAATAAATGTGTGTTAATTGTTATTTATGAACATGTATGTAAATATAAAGTATTACAGGGTTCCTACAGGTTTCGACAAGTTACATTTAAGACTTTTTAAGACCTTTTTAAGACTACTTGGAACAGAATTTAATGCCTATTTCACTGCCATACTGGCAAAAATTTGTGACTACTAGAATTTAGGAAAATATATTTATTCCAACGCCTTGATTCCCACCATTCTATGTCGTTTCTCACAGAGGACTGCAAAGTTAGCGATAATTGGTTCCTAGCGTCAGTATAAATTGTGGGTTGGAACGGGTGGAAATGAGAAGACTAACATTACTTTCTTTGTGAACACGTTTATGGCAACATAACTTAAGACCTACCATATCAAATTTAATACCTTTTAAAGACCTTTTTAAGGTATTAAATGCAGATTCATAAATTCAAGACTTTTAAGATCCTGCGGGGACCCTGTATTACAACTGTGGACCAAAATGAACAACCAGCAAGCACTAAATGTAGGCACGTAAGTAAATCTATGAGTTAAAAAACCCAACAACTCTGATTTACAAACACACTGATTCTCTTCTGCTTGTCTGTCAGTTTGTTCCAGAGCCTGTTAGCTCATGGTGCTTCCAACTGATTCCCATAAACTCATGAACTTACATCCCTTCATATGGAGAGTAGGTACCAGCAGAGATTTCACGGTTCATTCAAACACACCATTTAAATTCAGAAACCTAGACTTCATACATTCCTCAGGATTTCAGGGATGTCTTTGGGATTGTCGTTGCCTAAAAATACCTGTTTCTACAACAGCTTTCCTTAGATGTCCAATGCATAATTCATTGTTTGTTGGGAAGCTGTACTGTACCACAATTTAGCATATTGGTCATGTTTTATGCTGCATTTCCAGTACGTGGTACCGCCTTGACTTGACCTTTTTGTGTTTCCATTATGAAAAAGGACCTGGAATCTGGTACCCAGTAATATTTTTTTGGTATCAATTTGCTGAGGTTCCAGGACTGGGGAACAGATACTAAAACATGACGTATAAACACTGCAGACAACTGATTAGTTAGACAGTTGTCTGTGTGACCCGCCGTTTTATAAAAAACAAATGCGGTAGATGACAGTAAATATAGCATTAGGTTAATCCACATGACAGCCCACAAAACTACACCATGGTCGGTCGAGGAGATTCAGTCCTTGGTAGCAGACGTAAAAATTCAGGCAAGACAACACGCATCGAGCGAGTTTATCAGTAACTCTGAGCAAATGACACAAAAGTAACACACCGCACTGCTATGAAGACCAGGTACTCTAAAGTCGGTAGTATCCTCTAATGGAAACGGTCTCCAGGAATAGTACCTGGTACCCAAGTTGAGCTGAGCCGGTTCCATGTAGTGGAAACGCGGCATTAGTTGACATTCTTTTTACGCCCAGAGATACTTTAAGCCTAAAACAATCATGTCAAATGCCATTAATTTCCATTTGTATACAGCCTATGGGATGATGGAAATGAGCAGCATGCAGCTTTAGGAGCCTACTATGGTAAAATATTACATATGCAACAAGCATTAACCATAATCTAACTTCTGTTACTTTGTATGCTATGTCTCAGCGCAGTATTTTTATCCTGTAAGTTTAATTCGTTTTGCAGAAAATGTTCACTAAATCCTTTTCTTTTCATTTGTGTCCAGCTCAACAATACTGGCTAATTATCATTAATATGACAGGTCACGAGGTGACGGATGGAAATAGTCCAACAATGCTACTTATGTGATGAAGACCGAAGCAACTTACGTCATCACTTCTTTCAGTGACTCGATTGCTTTTTCCAGTGTTATCTTGTCTGGGTTGTCATCAGACGTATGCTTCTTTATGTCTGTGAAGCGAGAAGAAATGGAAAGTTTGGAAAGATGGGCAGGCCGAGATGAAAATCATGTCAGGAACACAGAGGCAGAAAAATTACAGACAGGTATCAAGGAGAGATAGTGGATGAAGGAGCCGAGTTTGGAGGGAGACAGATAAGAGAAGAAAGACAAGCAGGTATGTAATTAGAACGGAGATGATTCTGAGAGAAGTGTTCTAACAAAGGAATAGGGTTGTGTTACCGTTAAGCAGCAGGGCCACACTGGGCAGCCTTTGTACAGGTCTAATGAGCAGCTCCACCAGTGTCTGTCTGCCACACTCGGGCTTAGACTGGTTGATCTGTGGAATCAAAGTTTTACATAGAGGTCTGTTAGATCTAAATCTATTCTAAAGTGATAAATGACAATTCCTTTGATTTGCTGAGAGGCAGCCTAAATTGTGTTTACCAAGGGACAATACTTTTGCCACATAAACCAAGGGTACACACACATTGGTTTGCAGAGAACACATTTGTTGTGCTTGCTCTTTATCCAAATAAAAATTCTAGACTTTTTCAAAACTGCTATTTTTTTCCCCCCAAGACCTTGACCAGATGTACTTTTATACTTGCGTACCTGCATTTTGGTTGAGACTGTACCTGTTGTGTGCTGTAGAAAAGTCTCATTTTAATAAATGTATGAATGAATGAATGAATGAATAATTTGCAGTAAATTATGTTTTACAGAAAGAGACGTTTTCAAAACATTTGAAAATCACAAAACTGTATAGATATCACACATACAAATTTCACTAGAATCATTCCAGTACCGACCAGTTAGTGAAATCATATCCAGTTTTTTTTTTTATATGCTTTCTTCATCTTACAAGATTATATGCCTTTGAGCATACTCTAAAATTCAACAAGAGAAACTTTTTTCATACTTTATTAAGAGTTTCACACAAAATTCCAGATTTTTCAAGGTCTGGAAAACAGCATTTCAAAATTCCATACTTTTTAAGACTTTAAAGACCTGCGCAAGCACCCTGACATTAACCAGAAAACACCTACAAGTTTTATGACAATTCATTTAATTAAATACAAAACTAATCTGACACTAATGATGTTTGACACATTTTTCTTCGTTTGCCAATAACTGTGCTTGTTTTGTGTAAAAAGTGCTTATTGTTCAAATTAAATTGTGGATGTAGCACCCAAATGTAATATAATTGGTTTTTGTGCGTCTAATTCTACAAGATATTTCTGACTTGAGGAAGTCATTTGTAAATTATATTCAACCAGTTTGTTAATAAAACTGTTAAGGTACCTAAGAATTAGCACTCAACGTTTGGAGTAAACAAATGTTTTTACTGAATGTAGCCCTCTACTGAGTATTGTGTCTACTTGTTTTTGATAAATGTTTTTTGATAAAACGCAAATCTGCCATTATTCCCTTTGGATTATTTGACTCACTTATATAATGCAATGTCAAAATTATAGAAGACAGATATTTTTAATACATACATGTATTTCCATAGTCAGAACAAGACAAAATTCTCAGTATACTTGTATAAAATGAATAACTTGATTGAATGCAGCTGTTTCACAGTTTAGACTGTGCTTAATGCAGACTAAAGGATCACAGTTTGTTGTGTCTCTGAGAGGCGGTTCATTAGGTTTTCCGCCACCTCATGGATGTTTTGTGTGCACATTAAAGTCCAGCAAACACACACATGGTAGATGGAAAGGTCATACCTTGAGAAAAGCATGGAAGCGTGGCTTTTGCTTCTCACACCGAACAATTGTCTCCTTGCTCATCTCAAAAAAGTTGACAAAGGGTGGATAAGCCTTCACCAGCTCTTTGGACTGAGAGAAGAGAGGAGGAAAGGTCAAGATCATTCAGAGGTAAATCCACATAAACAGAAAATAATTTAAAAACAACAAAGGTACAAACAAATGTAATCCATGTCATTTCAGGCAAAGCATCCCAAAATGTATTAATGGTGTCTGCAGGTTTCTACAAATTAAACTTGAGACTTAGACTATTAATAATGCAGTTCAAATCCCATTTCCTCATCCTGTTGGGCTCAGGCAAAAATTTGGTGATTCTCCCCATGTGAATGCAGGATATGTGGGGTGATGACAGACTTTAGTCTATAGTTTATGTTTCTGTCACTTCCCAGTAGACTAGAATATACAACTTAAGCTCATGGTTTCAATGGTTTTTTTGTATGAAATTCAATGGGCTTCAAATCAGTTATTTTCAACAAATGTGGAAAAAAAAAAACTAATCCAATCAACTTTTGTAAAAAAGAAAAAAAAAGTCAAAATCTTATTAAGACATAATAGTGTGGATGGCCACACAATTAAGATTAAAAAAAAACCAAATACTTTGGTTAGTTTTTGCTTTACTCACATATTTGAGGATGATGTCTCCTACACTTCTGTCCTCTGACCAGTCTGTCAGCAAATCCTCCAGGTCACTCTAAAAAAATACACCAACCAACAAGTGAAAAACCACAGCACCGTTTTAAATATTCCACAACAATGAATTCAGAAATTGGGAGGGGGGCTCAACAAACAACACAAAAACATTAAGAAAATAAAGAGACAGACTACCTTTATTCTGGTGTGAACCTCATAGATGTCTGGGATGCTGCCAAATATCGTCTTTATTTCCTCTTGGGCAAGGATCGGTCCACCCACCTGGCCTTCTTTTTCCAGCGGTAGTTTGAAAAGCTGCAAGTAATAAAAAATACAAAGATATAAACACTCACTGTTCACACACACACACACACACACACACACACACACACACACACAAAACCATGTATTTTTCTAAAACTGGTACATAAGATCCAAACACAAGTTATGTATTCAAATATTATGTACAGATAAACCTGTGCTTTCAGAGACAAATATTTTCAGATGTGACTAATAACCAAGGCTTTACATTTTGCATTTAAGTCAAACAGTTTTTAGAATATGCGTTTTTAGTCTGTATCTTTGTCAGAGTTCTTTTGTCTTGTTTGGTGAAATAAACACCTCAAGAAGTGCATCTATAGTCCAGACAATACCAAAGTAAATGAAACTGAGGAAAATGAAGACATACAAAGAGGTAGATATGCTGCTTTGAGACTGACACTACGTACCAATGTCAGGAAGAAGTAGATCACAACATGCATTTCAGATCATAAAAATTAATGACATTCTTGTGGCTCAAACACGTTCTATACATGAAATCACCTGGTATTACAAAAATGTCTTCATTAAAATTGAGTTACAATTAAACGGACACTTTGGCAATTTTGTCATAGAACTGGTTCCACTAGCTAGAATGGCTTTATACGATGAATTAAATATCTTTTGTTCATTCCAAGGGAAGACACTTAGTAATGTTAACTCCAAGTTATTCTGTCATGTACCACCAAAGTACTGCAATATTGCATAACACAAAAGAAACATTATTACGAACTGGTTGCAAGATGTCAATCTGCTAAGCAGCTAGCGTAGGTTAGCAATTTACTTTAAAGGAAATGTTTTTACTGAATAAAATTAACACTATTTTGTGAATTTTATTATTATATCTTTATTTAGGCAGGACAGTGCACATTAATGAACACATTTCTACATTCCATTTCAGTATAAACATGTAAATATGCCAGAGTTAGCGTCAGTGCTAATTTTCATCCGCAGTCCCCACTTAATGAATAAATAAATCCAATCAATGAATCAAATCAATCTCATATTTGCTGCATATTTAGTCTACTATTGTCTCCTGTTTCAGAACTATTATTCCCATTATTCCAGTAGATTTGCCTGTGAGTGATTTCTTGTGCACGTTTTCAACCATGTTCCTCATTTCTCCTTGTTTTTGGCTTTGGAAATGTGACAAATACGACACCCACTTATGCCACCTTTCCACTACGAGGAACCGGCTGGACTTGACAAGAGTACCAGGTTCTATTCCTGGAGACCGTTTCCATTACAGGATACTACTGACTTTAGAGTACCTGGACGTCATAGCGACGCTGGGCATAACTTCCATGATGTCTGCTCAGTTGTTAATAAAGAATTAGGCAATGGCTGTTTGTGATTGTTGATTGCTTCTTGATGCAAGTTAAAGCTGAAGGAGCTGAAAATACACACCTTCATTTAGCAGCTCTCTGCTCTCGGTCTAAAACAAATGATTACACACAAAGACAGATGACCTGATGTGCTCTCATGCCATTATGGGAAAAGTCAAGCCACATTTCCAAGCCTCTGTGTTGAGACATGGTAGTAGAATCATATCCAGGTTGAATCTGATCAGCAACTTTTAATTACAGCTATAAATCAAGCATTTAATATGTGAATGGCCAAGATCGAGACATCATTGAAAACACAGTAAAGGAGTGGATGCAAAAGTCTCATGTTCTCTCAAAGCAATTACAATATACTGAAAGGTATTCTATCAGTAACTATGAAACTTTTGCCCTATGATGCTCAGGCACTGCAACTTTAATAAATAAAGACTGAAGTACTTAGCATTATAACAGCCAACCAAGGTTACTGTTTTGTCACTTAAAATTTGAAATCTAATTAGCATTGTACCGTCTGCCAAACTGAATACGGGTTTACAGTGTCTGCTGCTTCAAAACATGGCTGTGAGATTCAGAAAACAGAACTGCTATACTGAGAAACCGAGTTCAAGTGTATTTCCTTTCCTGTATGACCGTGAAATTAAACAGTGAAAGAGAAGCGAGGCTGACTATGAAATGGCTCCAGCTCTTGGAGTGATCACCAGCTCTACCGGCAGCCATTACTAAATGTCTGGCTTATAGGGTCCACCTCAAATGTGCTATTCCTTTGATAAATGGCGTGGCACTGAAGCTGCAGGGCAAATATTAAGGTGAATTTAACAGCGTGTGGTGGATTAGCTTTTAGGCTCAAGACAGTCTGCAATGCCACAACACAAAGTTTGAAGAGCTGCTGTTATATTATCTGACTTAGTTTAACTCTGTCAGCTTTGTGTGGACGAGGAGAAACAGGTGTACAGACGGAGAAGACCGATTAAAAAGGAGAGAGACAGAATGAGATAGAGTAAATAAAAAAAACAAGCATCTACAAAATGGAGGAAGCCTAAGAAAGATAGTGAACAGAAGAGAGCCGTAAAAAAAAAAAAAAAAAAGTTTGGAGGGGAGGGAGATGGAAAGAGAAACGGCCAGGCAGGTCATTTTCTCCCTCACTGGTCAGCCGTTTGAGTCTCTGCTGGGACCAACTGATAAGACAGGCCAAGTGAGAACACGCGCACACACACACACCTTTAATGACTGTAGCGGTTGTCAGGGGCAACCGACTGGCCGACCTGTAAGCGAGCGTTAGCATTGTGCTCACAGTGCAAGCATACAGACACACGGGGCTACCTGTAGAATAGTGCTCAGGATGTCTACATAGTTGCTCTCGGTCTGATAGAGCTCCTTGGAGACCTGCCACCTGGCTGACTGCTTAGGCAGAACCGGAGTGGAACTCTTGGACGGCTTCGAACTCTCTGCAGGAGCAAGACAGACAGTCGGAAGACAAGTTGTTAATGCTGCACTGAAACAACGACACAACGAGTCTTGGCAACTTTTTTTTCATTATCAAAAGGAGATGCATTCCAATCTAACTGAATTAAAGTAAAAATTGGCAAGGTACACCAGTATTTGAAAAAAACAGTTGCTTCATGCTATTTCCGACCAAGGCAATTATTTAATGTACAATGGCAACAACTTTTACTTTCCTGACTCTCAAGAGGAAACTGTGGTTAAAATGACGATGGTTAATGATAAACCATGATGGTGAACTATCATGCATTTAAAAGTCTGGGAAAAAAATGTCTGTGGTGTGGTTGTATTTTGGCATTTGTACATTGATAAAGATATGGTAAAGATAATCAAGCTGTTCACACAACAAACATAAAAAAGTGGTTGTGATGGTCATATTTGCATGAAAACCCACAAGTGTATTAGACTCACTTCCAATGAAAACAGTACGTTAACGTTTATCTAAAATATTTTAATTTAACATTGGTTGTAATACACCAACTACAAGTGTTAAAACTCCTGTTTGAAAGATTACAGTAATTATCACTGTCTTCTAAAGACTCATTTGTTTTTAAATAAATATATTTTACATGGGGTCATTGCAGACACTCAAATACAACACAAATGATCCATTCAGGGCCTCATCTACTTGCAAAAAATACTGAATTTAATGGTGTGTATTCATACTTTTTGAACATTTTCAGCACATTATCTTTTGTAATTATAAATATTCATGTTGTTTCATTTCTGTAGTCAGTATACCTCAATGGGAAACTTCTCATGTAAATTTGGGACTGCTTCTTGTATTGATGCCTACGATGTTTTATTAACAGTACATTACATAACTGGCAATAATACCGATACTGCCTTGCTCTCTGTTACGCTTAGTTGACCTAAATATAGACCATTACCTTACTAAAAGATTTTTTTAAAGTTATTTTTTAGGCCTATATATTAAACTGAGGTTTGACTTCTTTTATCCCTCCAGTAACCCCTGTGCATTAAAGGATCCATGGTCATCCATCTTCATTCCTGTCTCAGCTCTGTACTGCTCTTAGAAACAGCTGACCTGCACAAATTCCTGGCTGCTCCTCCTCTGCTTGTTGCAGGGTACTGGTCCTCATGTAGGACTTCCGTCTCCCCTCCTTCCTGTCTGTCCTAAACCTTCTGGTTGTTCTCCTCCTCATCCTACTACCATCTCTTCTCTCTGAAATGTTTCCTACCCTGTCCTCTGGAACAGACAGGAGTTCAAAGAATCAACTGTATTTCCAGTGTTTTCTACAGTCTCCATTAACGTCTGATTACCTGCTAAGGCTTTGCATGTCTCAGGGGTGTTTGAGATGTCCAGTAGAGAGTTCATGGACAGGGAGTGCTCTGCTGAGGCCCTTTTACGTGGTGGAGGGAAGGGGGAGATTTCTGTCTCCTTGGTGAGCTGAGCTAGTGTGTCTCTCAGACGCCGGCGCTTCCGGTTACTGTTGGGGGTTGTGAGGGAGAGGAGGGACACTGCCTTCTTCATCTCCGGGCTGTCATTCTAAAACACAGTGCGACAGTTCAAACATTTAGTCAGTGTTTTATAAGCGGTTAAATCAGGTCAATTTCTGTCTGTAATTGGCACATTTTTTGCCTCAGTATAGGTATGCATTTGAGCCCAGTGATTTGTGGGAGCTTGATGTTCAGCAGCTGCTTCTTTACATAGTGAGGAGGGGCTGACAACGCCCATTGTGAAACTCCCAGGTTGTAAAGCAGATGAAGACTTGTCTTCACAGCCATACTCATTTCTTAATTTTTCTGCCAATATCACGCAGCAACCTCAATGGCTGGAAAATGAAGTCAGTGCTTAAAATAACATGTTAAATAGCCAAACTTTGTAGCAAAAATGAACATGATTACATTCTGGTTATGATCTCTGTAGCCAATTCATGACTGGTGACTTTTTTATACACCTTACCTGCTTAAATTTCATTCAGAATTAACATTTTGCAAAATTAAAGATAGGGGTGATTTGAGTATTGGGTGGATAAGTGCGATCCATGCCTTGGGCTTTTTGGAGGTTCCAGTAAAAAAAAAAAAAAAAAAAAAAAAAAAAAAAAAGATCACAACTGCATTTATGAAATAGTTGCTATTTTTGGTGGTGTTTAACATGACCATGCAAGTCAAACAAAACAAGTGTATGTTAGTTATTTTGTATTGTTTGTGGTAAAAACACAGGTGACTTAAACACAGCTGTGCATCTGAATGTATCCTGTGTAAGGCATCATAGGAATGTTCATTTGTACAGTTTGAACCTGTCATTTTCTGCTGTTCATCCAATAGCACACTATGGCTGTTAATCTCCCCACCTTGGGACAAATAAAGTATTATTTTATCTTATCATTGTAAACCATTCCCCCCTTGAGAACTGAAGCATTGGCAAAATGGAAGTAAATATATCCATTCTCTGCTGAACAATCCAATTGTCAATGAACATTAGCACCACTAACAAAGCACCTTGGTGACAAGTACATTGCATTTCCTATAACTACGAATCTGTGGTTCACAAGGGAAGCAGCTGGTAATACAGAAAAGCAATCAGTAGCAGCAGTACCTGCTAGATTAAAGTACAGGACGGACGAAGGAAACTCCAAACTACAAACACTGCTATGCAGTCACAATACTGTAGCTCAGTTTTTGGGATGTAATGTTATGTATACTCATAAAAAACATTTTGGTATGCAACATTTGGTTTAGTGGATATTTTCTGTTTAGTATGCCCTGTTAACCTAACATTTGTTTTGGCATCTCCAACACTCCAAATAAAATCTGGATGTGTTCCAATCATTGGATTACAGATTTGATGCTGCACTATACAGCACATCAGTATTGTCAGAGACTGACCAATAAGCAGAGAAGCTGTGCAGAAGTAGCAGCAAAACCTCATTTAACTGTTTAACTTCAACACTGTGTTAATTTAGATCATTTCAAGAGTTCATGTAGAATGTAACTGTATCTAAATGATGTTATTTACAGCTCTACAAGGTCCCCTCAGTGATGATAATGATGTGCTGTAGGGTGTGTCTGGGTTACATTCTAAGATTTTACGTGACAGCCTAAACAAAAGGAAAAGCTTTCCTTTGGGTTTGTATTTGTTCTCATTCTGAAGTCCAGCACAGCAAAACTTTAAGTTTTGATTTTGTGCGAGATGGTCAAAGGTCCAACTTTTTGTGACACTTTAAACAAGTTTCGTGTCCAGATATTTAGAGGGTAATGTCTGTCACTAATGGAATGTAATATTGTGCCCTTTAAAACTTAAAGAAGGGCATGGACCACATCCAGCACACACCATGAAATCGGCCAGGGGAAATAAGGAGGGGCCAGAATAAATATGTTTCCTGAGTTGAGGGTACAGTTATTGTGGAAAATATTTCGATTATGGTAGTGATGAGGTCTCATTATCCTGCTGCATGGTCGTCAAAAAACATTAATGTTTTAGTTTTAAGTATACAACTACTTTACAGGTAACATACCAAACTTTGACTTTCCCTCTTCTCTGGGTGTTAAAAAACAGCAAGTCAAGTGACCACAGCACATACCCAACAAGCTGAACAGAGACTGATTAAGTGAATTTTTTCAAACACACATGAGAAGAAAGACCCGAGTGGGCAGTAAGTTTGCATGTATATTTCTGTACGCAGCTCACATATTACACCATTAAACTGTTGACTTCTATAGTTGCACAACTGTACCAGCTCAGATTGTGATAGCAAGTGTGATTATACTAACAGTAAAGCACCAAACATCAGCCACAAAACACTCACCTTTTCATACAGGTACATGGACTCTCCAGCCCGAGCATCCATTTGAATACTGCCCCAGAACCACTGGAAAAAAACACAGAGAAAAGTTTTTTTTGTGTTGTTTGTTTTTTTTGTTTTTTTATTTTCCCCAAAAGATACACACAAACAACTGGGTAAAGACAGAACAAGGTGCAAAGATAAAAGGTCTCTGATAGAATAATGGCATACAGTTGCCTTTGAAAATCAAACAAATGGGCCAAGTAAAGAAAAGAGCTTATTGATTGTGGGGTTATGAGTAGAGCTAAACCAGCACTCTACCTTAATACAGATTATTCATCTGCTGGAAGAGGAAATCTATTATTGATCCCCTGCTCTGACAGCAGACACACAGAGAGAGCGAGAGCTGAGGCTGTATTGATTGAGGTTTAACCTAAAAAGGAATCTTGATCAGATGATCATTTGACATTCTGTTGAGGAGGAAAAGGGGTTCATTATTTTGTTCCTGCAAGCCTGGTGCCTGTGGACCAAAACCTCAGGGTACACCCATCACTGACATGTCAAGACAGTACCTGACCAGTAGCATGGAAGTGCTGGTCTTCAGGAGCAAGAATTAAAATACACTAAGCTTCAGAGATATTGAACTGTAAGCTTTGCACGTGTGCAGTGGAGTCTAATTTCAATTCTCCTGTTTTATTTATGCTCACAAATTGTTCAATTTGTCATACAGGATTTCTATTTTATACATAATGGAGAGAGGAAGATTTAATAAAAATCATTGTGTTTAGAGACAGGTATCTTTAGCTACTATTTTATAAAAATTTTAGTTTGACCATCAATAAAATGATTCATTAATTCAAGTAAAGAGGTTTTTTTCTAACTTGCCTCAGCTTGTTTTGACTTCAAATTACATAGGTTAGTAAACACATCCAGTAGAGGTGAACTATCCTCTAATACTCTATGCTCAATAACCTTGCAATTATTTTTTGCAAATACATGTTAATGCTAATTGCTTGTGTAATTTGAAATTCTTTGCTTATTCCACTAAATCCTCAAGTAACAGAGTCAAATTAGCAGTTATATCTGCACACACACAAACATCAGGTACAGGTTCCTACCTCCTGTTTGACCACAAAGACTTTCTTGGAAGGACAAAATGGCAGCTCCTTCACCGAGTTCTCCTCTACTACCATGTGGGTGCACCTCTCATCTCCAATCTCAAGATAACTGCGACCTGAGAGGAGTTAAAAAAAAAAAAACCTTTATAGACACATACAGTATATATA
>JAPQRP010000020.1:18914952-18928518 GCA_037367295.1 Apogon hyalosoma
CAACTATCAGCTTTAAATTGGCAGTTAACAGCTGGTGCTTGGTATTCAGATTCTGGCTATTTAACTTATTTCAATGCGTTATTTTTAAAAACAATTTGAAAAATGCAAATACATTAAAACAGAAACAAATTACAAATATAGTCCATGACCAAAAATTGAGAGGTACTTGACAAGATTAATCAATTTGGTGAGTTTTAGTGAGATCAAACATTTAACCTGCCGCTAACCCTAGTGCATAATCATTAACTCCCAGAGAACACACTGAATACATTGATGTGCTTTTCTTCTTTTGCTGACCATGTTTGAGCGTCCTTTCCTCCATGTTGGCCTTCTCTTCATCTGAGAAACCCAAAAAACTGAGGACGCAGTCCTGGAATGGGGGCACTTTGAACTCTGTTCGGAACTCTTCTTCTCCCGCATGAAAGGACCTTCATATGTGATGTGACAGATGGGAGAGAGACTTTTATAAACTCTGAGATATATAACCCGGGTTTCCCTTTAAGAGTTTCAGTCGTAAGTATGACAGGCTTAGCAGAAATTAGATTCAAGTCCTTAAACACAAGTTTCCTCACACAGAGAATAGTAAAACACAAAACTTAAGTACTTTGGCATAGACGTTCACATACTGCATTCACAAAGGGCAGTGACATTGAGAAACTATATATGACTCACTAAACATTCTTGAAAAAGCGCAATTTATGTGTAAGAAAGCAAAATATTATTCAGTATATATGAGCAAAACAAAAATAACATTAACCCTGGCACTAACAGACACTAGCAGCCATGCATAGTCTTTCTGCAATTAAAATTAAGTGTTTTGAACTTACACATCGTCTCTTCTTTCCCAGGCCTTGTGAATCCAGGAGGGGGTGAGGATGGGTGTCCCCATGCACACAGCCAACTTTAATATGAGAGCACAGTAAATTATGGTAAACACAGAGGCAAGTAACACAATGAGTAGAAACTTAGGAAATATAATAACAAAAAGAAGGGCATGACATATGTCTATGCGCACTTTTAGAAGACGCTTCAATAATTCTACTGTCAATGCTCAGTGGAACTTTTTTCCCAGTCTGTTTTCATTATTCCTGATCGCTCTGTCACTCATAATCACAACAGCAAGACGACAGGTACAAACAGTTTCCACTTCAGGCACAATGCAAAAACAAGTATGAGAGGCTCAGCAGTTGAAACAGTCGCCCCTTTCTTCCTTTTTTAGTTAGCATGATGCTTTCAAATGGAAAACAGCCTCGACTGCCTGTCACGAAGCTGACGACTTCTCACTGCATTTTGTCTTGTTCTTGTGGAACAAAATACTATCTCCATAAGAGAAAGAGGAAAGGACAGGTGGTGAGGTGAGAAGTGACAGCAAATGAGAGGAGGGAAGATAAGATTAAAAAGAAAGTTATTGCTAGAGCTGATTAAAAGAAGTCAGGCATCAATCAGCACCTATGCATAAAGAAGGCAGGAGAATCAGCTGTCAATCCATTTACCCATCCATCCATGTCCCCATGGAGGACACCGTGTACTGAAAAAAAGATTCAGTGGGTAATTTTCCATTTTGTGCATGATAATATAAGAATTAGGTCCAACACTTATTGTATTTTTGGCAGTTATTCAGCCAAATCAATGTAAAATCAATGTAGGGGCTGCAAAGCTAAGAAAAATGACCTTCCCCAAATTCAGTAGTTGCAGCTGGGCTACAAGGGACCACTGCAGCAGGCATTGTTTGTAAAGTTAGTGGTAGTGATATATGGATTGATACTGAAATATCAATATCTCTGATACCAGATCTTTACACTTTAAAAGCAATTCACAAATCAAAATATTGATACTTTTGATACTTCGGACATTTGAAGTAATCTACATCAAGAACACAGTGGAAAGTAGTTAAACTACTGGGTCCAATTTATACACGACTGGTGGGAACTACCACTTAGTGGGAACTAAGTGTGTACTGTGTCAAGCTTCTCAGTCAGTCCTTCTCAGCCCTAAGATACCTGAGAATGAAGCCACTTCTGGACCAGCAGGGAGTCTTTTCAAAGGCAGGAGAGGTTCTGAGCAGAAAATGGAATAGACTAAGAGGGAAAACAGTAAATATGCTATTGTTCCTCAACAAAAACTTGTGAATGTGGTTAAGTGTCACTGCTGGATGCTTTTGTTGAAATGTTACATGTTCAGCATTTTCATGTTTCATGTTAACACGCTCATGTAACATGAATTAATATGCAAGTTTTCATTTCTATAATAGTTCTTTATAATTAAACAATTACTCTTGTGTCTTGTATTCTTTATGACATTATGATTTAAAATACACTATTTATTTTTTAGATTTTCCAGATATTAAATGTATTTGTACAAAGTATCGGTATCTGATCAAAATCACCGATACCACAATGAATTTCAGTCTGTATTGGATCGGAAAGGAAATCCATGGTCATTAGTTTTAATACTTAATCGTCTGATCTACCATTTCCATATTTATGTATGCAAA
Source organism: Apogon hyalosoma (assembly GCA_037367295.1). Classification (NCBI taxonomy): domain Eukaryota; kingdom Metazoa; phylum Chordata; class Actinopteri; order Kurtiformes; family Apogonidae; genus Apogon; species Apogon hyalosoma. Next base: position 18,917,447 of record JAPQRP010000020.1, read on the forward strand.
TATAGCATCATAATAATTATGTCACATAATTTCTGTCATTTTATCCAATTCAAATTTGCTACATTTTTTTGTGAGTGGAACTCCAACCCCCCTCCACACCTAAAAATGCAAGGAGACACAAATGCCAAAGACCTCTGACCACCAGTGTGTACTTTAATGTTAGCACTGATGTACCCACCAAACACTTGAGTCCCAGTTTATATCTACATTTGTATAATATGCGTAGTTAAGCCTTTAAAGGCATTAAAATAAGCTGATGTTTTTGGTGAAAAAGACATCTTCACTACAGATGTTGTGACATGTATGATTTATTTCAAAGGTGAAAAAACATGCAGTCTAATCTGTTTTGGTAGAGCATTATTATGTCACAACAGACTTGATTTTTTGATCATATGTCATCGCTTCACCACTTTAACATTTTATACATTATTTTGGTGAAATGTCATAATTAGCATCATAGATTGTTTATTTACAGCCAAAAAATCTGTTTTGTTGGATCAGTTCATCCTTTAGTCCATGTAAACAATTGCGCCAATAAACTTGTTCCTGAGACAATGTGTTCACAGCGGTCAAAAAGACAGACGACCAAAAACATCAGTCAGCCATGGCTTCTGCCAAAGAGGCATAAAAAGTTCTGGCTTTCCATTGTCTGGTTCTTTTAGAGTTGTTATTTTCTCCCATGTAATTCTTATTTTGGGCCCTTCAGCTCAGTTGTACATTGATCTCAAAGTGTTTCTCTGCCAGTACTATTCTACTTTTGCAAGATTGCTAGATTTCAGGCAGAGTTGCCAATGTTCTTGCTATGCTGACCTGACACGACTGAAATGGATTAGTACAGACATAAAACTGTTCAGTTGTGCTTCATATGTTGTTCAGTCATTTGTTGATGTTAGCCATGTAAAGAATCTTTAATTGGGTTTGGCAAACATAATGTAGGAATTATTGATGTATAAAAAAAAAAAAATTAAAAAAATTCAACAACTTTGATATCAAGTCAAACTATAATCCCTGTAGAAGTTGTTCCTGAACCCATGATTAATTGTCTCTTTAAATTAAAGGTGCCCTGCCACACACATGTAATTACTTTTGTGATAATGTCTGAAATTCTACAATGGACTCTAATAACATTTTTTTGTGGAAAAAAATGCCTTGGTTACAAAGTTTCAAACCATTGTAACATGGTATGTAAAGCCTGTTGAAAGACTCAGCTCCATTTGCGCCTGTTCTCATAAATATTCAACATGCTAATCTGCCTGACTCTGATTGGCTAACAGCTAGCCAATGAGTGCCTGGCTTTTCAGCATCCTTTACCCTGCACAACAAGCAGAGGAACTGGTGTAAACCAAAAACTAAAATTAACATGCTTTGAATGTCCAAATCCTGGCTTCTATGCCTCTCTTGTACGGCAGACCTTACATGGAATTTTCACAACTTCTAACCTGTATCTACTGGGCCCCCTCCACTAGGGCTGCGTAAAAAAAACGATTTGATCGATCTTAGATCTATTTCATTTTAATTTTGCGTAATCAATTAATAGTGGATGAGATCAATTTTTCAGAACAGGATCATGAGTATCTGACCTAGGTACTGCTGACGCGGACGTGCTCTGTCCCACCAGCCCCTGGGGACGACGGGGTGTCTCTTGCGCGCGACGGTTCTGGCGCGAGGGACACGGAGGAAGGGTGGGGAAAATCCCTCCGTAGGAGGTCCTCCAGGCCTCAATTATGAAAATTGGCCATGACACCCAGCCCTACCCTCCACTGCTCTATTGGAATGCTGGGCTCCATGAATTTGTCATGTTTACCCCCCTTTACAGCGCCCCAGCTTGCTGTATATGAAAACTGTCACTGAGCTAGACGAATTCTGTGGGCGTGGTCTCACCAGGGTGAGCTCATGAATAGTAATGAGCTCAAGCATTAACATGTCACACTGACCAGCTTTTCTAACCGACCTGATTTCTCTGTTTATTTCTTTACAGTGGCAATAGCAGACAGAGGAGGGAGCCGCTCATTTTCAAATTCACTACATAACACAAACACCTATGGACCTAACATATAAAAAAAAAAAGGTTTTGCGTGGCAGGACACCTTTAAATAAAATGTAAATAAAACTTCAAAGCTTGGTTCTCTGTTCACATTTTAAAGCACTGAGATGAAGTACATACAAACAGACCACTGTTGTCAGTGAAGGCCAACCTCTCTGAAATGATCACAGTATACATATAACATTCCTAATTTTTTATATCTCTTAGCTGCACACACAACAATAGAACCAATCATTCAATTCACAGTGGCCACAATGGCATCACTTTCTTTATATGGATACAACCTAGAGGTCAAAACAAGGTTAACCTCCACTGCCTGGGTTTATTTAGCTAAACTATTTAATGGTGTGCATTCTCTCTGATGTATGACTTCATGAAGAATTCAGGCTAAAGAATATCCAGACAAATAAAAATACTATATATTTGTACTCTTTGTAAGGCTGCAGTACATGTGAATACAGATCTCACCAATTCCTCATCCACAGCAGTAGACTGTCAGTAGAGACTCATTCAAACTGTAAAACCCGTTAACCTGACACTGGAAATATGCTTTGATTAGATTCATGTTATGAGGTATTGTCTAAACCCAAACCATTGCTTTCAGTTCTAACAAAGCATGTTGACAGCAACTATCAATCATTTAGATGAGATCATTACCTAGTTAGCGAAACAGCACTCTACTTGATTGACAATGAAGAACTTCTTGTCAGTCACCTCCTACAAACCTGCAGCATCATTATTAACTTTTCCAGGGTAAAATATACGCAGTCTATCTGTAATGTTACACTTTCATACTCACAGAAGAGTGATTCACCACAGATTTGTCTATACACATCCGTAGAGTGGAGCTCTGAACTTTGCTGTATTTAGTGATTGAAACGCATCGATAAGAGATGTTTATGGGCAAGAACTCAAAACTTGTCACATAACTTTCTTTTAATTCTTTGGGGAGGTGATCTAAGTATTTATAGTTTGACATGGATGTTACAGTCATGTGGGAACTGTGTACTTGCCCTCCAGGTGTCCTGTGCTGTATAATCATATGAAGCCTGCTACTTGCTTCAACACATTACCAAGAAAAAAAAAAAAAACAGCTCACAGTGTTTATTGTATGGAGCATTATAAGGATTCTTCACCATGTCATAACATATGAGAAAGATGTCAAATGTTTTTTAGTAGATGAGGGAAAATGGGGATTTGGGGTTCACAAAAAATATGAAGCACTGATTTCTTTGAAGGATGAACAAATACAGTAGTAAACACCAAAGATGAACGTGTACCAACCCTGTATTTCTCTCCATGGGTGGAGTAGGCGATGAGGTGTGTAACCTTCGTGCTAAAGTCTTTGCGGATGGTTCCACCCATGTGATGGACAAGATTCACCAGGTTTTTCTAAAAGGAAAGCAAAACACAGCTAACAGGAACTGTTCTTTACAAGGTTACTTTAGTGTTAAGGCAGATATAAATAGAGGAAATGAATTGCTGAAAATTGTTAACTCACAATTTCCTCTTTGTTCCTGAAGCCAGTGAAACACAGTGACATGTTCAACATGGTGGTGGAGTACAGAGGACGACATGAAAACAGCAGAGGCTGTGAAGACACAAAATTCATTGAAACACCTATTACAATTTAGATCAACCTAAAAAAGACAATAATACAATATGTAAAAAATACAACAAATGTTAAGTAAATAAAATATATTCTCAGTGCCTATGGCAAGAATATTTGCTGCAAAATTGACATCATAATTGATTACGTTTTGTAGAAAAAAACAGGAAAATGATATCAAGCATGCACAACATTGGCTACAGTGGTTACCATTAAGTGCTTTTAGAACCAACCACTTTCACACAAGAAAGAATGGTGCAGCTAGCTCTTGCTAATTGGTGAACGAGCATCAACACACCACACCAACCAAGTGGATGCTGTTGAATGTAATCTTCAACACTTTTCCATTTTCAGGACTACCGGTACCTCATTTGCCCATGGGTTGGTGGTGTGGAAATGATTTGGAAGAATAACACTTAACAGAAAACATTGTTGGTCAAATTATGCTGTAGAAATATCAAATCTAAAAGCAGAACCATCACAAAAACTATACACCCTACTTTCAAACTACAATAAGAGCCACACTGTGTGTATTTATTTAACACAAAACTTCAATATTTAAGAAGTAGGCCTACATCTCATTGGGGTCAGCAAATGCAGCACATGCAGGGCTTTAACCATTATTTATGGTAGTAGATAACTTCAAGCTGCGGTAAAAGCGCTTATGTGTTATGTTGTAAAACTAGTTTGAACAGTAAAATTACAGGATACTGAAACATAAATCATTAAGCTGATTTATGTTTGTTGTATTCACTTTCAGCTTAGGGTAAACCACATTGATGTAAGAAGGCATATGTATCTTATATTATTAAAGTGGTTTGTGTTGTCAAGGAAAAAAAAACATAAAACTCAAGAATAAAAATGGAAATTTGTATATTTAAAAAAAAAAAAAAAAAAAAAAAGTGTAATGTTTATTAAATCAAACCAACACCAAAGAATCAGTAGCCTATATGGTCTGGCATCAGAATTTCTGGACAATAATCAGACTTAGTGAAGCAACATAGAGGAGCCCCTCCAGCTGATTTTTTACTTCACTTTTCCATATGAAACAGTGGCATCATCCATTTGTATGCATAGGACAGAGAGGAGAGAGCTGTGTTTCATACATACATGTATAAATGCTCTTACAAATGAATGACTACTGCAACATGAATTAATCCACAGCATGAGAAAAACAAAGGTTAACATAAATAGTGACTGCAATAGCTTGCAGTGCTTTGCTGAGATAAATGCCTGACATGGGTGAAAAACTGCAAAATAGCCAAACAGCCTTCCCCCTGTTATCAAGAGATATACATCTTTATGATGCTCTGCAGTGGAGTCAGAGCCAGACTGTATGTGTGAGCTGCATTCAGCTGACAAATGTGCACGGTGCTCTGTCTTGTTGATAGCAGCCACAGTCAAGGCATATTGTTCATGTACGACATTAGCGTCCGGTGTGAGGCCCCCATCAGACAGACAGCTCAGCAGGCACAGGCAGCTCCTCTTCATCACTGTGTTCACAGCTGTGCGCATTTTTGCATCCTGCACACTGAAATCAAGGTTCATCATAGGCTCGACTCTGGTGGGTCTTTCTCATGGCAAACAGACACCACATTTCCCTGGGCCACAGTTTCAGACTGTGGCTTGACATTTTTCACTTCAGTCCTTGGTTGAGAAGGCTTAAGAAGGCATGAATTAGACAAGCTGTATTTTAAATATTTTTCTAAATGCAGTTTCCTCTTAACAACTACATATGACATATTTGACACTTCTGGTGGTTTGCTCAAAGTCCCCTTCCACTCAGAAAGTAGCATTTTTTTGTTTCTTCACAGTAATCACTTGACTGCAGAATGCCTAAGCAAAAGTCAAGGCTGTATTCAGACTAAATCCAGCACAGCCTTCCCATTCTTATGAATTTGGCTCATCTACGAATGCAGGGCGAGGGGCCAAGGAAACATGAAACTGGGTAAACTTTTGTAGCAATACAGCATTACATCTTCTGCCTAATTACCCTTTTGACCAGTCAAAACACATGCAAACTTGCACTCCCTCAGTGGATTAGTTATGAAAATGAACCCTTACTTCCTAGCATTCAGCTCATGATCATCACAATGCATGATAACTGTGAAGAGGTCGGCCACATACTGGGCCTCAGTTGTACACCTTAAATAGCAATGGAGGGCAAGGTGAAAAGGTTGAATATTTTAATCTACTGTAAACAAGTGGTGCCAAGGAACAATAAACCCTGCCCCTTGCACCTATTGTAGCTTATTTTGGCATCAATCCACCTGATGTCATCATGTCTGTGTGCTGATGTCAGCACATCAATTGCCTCAATACATGTGCCAAGTCTGAAGTAAACAAACAAAATTGATGTTTTTATAGACATTTGAAATTTCACCCATTAAAAGTAAATGAGAAAAAAAAAGAATTTAAAAAGTCATAATATTTTTAACTTTGAGCAACTTTTCCCAAAATGTAATGACATCTATTCTGGGTCAGTGGCAATCTATAAACCCAGTTTGGTATGAATTCAACCAATAGTTTTGCTGCTAGAGTGTTAAACAAAGAAACAAACAAACCGAACCAAAAACAATACTACTTGCCTCCCCTTCGGGGGTAATTAACAAATTCCACTGCTGCCTTCATCCACAGCCATTCAATGTGTAGCCTCTCCAATCTAGATCTCCTGCAGGTAATACACTGAGCATGGATGACCATCATATAAAACCACACCTAAAAGAATGGGTAACTTACTTCTTCCTTTGCAGCACAGTGCAGCACAACAGGAGGCCCCACAATGCGGTTGTCACGTTTGTAGAGGTAGCTGTAGTCTGGAGAGTCAAAGTCTGTCAGAACGAACACCGTCTCGAAATCAGTGTTCTCTCCGTCTCCAAATTCCTGGACAGTGTCTGTCATTATGCATGGGGTGTTGATGTCCTGAAGAGGAGGAATCACAATAAGAAGGTGTAATGGAGCAGCGAGCAAAGGGCTGGTTGTACTGTCATAATATTCAGGAGCTCACAATAAATCAGCACATCACCAAGGAGTGAAAATGGCAAGCTTGTTAGTGAGGCTGTGTCACTTCATTAGTTCAGTTCAGTATTTTGTGTTAGGAACATCCTGAGGTAAAGAAGCAGAGTTTCAGTCCACTGCCTACGAAAAAAATACATAACATCCGAACAATAAGTTACGATAGATTTGCAGCCAACAGTTTACTCCTTGACTGCTAGATACCAATGATGTAATCCATTTTAAGTCAACATTAGCTCGGGAAGTTGTGTAAGAACACCAATGTTGGCATTAAGAACAAAACAAGATCTTTTAAATAAGTTCAAGCAATTTCTGATAGATCACTGTAAATAACAAGACTGACCAGCAGCCACTGGACTAACTCGACATATTCAGCCATCGGAGGTAATGGTCCCAGTGAGCTGGGGTTGTGTGATAAAGTACATAATGTTGCTGCTGGCAGACACAAGTAGAGAAATGTTTGTAAATCTGTATGTATATTGAATAAACAGCTAGTAGACGAGTCTGTCCAGTTATTTTCCAAAAGTGGTCTGGTGACAGAACTTCGCACCCTACTTTTCAGTAACCTGGTCACCTGTGCTCTCGGTCAAATTTTCTCCTAAGGAACACTCATTGTCTCCCGTTGTAGCCCAAACATTAGCGTGTGTGCTGCAGCTGCTCTTACATCTGTGCTGGGTGTGTCAACCTAACTTGACATGGCTCTAGCGTGATTGGTTCGGTGTGGCGCAACTTAATTCTAAATGGCTGTTCTTATGTCTGTCAAAACATGAACGAATGAATTCTATCGAAATTGTATCGAGCAGGTCTCATATTTCCATCAAGGAAAAGTTATATCGGGATATATAACGTTATCGTTTTATCGCCCAGCCCTACAGAGGAGTGACAAATCTGTGAAGGACAAATGGCTACATTCACACCTCCAGCCTTACTGCTCAAATTATATTGTTGCTTAAATTGGACTTTTTTTGGTTTACCTTTTAATATATTTATATCGCCAATACAAGGTTCCAGTGTGTACTGAACATGAACTGAGCCACAAGCACAAAAACAGTAAAGACAGAAGTGTTGCATAACCAAAAAAAAAAAAAGTTGAACCACATTTGGCTTCAATTAAGTGATGCATTCAACATTGAATCCTTTACATCACACAATACTGTCATGATAAATGTCACAACAATTATTTACATCTGTAGTTGCATACATTTTTTGTGAAAATATTAAATTGGTAGCCTAACTGCAGACTCGCACCATTGCACAAGTCATCTCCATTACATCCCAAATATTCCCACTAGGGTTCAGGGTAGTTTTGAAAAAGTATCAACTCCTTGAGATATGTTCTGTTCACTCTCATGAAAAACAAAATTGGGTGATACTTTTGCCTATAGTGTGAACGAAGCCATGGTGACCAATAATACTTCATCAGAGACCAAAAGCATGTCTACATTACTGTTTCCAAAGGCCTCAGTTTTCAGCCTGTTCAGAGGTTTACAAACTAAACAGGGCCAGTGGCGTGAACACCAGATGTAAGCAGTAGTATTAAGAGTATTAGTATGGACCGCTTAAAGTAGTTTAAAGAGATGTGAATGTGCTTATAAGTGTAGTGTGTTCAGCTTACATTCCACATACAGTTTATCAGAACCACTTTAAAGAGACTCGAGATATATAGTTAGTACACAAACCAGTATAAACAGTTTACAAATGGTTATAATGGGTCCATGGACAAGTAGACATGTTATAAAATACACCAGACAGGGAAAACAAAGACAGCACTTGTTAGTCTTTTGTGATATATTTTCCTTCTGTGATACTAACTTGTTTATAATTCTCAGAATACAAACGTTATCAAAGTCAGTGCAGTAAATTCAGGTTACCACTTCACACTACTGCAGATGTTTTCAATCAGAAGAAACAGGAGGGGAAAACACTGCAGTATAGTATCATTCACTCTTAAAACAGAAAGTAGACACAACCATATTTTCCCTCGCTATGCCACATCGTTGAAAAAAAAATTGGTCAATGCTGCATGAAAATAATCAGTTCTGTCCTCTCAGGTGAGAGAAAGTGTTACTCTGAATCAAAGCAGAGTGGTTTGAATCAATAACTTTGATAACAGAGAGCAGAAATTAAATCACAAACTAACTGCCGAGGCTGCGTACAGGCAGAGCTGGCAGTGTAAGAGGGTAAAAATTACTCATGCTACCTTGAAACTTGACCATAAAACCAATTACCTCAGGAAAATTAGTTCAAAGGCAGAAGGAGTAGAGAGGGGTTGTTGGAGAGACACACAATTAGGTTCACCTTTGTTATTACACATTTAGATGCATGATAAATGAATAAATAGTTCAACATTTTGGAAACTAAATTATTGTATTTTTGAGAGAGTTATGTCTGTGTATTAGGAGTTGTCACTATCCAATCTGAACCAAACACTGAAATTGTTCTGTGCATAAGTGAAAATGCAGCTACTTCCAGTCACCAGTGTTTTACAGTAATTGAAAAACAATTCATGGATTTAACAAAAGGTTATCTTATTTATGAAATCGAAGATTAAGATTTTCCATACTTAATAAAGACCCTTTTTTGTTACTAATTAAATAAATTAGGGCAGTGGTGCCTTTCTGGTGTTTGCACATTCTGAATATAAAATATTAAAAATTTTCTCATTTTTTGTTGAAGGTTGTGTACAAAATTTTTGCTGGGACCTGATAATTTGCTGATCTTAGCCACATCCATCATACTGTCTTCATTGCCTACATCCATAACAGCCTGTAGAATAATTTCCATTTAGAGGATCCAGGTTAGTTTCCTCAAATCTCTTCACACTCACTCCCAGGTCTTCAGGACATGTCTTCTAAACTTACCTCCCAACTTTAAAGTAAAAGTACTGATTTCTGCCCCTACAGTGTTGCGTGCAATATTTTGAGATCTTAAAATGACTTCAACTATATGTAATTTTCCCCCTCAGTCTTTCTGACTGAGCTATGGTCAGCTAGCTAGTTTACTTTGGCTGCAGTTAGTTTGCCAGTTACTGATCTGTCAAAACATGTTTTTATCTGAAACACAGGAAGCACATTTTTGGCGTGAAGACTGGGAACAGGTGTGTTTAGGTACTACGTATTTGGGTAAGAACATGGTTAACATTGCTTAGAATTAAGACTGAAGCCAAAGATGCAGGTACAAATCTTATTCAAAACAGGTTGTGTTTGCTTAAATCCGTTCAAACATTTATTAAAAAGTTGATAGTTCTAGAAGGGTGTGTGTTAAAACACTGCCCTAAGTGTAGTAACTATGCATCTTCCTTTAGTCTTTAGTTTATCTTGTTGGTGTGTTAAAGCTGTTTTAAAATCTAACTTAACTGTCTATATTGTGGCAGGAAAAGAGGCTACACAAGCTGAACAATCATGTTTAGTGCCTACAGACTCTCACAAATCGCTATAAATGAACTTATAAATTAATTAGAATAGTGAGTGCAGCATTGCGGGGTGTTTGTAGCATTAACATCACTAGTTCCATGAGGGCAGTAATATATTTAACTCTTTACGCATTAACTCTGTTTAAGAGTTGAATAAACTCATTCAGTATTAAGTATTCAGTTTCAGTTCAGGAATTATTATTATCATTAATATCACTATTATTATTATTATAGTCTATGTTGCTGCCACTGAGGAAGTCTTGATAACTGACAAAATGTTTAGTTCATTGTGACAGGCAGTGGTGCTAGTTTTACCTGGTTTTCCATTTTTTTGGTACATTCTGGAGAAACAAATTAGTTCATGGCAGACAAACTGAAGTCAGTTACTTTAATAGAAAACACTGATGTCCCTCACTAGCAGCAAAGCATGCATGCCTTAGATTGTAGTAAATGATGTTATATCAAAGACTCTTCTTGCAGATTAGTGATGGAGGACCATGTGAGATTTCCTTTAGTGTTTAAAGAGTGGAAGTACAACCCTGTTACTGCCACACATCAACTCTACCCAAGAACTTGAGACCAAAAAGCATTCAAAAAGATGATTCAATGGTCAAATCTCTTTTCTTGTTAAATTTGTGTCTGTAAATTACTAGCAAGACACATATACAGCGAGCTAAATAGTAGGCATATTTTTCAACTGTAGAAAGAGCCCAAGTAACAGTATCACTGCACTGCAAAAAAAAACAAAAAAAAAAAAAAAAAACAAAGCCTAATATTCCTAAATCTGGTCAAATCAGCTGATATTGAGCAAAGAAATTCTCCCAATAGGGTAAGAAAAAATTCTTGGCTAGAATTCTTATAACAAGCAAAAAAAAAAAGCCTATCGACTAAAAAAAAAAAAAACCGAAAACAATGTGCCTTAAAACTAGACAAAAATGCTACAATTTTATAGCTGGAAAATCTTAAGAAAAAATTATACACACACACACACA
>JAPQRP010000020.1:18928618-18940239 GCA_037367295.1 Apogon hyalosoma
TATATATAATATTTTTCTTATGTAAAAATTTCTTGGCAAGCTTTTTTCCCTATTTAGATGAAAAATAGGACAAATGTTCTGGAAATTAAGCTTTTTTCACATTCATAGAAATAATTTTTTTGCAGTGTGAACCTTCAGTCATTAAGTTAAGCCTGGCCATTCATACCTTGACTGCAGATCTGTTGCAAGTGATCATTCAAAGAGTGGAAGTAACTTCAGTTTCCAAAATGCTGCAGCTGTTTTTTAATAGCAGACACCACTCAAACCTAAAATGTGTTTAGCTGCATTTTTAAGAGGCTTCCAGGCTGATCCAATGAACCCCACTGTGTCCCAGCAGTTTCATTAGACTGCTTGCAGCGGTAGCCTTTGTATTCATAACTGGAAATGGGCCATTTTGAAATGCCATGAAGATAAATAGAAAATCTTTTCAATGTCTTTAAAACGAGCGCTGACATTTGAGTGCAAATCTCCGTTAGCAAGGAACCACATATCAAGTGTTACATTAGTTACATTTAAATATTCCCCACAAATCATTTCACCATCAGTAGATTGGCCATGCACTGTGATTGAGTGAGTACCCAGGGTGAATTAAGACTCATGCAGCACCACCCCGCTTCCCAAGGTGTCAGACAGTTACACACAGAGGCAGACGCTGTACTGTACCATATTGACTATAGATTTTATCATCATTTTCTCCTCGGCACCCGCCTCGCCTCCTCTTATCTTTACCACCGGTACCTCCATTACTCTGATGGCCTGCAAAACCAACCAAGAAGTGGATGTCAAACAATGATAGGAAAATGAAAGAAATAAGGAAACCGACAGAATTACAGAGCGGGGCAAAGGGTTCAGAGATGATCATGAAAAATGAACTCCAAATGAGGCCAAAATAGAACAGAGGTCAACTGGTGGACACCGAGTCGGGACATCACAAGATTTGTATCCACACCACAAAACCTACTCTGTTTTGTAATTAAAGGGACTTTTTCCACAACTACCAGGTCAGAGGAAATGGAAAGAATCACTGCAAGTCAACTGTCATCATATAATACAGGATGTGTGACTGTGAAAAACAATACTTAGACATCAGTTTCATGGTATTTGGGGAATATGTCATTGGTCGGCTTATCATACACGTACTGTAAGGAGTGAGTGGTGAGGGTCCGACCATACCCTGCATGCTTGTGAGGCTTGTATGGTAAGCCAACCAATGACATATTCCCCAAATGCCATGAAACTGATGTCTAAGTATTGTTTTTCACGATCACAATCCCCGATGACAATTGACTTACAGTGAGTCCTTCCATTTCTTCTGACCTGGCAGCGGATACTGTTTCGTTGCTTGTTGTCTCCGTGTTTGTTGCTGCTGCGGCTGTGTGGAATTCCCATTCCCACAATGTACTTCACGACAAAATTTCCGAAAAGGCCCCAGTGATGTATATCAGTTTGGTAAGTAAACAAACAGACTGCTTGTGATGGAGCCATCTTTGAAGTTGTTCACCACGAGGGAAGTGATTTAGGTGTGTAAGCACAGAAAGACTAATGAATTAGTGATAATTAGGCTATCACTGGGGTTTTAGAAATCTGAAGAAAAATTTGTGATGAAAGTCATACGCTGCTTTAATGAATGCAAGTCTTTAGAATATTAGTTACCAAATACTCATTACTGAATTAGTTCCCTGTTAGACATTAGATAACCAACTGATAAATAAAGCTTATTGTTTCACTTTGTTATTTAATTTAATTCATCAATGTGCCCTGTAAAGTGTTGAAAATAAAAACAGTAAAACTGAGACTAACCTAATAGTTTTAGCTTTTTGTTCAGAATCAACATGAACCTCTATCTGCAGGTATGTAATTTTTAAGAACTCAGATGGAAAGCAGTTTACTTGCTCGGTGTCTTGCAATTTTAGCTGAAACCCCCTGAAATAGAAGCTGACAGGGTTTAGGGAGGGAAGAAGGAGGAGGAAAGAAAGAGATGGGCGGCATCTGTGTCCTTGTAAAGTCTAAAGACAGTGACTTCAAACAAATATTGAGCTTTTGTGTGTGTGTGCGGGGGGGTGGGGGTGGGCCCTGGGGAGGAGAAATTTTTGTTAAAAATTAATATAAAAGTTCAAAGAGGGGGAAAGGAAATAGGAAAAGAAGAGAGGACAGGGAGGGAAGGGGACGTGGAGAAACGGTGGGGGGGCCCTCTTTTTCTGTGGGCTGACTGAGAGGAGGCGGCGGGCGGTCGGGCAGCCAGGCAATCGGGAGCACTCTGATGGAGCTGTCGGCAGATGTCTTTGGATGTGGCTGCGCTGCAGATTGGCAGGGAGAAATAGATGATTTAAGCAGGAAGCCTTCAGAAGTGACAGGGCTCAGGAGACCCGAGAAGGAAGTCATTCTAGCAGCACTTAGTCTGCTGCCACGCCTCCAAATCACCTTCACATGCTGCTACTCGGAGACACAAAACTGTACTGCCTACTGATGCGAACAACACGCTGAGAGATACATAAATATACCCATGAGCGAGAACATGCACTTTGACAACATGTCACACTGTACATCTCCACAGTTTGATGTACATTTTAATTTGTTACATGTTACTACATTAACCTATGTTGTGTTTGGAGCTGTGCAGCATCTCACCCTTTACATGTCTCTGTGACAAGATAAAGAAAAAAAACAAGGCAAAGAAACAGACCAAAAACAGGGCCCTCTGCTAGAAAAAAAAGGCTTCAACATTGTACTGTGGTGTTTTTGTAGAATGACAAGTCAAATGAAGATTAAAAGTACAGTGGCAAAGACAGGCACAAATGAAAAAGCCACAACATAACTGCAAAAAGTGTGAAAATATTATTCTTACTTCATGTGACTGTAACTTTTTTCACATTTAGATATATATTTGTGTTTAGGATATGTTCACTAATTACATCAGTATCTGACATCAACAAATTTAGGGTGCATTTGCATCTGATTTTCTTAAGATTTTTCTTTTGTTTCATAATTTGCGCTAGATAAGAGAGTTGAGTTTTATATGTGATTGAGCATTGGACAGTGATGCTACATTTTGGATGCAATCCAAAGATTAAATTAAATTTAAAAAATTCTGAAAATGTCACGGCCATTGTTATGCTGTCACTTTTGCAACAATGTTGTGGCTTTTGCATTTAATTCATCCCATCCTACCCACTGTGAAGTCAAGCCATGTATCGCTTCTGTTCTCTACCGGTAAAAAGAAATAGAGTTCCCTTAGACACTGCTTTAGGGAATTAGAAGTGGCAGTTTCCTCCTTGTGTCTAAATAAGTGATTATTTAACAACTAGCAGAGTAGCAAAAGAACACCAAGTACAACAGCATATATTAAACCTACAAGTCTAACTTTGCGTTAATTCATGGTGCTGACAGTGAAGAACTTCACAAGTAGTTCACATTGAATTTAATTCTTTTCTTATGACAACACTTCTACCATGAAAATATTTAAGGTGTCACACAGACATATTGCAGCGACTCCATTACTCCTCCAATTTGAAAACAGTGTTGTCGGAGAAATGCACCTTGTTCTCACTTGGCCTTGCTGACTAAAACAACAGGAGGAAAATCACTCCCAGAGTAGCAATAGCCTCCAAAGCCAAGGCCAGTTTCAGGACAGATGTACAACTACTCAAAGGAGGACTGAATCACAGGCTCATACAAGTACAGATGCTGCAGTTCTCCAGTCCAACATTTTAATGCCACTGAACAGCAACAGATGTCTCCTTTAAGGTGTGCTTGGCTGACATGAAGACCATTATTCCTGATTTCACACATTTGTTTAATTTGTTCTAAACTCAGTGGTGATTCCTCACAATTCCAGCTTGAGGTGTCATATCTTTTTTATGCAGGAATCACTAAATAAAGCCTTGGACTGATGAACACGGTCCATCAGTGTCATTTTGTGAAGCGAAACAAACCCTACACTTCACAAAGTATGATAAAATCAAAATGTGTTCAGACTTTTATGTCTCAGAATAGAATAAGAGTAAGAATAATAGTAAAAAAGGGTGACACTAGATCTCACCAAGATATCCAGACTGGAAGTATGGTCCTTGAAGGGTCCAGAGCATCTTTGCATATTTACATTGCTTCCTATTAAAAACAACCCAAGAGGCCCAATCTTCTCTTACTGAACTGTCAACTTCACCTGTAGAGAAATGACTCAAACCACCCAGGGATGACCCACAACTGCTAACCAACACTGTTCAACTAAGAACCCATGTCACAAGATGTAAAACTAGTGTACACCCCAGAATGCTGGATGTGCCATCAAAATTATTAATTACTTCTCAGAAAATAACAAACACTAAAAATACAGGATACCTGCAAAATGACTTTTCAATATAGTTGGGCCATATATTAGAGAATAGATGAACATGTAGCTAAAGACATATCATTTAAAAAAAAACTTACACATCAAATTTTATTTCATTGGGACTTTAAATATAGTGGAGTTTGTCTTGAGAGTGCTGTAATTACCTTCATGTGGAAGACACAGGGAGCCTAATACTTCAACAAACCAATTATCAAGACCCAGAGTTAATCTCCATTTCCCACAAGTCTCTCTTTTCTCTCAGCTCCTTGTCTAAAATTATCACATCAAAATGTAACCATTTCATTTGCCACTGGAATCACTTGTTGAGCACAGAGGCGGCACTCTGTGACACCTTTCTAACCAGAAGAATATTGACAGTGACCAAGGAGCAACTGCAGCTTGAAAATGAAGCACATCCCAAAGTATCTGACACTAATGCTACTGAAGACTGCTAGATATGAGCTGCATAGACTTCCAGTGAACTTCTCTTTAGAAACACTAAGTCTATTATAATTTTCAAGAATCCTTCTGGTCTTGTTCACTTTATTTGGAGCTTATAATAAGCATACCGGTGACTAGTCATTTCTGTCATCAGTGTGCAAAAACAGCATAGACCCAAACACACACTGTTGGCATCAAATGGAAGTTACAACCCACTGGCTGAAGTCACAGTGGCTCTGTCCATCTCTTCATACAACCTATAAAGATGACCTGATAATCTCCAATACAATGCCTTGTAAAGACAGCAGCTACAGGCAGAAGCTGTTAACTAAACTCACAAGCCACTTATTTCTATGCAGAATCCACACTTTAACACTTGAGGTTGTGAAAACTTTGCTGAATGCCAAATATCACCCACAGTCCCCTGCATTTGCTTGTCTTATCTAAACAGTCAGGTGTATGAGACTAAAAGGGACCAAGGTCAAGCGTGCATTTCTCCCTCAACTAAACTCAATAACACAGACCTTAACATGTTAACAATTTTTTTAAAAAATTTTGCTCAGTTTTCATGTGCTCTACATAAACTCAAACGGAGTTGCTCTACTTCTTCAGAGCCAGCAGCAATACAAACACTAAACTATAGCCTAACACTGTCACTCATGGACACCAGGACACCAACTTCCAACCACTAAATACATATATTATTGCTATTTCAATGTTTGCACAATGGTTTTATCCTTAATTCTCCACTATTATTCTGTTGTAAACTTTGTCTGCTGTATGTTGTATTTTAATCCCTCTTTTCATATCATCCTCATTTCATTCTCTAAAGGCACCTGACAGTAAAACTTTGAGTGAATCTTAATTAAACATAGTAGCCACTCCCCATATCTTTTACTTCTGTCATCACACCAGAAATGGAGGACTCTGGAGGTGACTGAAAAGACTCGACACAGATATACAAGCAGCTGTAGTTTGTTGTGAACGGCCTCAAAAACTAACAAAGTAATGTTTGGTAGAGCCGAGCAATAGGACCAAAAAGTGAAGTCTTGCTTTTTTTCATGATGGCTGTTTTCCAGCCAAATGAATTAAAGATAAAACTTGACACAAAAATACTCTTTTTTTTTTTTAAATTAAAACTATATGTCATATACAACCAAAAAGAACAGAACAAAGCAGGTTGCATTTTGAGTTTTTGGTGAACAAGCAATGTCTTCAGACAATCTCAATTTAACAATTTAGGCATTTTTTCACAATTTTCAGGAACTAAAATGTTGATCTAATTAATTTAATATATTGCCAAGCCCCAATGTCTCGTAAATTAATCTTACCTGGAAAACTACAGGTCAAGCATGTTGTAGCATTCAGCATGTATGTGCCACAATAATGTATGCAGAATAAATGGAATCCATTATTATGCAAAGAGGTAAATACACCATTCTACAGAGCTAGAAATACAAATATCCAATAGTTTCAGCTGCCATCTACTTGATCAGTGTTGTTTGCGTCAGAGAAGGTTTACAGCAGAAGGAATCATCCTGGGAAATCCTCAACCAATTCTCCAAATTTCTGTTCTCATCATGTCCAAGTTAAAAGTTAACAAACATGGGCAAAAATCTCATCTATTGACAGTTTCAACCCAAAAGCATCAGTATTATCCTTCAAATCTGACGGTTCCATGTCCTACATTTCACAGTGAGAGCAGCAGTAGCACTGACAGGCCTGGACCACAGAGACCTGCCGTGTTAATAGAAGTCAGCGGACCACAGCAGACCTTCAGGGTTAATAGAGGAAAGATGTACCTGTAGTGCTTTGACCAGAGCTTCGTTTCTGCCTGCTTCTCCCACCAGAACAACCCTGGTCTCCACTTTTGGCAGCATATCTGAAAGAGAGTGAGGGAGAGAGGGTTACAGAGACACATGAGTGAGGTTAAAATAAAATAAATAAAAATTGGAAAGGGCAGGAATAGCAGAGGAACCGGAAGACACACGTAAAAGAGCAGGATGAGGTACTCTCATTTTGACTGACAGTCAGGGGTTATCACCAGACAACATACCCACTGATGACTAGTCGAACACACAGGTCGGCTATGGATGCTCACTACATTTTCAAGAGGATATCAACACCAGATATACAAAAAAAAATCTGTTAGCAGCATTAAAGTGAAGTCAAAAAATAAAACAGAACTGGCATGGTTTGAACAGAAGTGCAATCAGAAATAAATATATAATATGAAACTTTCACAATTAACTTTTTGTCGTCTGAACTGAATCAGAGCACACTTCTCATCTTTACCCTTCATGAGGTGTAGCAAATTATAGGAAACCTGTGGAGAGTTTGAGTCAGAAGCACTAATGGAGCAAAGAGAATTTTTATGTTTTTGTCTGTGTTGCACACAAGCCGGCAAGAACAAACTGTGACTGTGGTCCACTATTCCATCAACTAGTTGAACAGCTGGTGGCTATAATGTGCCAAAGAAATGGAGGAATGAATCAACACAGGATGGAAGAAGTAGACGTACAAGTATTATTTAAAGCATATGATGCAGGGTTTTATAGTTCTGTTTAGCCAACTTTAAGAGTATGCACTAAGTAATTTGGTGTTTCTCTTTTTTTTTGTGCCCCTAACTACAGCTACTGTGCATTTTGTGATGTCAAAACACAGAAGCAGTGCTTCCCCCAAAGACTCGTTTGTTGTGACTTGTGCTGTTTCCTTGGTGGCAGCAAAAGAGACAGTGGCATGTCCTAAAGAATTAAGGATACTTTAGAGTTGAAGGAACACAAATTCTATACATTAGGATTATTTTTGGGACAGTGTTCTTAAACTTAAAGTGACTTAGTTAGGTATGATTTCTAAATGGCAACTGCTATTAAGTCAAAATGAAACATAAAACATACAAAAACATAAATGATTCATCCTCTTTTCAGGGTACCTTGTATGAAAAGCTGCAGCTCCATAGAAAATTTCTTCAGCCAGACTCAAATTATTAGAGATGCCAATTAAAATGTTTGTATTCCTGCTAAATAAAGCAATCTGATAATGTGTTTTAAAAGCTTTAGGCCACGAAATCAGAATACATTTTTTTTAGCATACTGGTTCCACCTGCTGTGAAGCATCTACTCTGCCAGAAATAACAAGAATAGCCTAGTTGTTTTGTGCAACTTTTCCTGCTTTCATCATTACTTAAACATTTTTTTTTTTTTTGGAGGGGGGATATAAACTAAGAAAAGTGTTATGTTTATCCAATATAATGAATGCATCCTGGCTGTGCACAAAAAGTCTTGCTTTTGTAAATTCTTGAAACTATGAAAATATGTAAATACTACTTTGCAGAAGAAGCAGTCTATTTTGAGTATTAGTTATATTTAGAGATAGGTCAAGGTAGAGATGGAAAGATGGTAACCCTTGCAGACTGACCTTCTCCATCTTCACATGCCATGCCCAGAAATACATGGTCCTTGGTGGTTTCGGCGATCCTTGAATCATAGACTGAAGAATCCACCAGCAGACTCCGGGCAGTCCCTAAAGTCACTATGCTGCTGTCAGCCATGGCAAGAACCTGAGGAGGCACCAAACTGTCCAAACTATCAAAAGTTACAGGGAATGAACAGAGGGAGACACAGAGGGAGAACACAGCGAGGCAGAGAGGAGAGAAATATAGAAACAAGGAGAGGAAGAAAAGCAGGAGGGTGACAACTGTCAAACTACAGGCAAGAGACACAAGCTGGCTTGACTTCAAATACAAGTGCTGCCTAAGCCTGACAATTGGACTGGAAAGAATGCAACGTATCTGTGAAATGCGATAAACTTTGGTAAAACTAAGAAAGTATAAAAAGTTTTTCAGAAACTTTTAACTTATTTGGTTGTTTACATATAGTAGTAACCCCACAATAATTTCTGTCCAGCTAAATACAAGGGATTTACCGATGGACTGTAGAGTTTTGCATTATTTTATTTAAGTACATCAAGTCTCATTGTTGACACAGGAAGATTCATTGAGATATTTATATTTCCGTTTGCAACAGATGGTTTAAAGTAAACTATGCACCTTTATTTATAAGGTTACATTGCTTGTTTCACGGCGTTTCTTCAAAGGTCCTTCGTGTTATAGCGATAAATAACAGTATGTCCTTCATTATGAGACCAATTAGAACCTTCTACATTAATTCATACAAATTCGTTTTGCGTTTAACGGCAACAAAAATCCCCTGTACTTAATGTCATTAATTTGCCAGAGGTTCATTATTTAGCTAACATTAGGTATTTGACATGCTGTTTTCAACAACATAATATAAAAAAAAAAACAAGTAAACCAAACTTACCGAATGTGTTTGCGTCTCTATCCTTAGATAAAACAGAAAAAGACCAAGCAGAATGAACCTGGCGATAAAACCAGCTCAAATGAATTAGCTTCTCAGCTAACTTAGCTAGCAACCAGGCTATTAGTCAACAATGCGACAAATCAAGACGGAACACTTCTGCCCACAAATCTCTTCAGAAATTCTGTAACATCTCTCCATTTAATCTCATGTCCGCTATCAGAGCATGTTCCACTTTATGCCCAGAAATAGTCCAAGTTGTCGAAGTGTGGCTGCATCAGTTTGTTGACAGCTAACTATTTCATGGACTCGTACTGAGTGCCGACTTTGAGAACTCAATTCAAAAAGCAAGGCAAACAAGGGTGCCGTGGGCTGATTGGGCGATAGGGATGAAACGTCATGACGTAGACTCAACGAGGCTTCTGATTGGTCAACTCATTCAAATCACAATGCGCACTGCATGTGTTGCTGTCCCGTCCCAGTGCATACCGAAACTAGAGATGTTCACAGACTATCGGAAATATTCCCTTTACCTCAGACAAAACCGAGAAAAAAGTTGAAAACAAAAATTAAATACAGTACCGCTGTTTCCTTTTTTATATCCATTGGAACAACACGCATTATTGCAATTCTTTAAAGATATTATAGCCCATAGAATCAGTATCATGACAGTTTTTACAATAGACAACAATGTGACCCTTCTGTTATTAAGAAATTGAAAAAAAAAAACAAACGTATTTTTACAGTAGTAAGCCACACTGATGTGCATTATCTACAACTTACATCTAGTAATACTTATGTGAAATAACTGCAACGTACATCTACAAATATTCAATGAAAATTCCAAGTTTAAAAGATGTACCTGAATGTAACAAAGACATCCTGCTGGTTTTAGTCTGGGCTTATCTTTTGTAACCCACATTGGCAGGACAATCTGGGATAGTAATGACCTGGAGACCACCTGTAGCTCTCTACATTTATTTGATATTTCAGTGTGATGCTTTCTTTGTATGATTCTGTGTTGTTTCTGTATGGATTTGTGGCTTCTCAACTTTGCAATGCCCATTACTTTATTCTACATGAGTCTGCATGGGTAACTATCATTAGCTTGTATTGTAATAATAGCATGTACATTCGTTACTAAAGTACTTACAACTATAGTACTTTTTTTCTACCTTTTCTGCTCCGGAGTTTACACCAATACAATATCAATACAAATTTCTTCTACTGTAAAAGTTCTCAGTGAATGAATGAATGAAATGAATTTCAATGAATTCAATGCCAATGAAAATTATTCTGATAATGATTCTAATTGTACTTCATATTTTGTCTCCTAATAATATAATGCTATTTGTTTTGAAGGGCATCATTTATTTTAAACAGGTGTGTTATTGCGACTGTAACCCCTAAATGAGAGTATGTCCACTAAACCTGGAGCTCAACTCTCATTATAAAAGTGCAGTGAACACATTTCCGCATGGATTTCGTATAAGATCAATGTAAGACACTGAGCTCTGTGAAGTGATTTTTGTTTCCCCAACAGAGCAAAGCAAAAGCACTCAACGCAGCACCTGATGAATCCCTCTTGGCCCGACAAGGTTTCTGTTTTACGTGTGTTTCAAGCAGGGATAACCTTGGTTTTGCAATGTTTGTTTTACTTCAAAATGTACTTCTTAGATGCAGCATGTTCCTGCTGGATAAGCAATTTTTAGTTTATCCTCTAAAAGTTTATAGTTTCTTCTATTCTGTCAAGAAAACATTTTGTTTTTACCTTACAGAGTTGTCATAGTTTTGAAAAGTTTATTCAGTCTTTCAGTTGACTGGTTTTAGGCTTATTTTTATTTAGTTTTAGTGTTAGTTTTACTTAAGGTGTTATGGGGAAAGCTTAATTTGCAGAAACTAAAAAAGAGACAGTGAAAGAATTCACAACATCGAATGTGATTTACCTAAACCATTGTGGCAGTTCCCAAAATGAATTTTTAAGCTTTAGTTACTTTATTGAAATTTACCGGTTCTGTAAGTGTAACTTTATTCAGATTCTGAGTTTGAAAAGTGCTGCAAAGTAAACATGTTTATATAAAAAAACACATATGGCCAGATGCTCATGTGTTGTTCTCATATGTAAAATGTTTCATGATGAAAGGTCTTTCATCGAAAGCAGCAGAGACTTTCTACCTAAAAAGCTCAACCTTCAGCAGCATCTCATCTGTCAGGGCTACAGCGTGAAAGAACATCAGACATGATTCATCAAAACCATTGTTTACTGCAGCTGATTTTACTTAGAGTTCCACTTTGTTTTAGTTCATGATGCATTGGTCATTGTGGTTTTTATTTAAATATGTATTTTTAGAACTGTCATTTTTATTTTCATTGCCTGACACATCAAAAAAGATAGGAATAAGGTTATTCCTTTAGTTGTTTTTGTCCAATGATACAACAATTTTTCTTCATTTACTCATATGTCTACATTTGAATTTAACATGAATATTATTTGGGGGGGGGGGGGTTTGTTTTTTTTTTTTTTTTTTTTT
>JAPQRP010000020.1:18946517-18962166 GCA_037367295.1 Apogon hyalosoma
TTTTTTTTTTTTTTTTTTTATTTATTTATTTTTTTTTTAACGTTGTTGGCTGGCAAAAATCCATCAAAGGATGTCTTGACCATCTTAAAGAAGAGATCTGATGATTTTTATGTTGTTCATGTTATGCCTTGTGTTTTATTTTATTGCTATCTTGTTTTATTGTTTCTACACTTTTTTTTTATTTATTGCTTTTTGTCTTGTTAAGTCTTTAACATCATTTTTATCTTGTGTCTTGATGCTGATTTTGTTTATTTTATTATTTACATTTGTCTCATTTTATCTTTTACAATGCTTTTGTTTTGGTACACCTTCTATATAACTTTTATCTTGTTGCATCTCTGACTTTTTCCACGTATATGCATAGCTGGGTATCTGAAAGAACTGATATTTTCTCATGCATTTTTTCCTTTCATTCAAGTGAAAACTCTATTTTCGAACACAGAAAATGATTACTTCTAAAAACTCCAGCCAGGGAGTTTGGAAAACTCGGTTATCGTCCTTACGCGTGTTCCGATGCAAACAGTTTTATCACAGTATGCAAAAAAATAATAATAATAAAATAAATTCAGCATCACATGTGACCTTTATTCATCCTAACCCCAACCCATGATAGCATATGGCTAATTTATGTGGACTCATGTAGATGAAAACTTTCTGATCTGATGTGTACAATGTTATTACTGAAAACAGAGGTGGAGAAATGTCCATGTCTGTAAGGACCTGGCTAAAGTGAACATGGCCTTTGTCTTCTTATGCATGTAACCCAGTGCATCAAAATGAAAATAATGAGCCTGTTTTCACCGAGTAAGGAATAGAAGATACAAATATCTGTGTTGAATGTAGGGAGTATAAAAAAAAGTGCAGATATCTGAAAACCCCACCTACGTACCTGCTTCTTTATTAAGTACTTCTGCAACGAGAGGAAAAGCACTTGATGACTCAGACAGAAGTCGATATAATGTGATGCTGAGGGTTAAAGCTTCTGTTTGATTTCATGCAGATCAGTTCATTCAGTCTATCCTACTTTAGCACCACTTAGCATTAATGTACACGTTTACGTACACAAGTGGGATCAGAGGAGTATGAAGATCGTCAACGCTGCCAAATTAAGTTTTAAAAACTTCAGCATTGTTGTACTGTTCAACGCGCTGAAGTACCTCATCTGCAGCTGACTGTGTTTGTTGTAAGGGTGTGTAGGTGTTTGTGACGTACAAGTCCTCTACCTCTAACTTCCCGCAGAAGCCGGTTCAGAATTTACTTTTTGAATTCCTCTTTATAAGTCAAATTTAGAGTCAGCACCGACTATGACAATTATTCTGAAGAGTTTTACTGAAGTTAGCCAGGTAGGAGCTACTTTTAGCCTTTTGGATGTTTTGTAACACCGCCCCCGATGGTAAGAAGCAGGCAGGTTTAAAGGTGGATTTTTAAGCAACTCATGCATTGATAACAACTCCCTGACTCAGACGCTGTTGTCTGTGACCACATCTCTGACACATCCCACTGCCATGTGAATCTGAGCCACACAACAGCTCAACCTGGATAAATTCAGAAAAGTATGGTAATATTTTCACACTAGCAAAAGTGAAAACTAGGGCTGCAGATGAATTTAATCACAACATCAGTGAAATTATAATACTGCAAAAAGCTGTGATTTAGCTGAATAAAAATATGAGTGTGAGACAGAGTAAATATGCGGTGTATGTGGTCACATGACTGACAGGGCTCAGATCACGGATGGCACTGAGCAGGTCAATAAAGAGTGACCTGATCTGAACTGACTTTGAGTCATCATGACTAGTGGTGGGAATTGATAGGATTTTATCAATATCAAATTGATTCTGCTTATCAATCCAATTCCTTATCAGTTCTCCTATCGATTCCTGAGTGTTTTTCTGAGTGGGAAAAAAGTAGTTGGACAGGTCACAGTGGAGTTTGTTTGACCCTTTTCCATATCAAACCATTCACAGTGTCACACATATACACTATTGTACAGACATAAACAGAAAGTGAAACACGGTCATATTTTCCCGAACTGTTTAATGAACAAATGTAAATATTCTGAAACAACGGTGATTTTAAAACATGTTAGGGTGATCTGATCCAGTGATGGCGCTCCCAGTGAGTGACAGACAAACCACAACAGTGGCAAATGGTCCAGTTACTCTGTAAATCCTGTTTTCTGGTTTTCCCAAAGTGCAGTCATGGTCCGTGAGCTCGGACCCGGTCCATGTGCTTGGACCTGGTCCGGACGCAACATAGGGTAAAAACCAGAAAACATCATGCTGGTAAATGAGAGAATCGTTAAGAAGAATTGTTAATGCCGGAGGTGTACAATTCTGATCAAGTGAGACCGGTTCTAAGTTGGAACCAGTTTTCAATTCCAAGCCCTAATCATGACTTAATTTCTTCCACTGGAAAAACAAAAAAGAATTAAAAAAAAAAATCTGCAACATAAAGGAATAATTAGTCATTTTGAGATTCCAAAATTAGGTTCAACTATCAACATCAAGAGGCAGTAATGTACCAGAAAATACCTCCCTGAGCATCACCCGTCACCAACCTTATAATTATCAGACGTATCACTGAAGAAGAACATGTGAAGCTATTGTTTACAGCCAATTCATTGCGTTTCCGTACATATAAAAACACTGCTGTCTTTCAGTTGTTGCATGTTGTTTTAGCCCAGATTGGCTGGTTTTTGCAATTTGTGTTGTCGGTCGCTGCACCAAAGATCCATTCTGAACTGCTGCAACAAGATGACCTGACAGAGTTTGGGCTGAACCATGGATCAATATAATAATAATAATAATAATAATAATAATAATAATAATAATAATGATAATGATAATAATAATAATAAGAACAACTAGAAAAGCATACAGTATAGGTATAATGATACAGGCCAGAGAAGAATTGAAATTTCAACATCCGGTTTTAAAAACATTCACACAAGAGTCGCATTAGTGAATTCTCAACATAGTCTTTTTTCTGCACCTTAGGTACTGTGCTAAAATATTTCATTATATAGGAAAACCCTGCATCTTTTTTTTGGTGTATATTTTAGATGTGGTCATGCTCATTTTTATTCAATTGGAAACAAAAACACAGTTGTCTCCAATTCCAACTCACCTAAGTACTCTAACCTTAAGAACAACTGATCATTAGTGATCAATGGTGTGAAGGTTAGATCTTTAACAAGCTGCTGAGACTTGAATAAGAATTACATTTTATGGAAATGCAATACCTGGGGGAGAGCTACTTCATCTTAGGCCACATAAGCACCAGGAGAAAACAACAGCTCATTCATAGATGAGTGTGTTGCATATGCAGCATTAACCTTTGTGTCCTACTGACACGGTTTGCTGCGTCCTTCGTGAATCCTTAATCTCGTATTTAGAAAAAAAAAAACAGTCTACAGAATGGGCCTGGAAATCTTGAGTTTTTTTTTTTTTTTTAAGTGTTTGTCATTATCAAATCAGTCAAGCATATTCATCTGTGAACACAACGCTAGCATGAGGCACTGAAGGTTAATGCAGTAACCTGAAAATGTAAACAAATTATATAATGTGAGTCAAGTGGTGGCATCACTGAAGCTAAGTGGAACATTATGGGTCCTGCAAATATCGCCAAGATACTATGGGAACCATTGTTTTAACACTGAAAATAAAGACAAACCTGCACCAGTTTAACCTAGTGGGTTTGCTCATCTAAATACGCACTAAAAATATCATTGTTTACGTATAACTTTATAATATTTTAGATAAATAACTTGTGAACTTAATCATTTAGACTTTGTTCTAATGATCTTCTTAGTGTAACTCTTTAATCTTTAACTACTACCATGTCCAGAGAACTTTGACTGGTGTCCTCTTGAAACTATAGGCATTCTTCTTCAAAATTAATCACATTTCTTTGTGGCTAAAGATACACAAAAACACAAGTATAATATAATTTTATATGTTCTAGAGGACTTGGTCACGATCAAGTGGCTGAATAGTGCCTCCTTCAAAATCACCTACACTAAACTTTATCATGTATCAGGGAGTCCTAGGCCGATACCACTACACCCAAACAGGAAGTCCACTATGTTGGTTGAATAAACATTTTTTTTGCCACATTTTTGGCATGTTCAGTTATACCTCAACAAACTCTTTTTAGAGAGTTAAGCTGGACATCTTGAAATGTGGTCGGAATCATTCGAAAACATTTGTGTTAAAAAAAGTAGGAAAATAGTGAACTTTTGAACAGTGTTGCAGTGACAATGCAATAAATTTAAATGTTTCTCTAGAAATTGCTCAGTTGCTCTTAATACATGATTTCCAAAATGAACATCTTGTGAGGTTTGACCTCACTCTACCAAATGTAACAGGTCCAGATACACAGAAAAGTCTGTACAACCAACACGGAGTAAGCCATTTTCACATGAATATGCATTTTTTGGCTTCCTCCCGCTGTGCATAAACGTGCACTGCAAACGGGTAAATGGTCTAAAATCTAAAACGTAGGCGTGAATGTGGGTGTGAATGGTTGTTCATCTGTATATATCAGCTCTACTATGAACTGGTGGCGAGTGATGTGCAGGTTGTACCCACCTTCAGCATTCCTGTGACCCTTCGAGGGCTAAGCAGTTAGAAATTGAATGGATGGAAATTCAATGTTTTTCTAATGTCTTGTTCTATGTATTTCTATCCCCTTGTAAAGCACTTTGAATTGCCTTGTGTCTGCATATTGATATGGAACTACACCAACTTGTCTTGACTTTCCATCTAATTTCAAGTATTGCATTATTCAGACATTTTTAGGATAAAGTGTCACATCAGCATAGTTGTTACATCCCTGGAACCCCAATGATTAGAGATATGAGACCTGTGCTGAAAGTCTGTGGACATGAAACCTTTTTAAAATGATATTAAACTTAATAAAATCCTGGACCTGTAAAGGTTTACCAAGACATTCCATTTACAACTCTTCTACTGCAACACCATTATTGACATTAGCAGACATCATATTTGTCTTGGATACTGAACGAGGAGCAAAAACCCTGGTGTGAACATCTGGGTGACCTTCATTTACACCCAATGCTATGTTCACACTGCAGGTAAATATGGCCCAAATCTGACCTTTTCACCCATATGTGACTCAAATCTGATTTTCTTAATAACAGTCTGTACAGCACAAATCTGATTTGTTCAAATTCGAGCCAAAACTGAAATCCTAAGCACACTGTCAGCCAGCTCCTCTACCAATCATGTGAGCTTTTGTGGATTCTCATTTTGCCTTGTTATCCAGTATACCAACACAAAAACAAAACAAGCACAGACGGGCATGTCCACACACGAGGTCAGTTCAGTTTACAGCCGGTGACTTACAGAGTGCACGTCCAGGGTATACTGACAAAAAAACAGGACCAGAGGGACACACCAAAAATATTAAAACCAATATTTTCATCAGTAAGGAAGCCTAACAAGGTAACCAAGAGATGAGAAACAAATTGGATGATAGATAATTGCATTTAGTGTACGGGTCAAAACCGACCTGTTAACATAAGAGATGGTAACAGAAAACTAACACAAGAGGAAGGCAAATTGGACTTTTACATTATTAAAATGTGACAATACCGCTTTGGAGGAGGTGGAACCAGGCAAGATCCAGATTTTCCTCCATAAACAGTGTGATGTGTGTAATAACACATCTTTTTCTGCACATGAGGGGTCACTTCAGGTCCATAGATTGTTCACAAATGAGTCTGATGGCAGTCACATTTTAGTTACAACGCGACCAACCACGCAAAAATCAGTTTTCGGCAAAAAATCTGAACCGAGCATCAAAACCTGCGTTATGAAAGTAGCTGAAGGCTCAGAGTTGATTGTTAAAGGTATAACTTTTGTCTCTACGTTCAGACATCAGGTCTTTATGCACAATTCAGAATTTTTGGTGAAATCCGATGTTTTCGCGTGTTCATTCATATTACACATTAAATGCGACCCTGAAGTGACCCACAAAAGAGGTCCTGACGTAATACGTGACCACACAGGCACGCATTGCGTTTATGGAAGTCAATATGTTTTTCCGCCACTCCTCTTCCTGGGACACAATTGTAACGTTTATCGCATTTCAATGACGTCAAGGTTGGATAAATGCAATAAGGCGGTTCAGACTGAAGTCGCACCGCAAAGTATCAAATACGAATCAGATTTAGGGCCACATATGAAAGAGGCCTGGGTCAGATTTGAAAAAAATCAGATCTGTGCTGTTCAGATTGTCTTTAACAGATTGGATACAGGTCACATATGGGCAAAAAAATCAATTTGGGCCACATTTGTCTGCAGTCTGAATGTATTTTCCTGATCTGTGCTTCTGTTAAACCTGATACAACAACCCTTCTGTTGTAGCCACTGTTAAGTGAAAATAGTTAGCAATGCTGCTCTTGGGTTTGGATAAAAGTTTTATAGATCCCAAACTGCCTCAATGATCATTACATTGTAAAAAAAAAAAAAAAAAAAAGTAAAGTTCACTTTGATTGTTCTTATTGGGATAATTTAGAATCTGGATTTCACCAATACTGACGCATATACAAGGAGGCGACTAGGAACCGACCCCAGATCATTGCTTTGTCGAAGGCACCGATGGGAGAATTAACCTAGCATATGCGTTTTTCTATAGTGGGGGAAACTGGAGAAAACCTGCAAGACACGAGGAGAACATGCAAACTCCACACAGAGAGGCTTAGTCCAACATAGATTCCAACTATAAACCATCTTCTTGTGGAACTGTCTCGCTTCTTTGTGTTTTCTTTAGGTGTCTGATGTTATCGATAACCTTTTTTTGGTTGTGGTTGACAGAATTTATCACAGAAAATACAATTAATACCTTCTTCCAGACTGACACCTTTAACACAACAACTAAATTAAGTTAAGGGTTGAATCAGATGTTTGAACATTACATCATGTCAACAGACAAATCAGACAATAGACAGTTTAGTCAGTTGTGATCTTGACCAGTGCTGAAGTGAAACCTTCAGTCCTCAAAGACAAAGGGTGAGTTTTAGACTAACTCCTTTTATTCGTATATTAATGAGATCGGTTTCATCGGCGTACGTAGGATATCCTTCTGCACAGAAATCTCACTTTTAAAACTACATCTACATAAATACGCTCACGAGTTTCTCCATTGGGTGGATGAACAGAGCATGATCAGCAGTTTCTGTCTGATCGCAGTCATTACATTTCCATTTGGATGTTTCCCACTAAGATGTAGCAACGAATTTAGTTTGGTGAGAGTGAATCTAATCCCACTCTTCAGAGTCTCTTCATTCCCGTTTTTCCTCGGTGACCTGCCCACTTCTTCCTCCTGTATCTCAGTCTCTGTGCCTTCATTTTACATACAAATGTTCTTGTGGCTTCCTTTCTTAATCATTGATATTTGTGGCTCTTCGTGGAGAAAATTGACCTACTTTTGTAATTCCTTCAGTGTCTGTTTCATCCAGTATTTAATCATGTATTAAAAAAGTGGACACTGACTTTAGCCATGTTGTATTTGTAACTGATATACTGTGCATTAGCAGCAGAATGACCTGTATGACTGTAGAATGTACCCTACCCTTGGAGTTAGACTGCCTTTGAGTGATTTAACCTCAAAGTCACTTTGAGTTATTCTGTTGCTATCTTTACTCCTTCGTTACCCTGCCCCTCGAAGGGGAGGCGAGGGGTATTCCTTTTGTTTTTTTGTTTTTTGTCTGTTTGTTTGTCAGCAACTTTACGCACCAATTTCCATGAAATTTTCAGGAAAGGTGCGAGGTGGTCCAGAAGAGATCCCATTAAATTTTGGTGAATGTAGGTCAAAAATCAAGGTCAAGATCACCAAAAAGTGTTTTCACAATGATAAGAGACAGGGCAAATCAGGTAAAACATTTGCGAGGGGCGGGGTTTGTTGAACCTGGCACCACTTGTTTGTTTGTTTGTTTGTTAACACTGTATCAGCAAAACTATTGGTTGATTTCATACCAAATTGGGTTTATAGATTTCCAGTGACCCAGAATAGATGTCCTTACATTTTGGGAACAGTAGGTCAAAGTTCAAATTTTTTTAAAATAAATTTTTAAAATCTTGCCATTTACGTATAATGGTCAAAATATGTGTGAAGGGTGGGGTTTGTTGTGCCTGGACCCACTTGCATTTGGCTTCTACACTATATTAACTTTCTGTATTGCTACCAACTGTGTGAATTGCATGAACAACAGCTTTTTTCTTCTCCCATTTACTTATAATGGCCTAAATTTCATGTCTATAAAAACATCAATTTTGTTTCAATTTACTTCAGACTTGGCACATATATAGAAGCAGTTGATATGCTGACATCACTCCATGCATAGACATGATGACATCAGCCGGATCGATGCCAAAATAAGCTACACTTGTCGCTGTTGTTACTGTTTGTTGTTGTTACTGTTCTGTTTTTTCCTGTTTCTGTTTCAGGGTCTGTTTCAGTGTTTGTTTGTGTATAATCTCTGTCCTGTTCTTCTATCAGATATTATCCATATAGTAATAACATAATTACATCCAACCAATAGGGGGAATTGATCTAAGGTTCAAAACCCTCTTAGATCAAAACTGTCAAGCAACTCATGGCCCCAGTACACTTATACTGGAGGATGAATTGCTGAACAGGACAGGGTAAAAAAAAAAAAAAAAAAGTCCAGACTGACAGTATTCCAGAGTGATGGATGCATCAGAGTGAGAGTAGAGAAGGATGAAGTGATTACCCATCATGCCTAGTGCCTACAGTACAACACTGTGGGGGCGGTGTTATGATCTGGGCTTGGTTCAGTTGTTTAGGTCTGGGTTCTGCACTGCTGTGTCCATCAAATAAGGTCAGCAGAACCTGAATATACTGAATGACTGAGTTTTTCTGGATTTTCTTCCACCTCTGGATCTGGACATATTCAGACACGACACCTCCAGGATTCATCAGGATCCATTTCTTAAAGAGTGTTCAGGGTCATTTTCACACATGGATCAGACATAAGAGAGTCCAGACCTGAACACCATTGAGAATCTTTGTGACAATCTTTGTGACAACTTTACAGAGTTGTCCAACTTTTGCAACATCAATTGCTAAATACTTGGCAAACACTAGCCTAATGTAACAATGATCTTGCTACAAATACATGCTGTAATCAAAGCTAACTGCAGCCTACAGATTATGAGTGGGTGGCTTTCTTTGCCTATGCAGTGTATATTGTGCTTTGATTCTAATATTGTTATTTAAGTGTAAATCTATCTTTTGATTCTGTCAGGAATTGAGCTACCTAATGCCGCGCTTCCACTACGTGGTAGCAACTCGACTCGACCCAACTCGGGTACCAGGTATTATTCCTAGAGACCGTTTCCATTACAGGATACTAGAGTACCTGGACGTCATAGCGAGGCTGCGCGTAACTTTTGTGACGTCTGCTCTGAGAATTCCTGATAAACTCACTCGTTACGTGTTTCTCCGTCAAGCTCACGCTGAATCTCTTCATCGGCCACCATGGACAGATGTGTCTGGATCTCCTTGATCTCGATAACGCAAAGCCAACTCTCTGACCAGTCAGTGGTCTGCAGTGTTTACACGTGACATTTTAGTGTCTCTTCACCCGTTTGGGAACATCGGCAGAGCAAGGACTAAAAAAGTAGTACCAGATTCCAGGTTCTTTTACATAATGGAAACGCAAAAAGACCAAGTCGAGTTGAGCAGGTACAGTGTAGTGGAAACGTGAAATAAGAGTACCTGGTCATCATAGCAACGCTGCGTGTAACTTCCACAATGTCATCTTGAACGTGACACAGCTGACGGTAAAAACAAATAAGAAGAGAAGAAGAAGAACAACAACAATGCAATACATGTGCACAATGGAGGATGTCAGTGGGATGGTATTTCCTTTTCGTCATTTTGCGGGCTGTCGTCATGGATTGGCCTACCGGTATTTTACTATAAACTTCAGAATCAGTTTTTATTTTTGAAATGGCGAGTTGCACATTGACGACGCAATGAAGCAGTGACAACTCTCTGACCAATCAGTGGTCTGCAGTGTTTACGCGTCACATTTTAGTATCTCTTCACCTGTTTTGGAACCTTGGCCGAGCAAGTACTAAAAAAGTAACACCGGGTGCTAGATCACAGATTCTTTTACGTAATGGAAACGCAAAAAAGGTGGAGTCAAGTTGAACCAGTACAATGCGGTGGAAACGTGGCATTAGAGTACATGGTCATCATAGCAACGCTGCGCGTAACTTCCGCAACGTCATCTTCAATGTAACACAGCTGACGGTAAAAACAAAGAGGAAGAGAAGAACAACAACAAAAACGCAATACATGCGCACAGTGGAGGATGTCAATGGGATGATATTTCGTTTTTGTCATTTTGCGGGCTGTCGTCATGGATTAGCCTACCGGAATATTTACTGTAAACTT
Source organism: Apogon hyalosoma (assembly GCA_037367295.1). NCBI lineage: Eukaryota > Metazoa > Chordata > Actinopteri > Kurtiformes > Apogonidae > Apogon > Apogon hyalosoma. The sequence goes on from JAPQRP010000020.1 coordinate 18,956,970, forward strand.
CCGAATCTGTTTTTTTTTTTTTTTTTTAATGGTGTGCTGCACATTGATGACGCAATGACACAGAGCCAACTCTCTGACCAATCAGTGAACTGCAGTGTTTACGTGTCACATTTCAGTATCTCTTCACCCATTTTGGAAACTCGGCTGAGCGAGTACTAAAAAAATTAGTACCAGGTACCGGATGGCCGAGTCGAGTCATAGCGAAAACGTGGCATTAGTATCTGGTTTCAAAAAACAGCATCAATTCATCTTCAAGTCAGATTCTGAGGTCAGACAGACAATACAGAGCGTTTAAGACTATAACACATGTCTCTCCTGCCTAAATTACGGTTTCATCTTGGGGCAGCGGAAAGCAGATAAAAAAGCCAGCAGCCATCGCAGACACAGAGAATACATTATGCTTTAAGCCTAACATTAATAGCTTGTTCTCGTCTCCTTGACGGGGGAGCAGAGGCCGGGCTGGAATGGTAATGATGCAGAGGCAGCGCTCCACCAAACCTGAGCATCCACTGATCAGTGCAGCCGAACAGAAATACACCAGGCTCTTCATGTGATGTATTTCATCACATGCTTGAACACAGTGAGTGACTGAACTGTGTGTTTTGGACGTGTCTTCCTTGAATTTTCCTCTGCTTAAAATAATTACATTTCATGAAGCCATCAGTAGTAGGTGGGATTCCACTCAGATAGCGAGTAAATTCACCACCTGCCAGCAGCGACTTTAATAACATCTCGTTTGAACGCACATCAAGTACTGTCTGGGAAATAGAGAACACAGCGAGGCACTGAAAAAGATCACATCTCCTCTCTTCTCGCTTTGCTTTTTTTTCCTCCCTCCTTCAGTCTTGGGACTTGCGCTTGCTGAGCAGACACTCCGTACGATTCAATCTCCCGTTCAGCAGATAGCAGAGCGACAGTGTTTTCTCAGCGTCTCTCAGGCTCGCTGAATTCTCTGCTTCGACACAAATGGAACAGTGGTTTCCTCTTGTTCGGGGGTTTACACGGGAACAACAGATGAGCACAGACGAGGCGAAGGTAGACGAATTATTCTGTGATTGCACCTTTAATATCTGCCGGAGATTTTCCCCCTGAACGTCATCGAAATGGCAGAGGAGTTTGCGGTAGCATCGAGAATGCTAATGGTTTCCATAGTCGTCTTTGACATTTTGGTTTTTTGCCAAGCGATGAATGTAAAGTTAACAGGAAGAGCATAAGTAGCTTAAGTTTGAGACACTAAGACACATAACACCTCTGCTTAATTACCATCAACACATGCCCAGCAGGATCAAAACTGACATTTTTAACAGACCTACCGTATGTGCAAAATACTAACGCGCACTCTTTAATTAGCATCATCTTGATGTAGCAGTAGACGGTGAAATACCAGGTAGTTATGGCTCTGCTGATTAGATATGAGAAGCACACTGATTTTTAATGTGTTTTAAAGGTTGGATGTGTAATATTTGACAATGCTCATTTGCTCACTTGGACCCTGTTTTGTGGAATTGGTTATTTGTTGTTGTCAACTTATATCTAAGTTAATGTTAGGTAGTGTGGTATTGGATTCTTGTGAGGGTGGAGATAGGATGCCCATCAGTCATATTAGCTGTTGTTCATGCAGTTTACACAGACGTAGCAATACAGTAAGTTAATATAGTGTAGAAGCCAAATACAAGTGGTGCCAGGCACAACAAACCCCACCCCTCGCACATATTTTGACAATTTTAAGTAAATGGCAAGATTTTAAAAATTCATAAAAAATTTGAACTCTGACCTTACTGTTCCCAAAATGTTAGAAGATCTATTCTGGGTCACTGGCAATCTGTAAAGTCAATTTGGTATGAATTCAACCAATAGTTTTGCTGCTACAGACATGTGAAATTTTGCCCGTTATAAATAAATGGGGGAAAAAAAAGATTTAAAAAATTCGTACAAAATTTAAACTTTGACCTACTTTTCCTAAAATGTATTGACCTATATTCTGGGTCACTGGTGATCTATAAACCAAATTTGGTATGAATTCACCTGATTATTTTGCTGCTACAGACATTTGAAATTTCACCCATTATAAGTAAATGGGGGAAAAAAAAAAAGATTTAAAAAATGTGCTAAATATTACAACTTTGACCTACTTTTCCCAAAATATAATGAGATCTATTCTGGATCACTGGCAATCTATAAACCAAATTTGGTATGAATTCAACCAATAGTTTTGCTGCTAGAGTGTTAACAATCAAACAAAAGCCCCTTTTTCACAGCACTTCTGTTGCAGGAATATTTTGCCTTTATTCCAACGTCTGTGCAAACCTTTATTGCGGCTCTGTAATGCCACGGGAGGTAGCAACAGAGCCGCGATAAAGGTGGGATCATGATTGCGGAACGCTATGTAAAAGGAACACCTCTCGTTCCGCAGCCGAGGTGTGACGTTTCGATGACGTGACCTTAAGCAATTACCCTTTAACTTTAAGTGTAACTATTAACAGCAAACTTATGCATTAAATAACACACTTACACGTAACTGTTCTGTGTGAATTTTTAGTTAAGTATATAAGTAACAGCAGCAAACGCTAAAATTGTATTTCAGTGAAAGTTCTAGTTAATTTACGTCAACTGATATTTTTCTTCAAGGCAAAGCATCGTCAGTGTTTTCACAGAAAGTGTAAAATCCTTCATGTGTCTTTGTATGTACAGAAAACACCATAATCTGAGGAGTTATCACATGATTAATGGGAGGGGAAGGAAGAAAAACAGCTCTGATACACTCATCCTTTGTCACCTCTAGTCTTTGATTTTTGGTGACACTTTGGGTGATTTGAGCAACGATTGAAATCAAACCATGTAAAAAGTTTAGAGGGGGGAAAAAAAAAATCAGTATTTGGTGGAGGTGTTAGAGGTGTTAGCTCGTAGACTTCTGAGATGAGAACAGAAGACACGCTGCTTTGTATAAGATGTCAGCGGGCAAAAAGGTTGGAAATCTCGTGGTGTATTTCAAAGCTTCCATTATCCATTGTTTAAATCTTTACACAAAACTAAAACTGTCGGGAAAGATCCGTAAAAGTATAACATTTCCACTGAGATGTAGTCATTTGCAGGAAACGAAAATACTCAAGTACCTTAAATTTGCTCTGCAGTAAAGCAGTTGAGTTAATGCTCCTTCTTAATTCTTTTGGCTGCATTTATCATAGTCAGGCTGTTTTTATATTCAGCTTTTTTTCTGTGTTTAAGGCAGGTTTTTTTTTTCACTGTGTCCAGGTCTTTTGCTACTCATGACATCAATCTTAAATGATAAACAAAGCTGACTGTGAGAAATTCATCTTGCTATTGAAAGCAGCAAAAGTGTTCCGTCTGCAGAGTGTAATAGTGTAAAGTTAATATAATGTCATATTCTCTGATGAGTTTGACATTTTTAGATCCAGATGCTTCAAGACATTTAATTTGCATATAGTTAAGAGTTAAGGTACTTACCCCACCCCCTGAAAGGGAGGCAAGGGGTATTGTTTTTGGGTCTGTTTGTTTGTTTGTTAACACTCTACCAACAAAACTATGATTAAATTCATACCAAATTAGGTTTATAGATTGCCAGTGACAAAGGATAGATGTCAATACATTTTAAGAAAAGTAGGTCAAAGTTTAATTTTTTTAATGAATTTTAAAATATTTTTTCCCCCATTTACTTAAAATGGGTGAAATTTCACAGGCCTGTTGCAGGAAAACTCTTGGTTGAATTCATACCAAACTGGGTTTATAGATTGCCAGTGAGCCAGAATAGATGTGGTTATATTTGGGGAAAATAGGTCAAAGTTCAAATTTTTCATGAATTTTTAAAATCTTTATTTTCTCCCATTTACTTATAATGGGCAACATTTCAAATGTCTATGAAAACATCAATTTTGTTTCAATTTACTTCAAACTTGGCACATATATAGAGGCAATTGATATGCTGACATCAACACTTGCATAGACATGATGACATCAGCTGGATCGATGCCAAAATAAGCTACAATATGTGCGAGGGGCGGGGTTTGTTGTGCCCGGAACCGCTATACTATTGTTAACAGTTTAAGCTCTGCAGTGTAAACCCCCTGCAGTGATCCAGTTCAGTCAATATGAAATATTTATGACAGTGAACCGGCTCCAATGGAAACATGTCTTTTCAGTGGGAATTAAAAAGTACATATATATCACATCATAATTTTATAGTGAAGTACTACATACAGTAACTATAAATCACACATATAGTTAAAAACATAAACAAACATTAAAATCAAGGTTTATGTTGTAATTGTATATTATCACAATGAAGCAATATGTACATTACAATGACAAGTTGTACTTTATACAGACTTGGTACATTCTATATATGGTTAAATGGCAATTACATTGCAGCAGGAGCAGTACAATAGAAATATTTTCTTTACAAAGTTACAATATTTCTCAATTCAGGTAAGATACACAAAATATACAGTATGTTCAAAATGAGCATAATTCCTTCCAGAAGGATGAATTATTACAGTATGTATGTATATATGTATGTATGTATGTAAATGAGCTTTAGCCTTTACAGGTGGTTCCCAAGTTACAGTGTCAAAATAGCTGTAAATCCATCTCTTTACTTTTCATTTATCATTTATCTTATTTATCCATTCATTGGAAGCACAAATACACAAAAGGCAGTGAAAGGTTCTCAGACAAGTCATGTTGGAACAATACTATTAGTTAAATAATTGAAGTGCAGAAAAAATGCAAAAGTGCTACATTTTTGACCAATACGTTTAACACTAATAACATATTTATAAATTTATAGCTAATAAAATTGGCTTAATATTAGCACATAAATTATTTAACAAATAGTATAAGAAATGTAGAAATTCTGTTATACTTTGAACTTGTTTGATAAAGTTTGACTACTTTTTCCCAGTATCCGGGCTTCATAGACATTCACTCACCAAGTAACAGATCCATGTACACTGTAAAAAAAGTATGTGCTAACGCTACTTAGCTCATTCAAGATGACTTTTGACCAAGTAAAGTAACATCACTGTAAAATGTCAATGAGCCATAACCTGACATTACTGATATAACTTCACCAAAAGCAAGCTGGGTCAACAAATCATTTTGACGTTCCATCCATCCATCCATCCATCCATCCATCCATCCATCCATCCATCCATCCATCCATCCATCCATCCATCCATCC
>JAPQRP010000020.1:18966153-18989315 GCA_037367295.1 Apogon hyalosoma
GGGCGGGGGGCGGGGGGGGCGGGCCACAGCTCCGTAACAAAACAAGCGAGGCCGAGACAAACAATTCAAGGACCGGCCTTCAAGGCGGCGCAAGAGGGAGGAGATTTTGGAGAGATGAATCGAGGACAGAGGGGACATTGAAGCGAGAGATCAGAGAGAGACACTATAGAGCCCAGGAGTAGCGATCCTGGAGGGAAAAGTACAGCTTTTCTGGCACCAAACTGTGAACTTAAAAGACACTTTCACCATCTAAAGCCTGTGTTCGTATAGTTTCATACATACTGTAATAGGTGTGTGTATGGAGCAGTCACTTACTTATAGAGCTGCTGCAAAGTGGAGGAAGTTGATTTTTGAGTTTTGTCATGATATATTCACATTTCCCTGAAACTTTTAGTCATTTCCTTAATGTTCCTCAACTCATAAATACAGGAAACAGGTAAAGTTAAAAGTCCTTATAGATGCTTATTATTATTATGTGTTAATAAGATTATTTAAGTGTCAATAACCCAAGATACACGCACAACCGGCGATTACAGGAAATGTGTAAATATCATTAAAATGTACATAAACATATATTTTTAATAGACCAGATCCCTGTACACATACACTCACTGTATATAAACTCCAATTTGCACTCTGTACATAATACAATATAAATCCACTGTGAATATATATTTTTAATAGATCAGCTCGCTGTACACATCTACCCAGTTATTCATATTTATCTTATACTATTCTCAACCCATTGTTGTCCTTGTCTCTGTTTGAATGTTTGTTTATATTAGGTCTATGTTTAAGAGTGTTTGGGTTTATGCTGAAATTGTACATCGTGAGCAAAGGAAAACCGACGCCAAATTCCTTGTATGCGTTGCACATACTCGGCCAATAAAGCTGATTCTGAAGAGTTTCAAAAAAGCTTGGTATAACATACCACAACATTAGTTAATGACACTTACAGACCAAGGGCAAATAGAGGACACACACACTTTTTCTGAGTGTGGTTTAGATACTATGCACATATTAACTAGATGTATTTGTCATATCTCAATAAAGATAATAAGAAATAAATGTCAGCTGTTTAAAATGCTGCAGAGACAACAAAGCTAAATATGGCATAAGGCTTTTGCACATAGTTTATATATAGTTTCTAAATGCAAAATACAATTAATAAGCATCATATAAGGAGCCATGAGGGGCTAATAACTATAGTTAAGTGTAGTTTTATCACAAGGTTCTTGATATAAAGCCCATCCAACAAACAGTAGAGTCTGTGGATTTGTACTTGATTTATCTTATTTTTCTGTGAGGAAGAACTCCACAGTTGACTGAAAAGAATTTGGGGACCACATCCATCCCCACCAAGGGGGGAAAGGGGGGTCTGGGGTTCTGGGCCAGTGAAAATCAAGCTCTTAGGCTCAAACTTGTAGAGTTTCCACCACGCATGACCTGCTTCAAACCAATGTCTTAAGTCCTGTTCAAACTTTGTATTAACAGCAGCCAGATGTAAGTGTGTCTGTCTGAACCCTGGTGTAAAGAGGCCCCTCCAGAGGTGTGCTTACTGATCACTTCCAACCAAATCTGAAATCCCTTCTCATGCAAATAATGAAGCTGATCTGTAGCCTAAAATATAGTGTAAACTTTAGCCCCTTTTACACAGCACTTCTGTTCCAGGAATATTTCACCTTTATTCTGGAACGACGTCTGTGTAGATGAAACAGTGGGATCATCTGGTCCCACCTTTATCGTGGCTCTGTAACGCCTCTGAAGGTAGTAACAGAGCTGTGATAAAGGTGGAATCATGATTCCGGAACATTATGTAAAAAGAACACCTCTCGTTCTGCAACCAAGGTGTGTCATTTTGATGATGTATTGAGTGTGTGACTCCATGCTGGGGATATTTAAAAATGAGTGTGGGCCTTGTACAGTAAATAAACATATCAATGCGACCAGAAAGATGTCGAACTGGGGAGACGCCGAGATCCGTGAGCTGTTGTCCCTTTGGGTGGAGGACTCATCCATGCTAACATTTATGGAACGGTGAAAGACAGGCCGAGTCTGGAGAAGTTAGCAACACCACTATGCACGGGGTATTTCCGATGTGCAAGTTATACGTCACACTATACGCTACATAACTGCCCCTTTAATTTCAGAACACAGGTCCACTGTGTAAAAGTCCAGCCTGTCTCACCTCTGTTACTCCTTTGGCTTGGCTGTGGAAGTCGTTCAGTGGTGGCAAAAAGGTGGGATCACCATCTAACTTTTTTTCCGGGATCTCTATGTACAAGTGGCTTTTCACAGCAATGAGTCGCAGTGTTCAAACCTTGCATTAGAGGTGTTTGCATGTGACTCCATTTTTCAGCATGGCTGTTAATACACAGTCTGAACAGGGATTTAGAAGAGATGGTCTTGGTGGAGTTGTTTTGGTCTAACTCACATGCAATTTCTGTCTTCACACCTGCCCAAAGGAACCACACCACAGGGAAACAAACCAGGGTTGGATTCAAAGGACCTAATGGTTGCAAGTGTGAAAACACCCCAGATACAACAATTACCCATGAGCAATGGCAGTCACTGCAGTAGCAAAACTAATGCTGCGTTTCCACTACGTGGTACCGGCTGGACTCGACTCAGCCTTTTTGCATTTCCATTATGAAAAAGGACCTGGAATCTGGTACCCGGTAATAGTTTTTTGGTGTCACCTCCGCCAAAGTTCCAGGACTGGGAGAACAGATACTAAAACGTAACGTATAAACACTGCAGACCACTGATTGGTCATCAGTTGTCTCTGTGACTCGCTGGTTAACAAAAACAGATGCGGAAGTTGACAGTAAATGTATTGGTAGGTTAATCCACATGACAGCCCACAAAACTACACCATGGTTGGTCAAGGAGATTCAGTCCTTGGTGGCCGATGTAAAAATTCAGACAAGACAACACGCAACGAGTGAGTTTATGAGTAACTCTGAGCAGACGGCATGGAAGTAACATGCCGCACCACTATGACCTCCAGGTACTCTAAAGTCGGTAGTATCCTGTAATGGAAACGGTCTCCAGGAACAGTACCTGATACCCAGGTTGAGTCGGGCCAAGCCAAGTCGAGCTGGTTCCCTGTAGTGGAAACGCGGCATAAGGGTTCTCTCAGATTTATACCAGGTGTAGTGTTCAGCCTGAGTTTGCTGTTTGAGGGCGTTTTCACACTGGGTATCCAGATCCGTGCTGTACCTGGATATGAGCACACCTTTCCTGCAGATGTTGCGTTCACAAGCACGTACCGCGGCCTGTGCCCGAGAACGAGTGGGTGTTACAGGGCTGAAACAGTAGGTGGCGGTGTGGAAGGAATTCTGTAGCTATCCAACAAACGCAGAAGTGACCAACCCTTACATCATCAACTGAGTGACTGCTCTGTTCACTGACAATACTTTTCTGTCTTTTAGCCTGTTTGAAGCAAAGAGAAGAAGAGTGACCTTCATTATCTCTGATATATCACTGAGTGGTTCGATCGGTAAGGTGAGCTGGTGCTGCGCAGATCTGAGGCTTTTTCAGGAGACAGCAGGAGCGCCATCTACGGTCTCATGGTGATTCAGTCATTTCCGTCGTCAGAATGGTGATTAGGTCACTTCCGGTCTCGGGTATGGATCGCTTTCACACGGCAATGTTCCGTACTGGAATCCACGCAGTCTGTACCCAGGACTACCCTCTCAGCTGGAATTGGGTACAGTACTCGCGCACATAACGTTTGCATTCACAATGATATAATTAAGTGGACTTTGGGGTCCAACGTACTGGGATACGGACTCGGATACCCAGTGTGAAAACATCCGAAGGCACATGTTAGAGAAGTTTGAGCTCAGTGATGTTTCTGACTGGAATGCCCCAAGGTACACTGTATGTACAGGAGTCAGATACTTTTTACTGCTTTCCTATATTTTGTACAAGGATCCAACAAGGCGAGACTTTCATCACTGTTGAAACATTGAAGTGTCTGACCTGTCATTCACCTACCATCATCTTCTAATAAAACTGAAAGGGCCTTTACTTTGAGAACCTTGATTCAAATAATCCTTCCACTTTGCAATTTCATAGCATCTTATTCAGACTGATATTTTTCACCTTTTTATGAAAGGGTCATGTCATCATAATTGTAATCAAGTAACTCTGTTCTTCATATCATGGCATTTCCTCCTTAAATCCACTCCTGGCATCTATAATAGAGTATTAGAAAGAGAGAAATCATGAGTTATATAGTATAGTGGTGGAAATGAGCTGCAGTTTGTGACATCATGCTCTGATTATTCAAAGCTCTTCCATCCCCATCCGCTCCAACCGTCCATCCAGCCTGAACCCTGTCCAACAGACCCTCCCTCTCCCAGAGCAGCGGACCGCCTGAACCCACCCAATCCCTCGACCGCTCGGTCAGAGCCAAGGGAGCAGGCGAGCCAAGTTGGAGTAAATGGAGGGGAGGGAGGAGTGGGTGAGTGAGTGTGTTAGAACAAGAGTGGTTAGTCGGGAGTAGCAGTGTTGTTACTTAATGAGTGACCTCCTTCAGACGCTGTTTGCAGTATACTGGACGGGACCAGCCCTGTTTCCTCTGTTAAAAGGTTCTTGACTAGCCTAGAACATGAAACACAATGCAGGGGGAGGGTCTTCACTGGCTCATAAGAGGAAACAAAAAATTCAAGCACAATCACATTTATTCTCCTGGAGTTTCAGAATATTTTAGGTTCGTGATATTCTGTTCTCTGTAACCAAAAAATATACAACAAATTGTAACACTTCTCTTTTTGTAAGGCTTTCATACACAGCCAGCATACGTTCTAACCACAGGGAAAATTATAATCCAAGAAAAAAAAGAAAAAGAAAAGATCATTAAGTTTTTTGGTAGAAATCCCAAAGTGGAAGCTCTCATCTGGCTGCAGAGAACATTGGGTGTACTGCAGGAACCCAATGACATGACCTCTGGGTTTAGGGAAACATGCAAGTAAATGCACATGGTTGATATTTTCCCTCACGGCAAAACAACTTTCTAGCATATTGGCTTTTATTGTGCATACAGGATGTTTTTTTTCTAAAGCTAAGTATGTGTAGATAAGTTTCCTAATCATGACCAAGTGTTTTGGTATCTAATCAAAATCAACTACTTTTGGCCCCAAATGCTAACCAAACTGGTTTAGGTGACTCAACTGAAACAAAAGGAGAAATCTGAAAATAATGATGAAAGGTTACTTATAGTTTCCACAGGTTGGATAGTCCAGTCATCCATCTGTGGACTTTTTACTCACTTGACTTACTAAAGCTTTTCTTTCAGTCCTTCTGGCAGAAAACCCACACATGACCAAAGCCAACCACAGGCATCAGTACCACTGGATGGTGGTCAGAGGTAAAAGAGGTTTGCATACATTTAAAACTGGATGGTGTCTGCCCACATTTTTGACCATTTCAGTGGTTTAACCAATCAACAGTCAGCATGGGCAATTCAAGGTCACAGAAAAAATTAATGTTAAGATGTTAAACATAACCTGTAGGAGTTTTCATGGATACAGGTTGGTGCAGTCTTATACTCGCTAACCTCTGCGACTGTGCTGATGCTCAGCACAGCTAAACAAACATGACTCCTACAAATTTCACTGTCAAACTAGGTGAGATTGGAAGGATTATTCATTTTTGTTGATTTAATGATATTGTGGAGTGGAGTGCTAAAAAAGTTCCTGTTGTTTTTGCACAAGATCATTACAATGATTTCAACCTTTGACCTTCATCAGTTTATTCTTGATTTCAAGTGTGAAGAAATTCCCTCAAAGAGCATTATATGTGACACATCACATTCACAACGGTGAGTTCACCTGATATTTTTTTCATATGTTGGATACATTTTATCCATTATATACTTGAATGACATTTGTTACATACTGTCATATGACCAAAAGACATCGATAAGAACTGAAAGCTAATTATTGGTTCATTTACATCAACACATGCAACAATAGAGCTACACCTCCACCATGAAAGCTTTTGTCAAAAACAACACCAGAATTTCATCTATTTGCTTCTATAATCTATTGCATGAATTCCTGAGTTACAGCTTGATTTAGTTCCTTCCTTTCAGTTCATCCTTCAAGTGTACAGTTGTGCCAAATGTGAAGAAATGTAAAATGCAAAAGATTTTAACAACATAAATGTATTGTCTTTATTATCAATACCAGTCACTTTTGATGCAGAAATTGCAACTGTCACCTGAGTCTGTGTACAGCAGAGGCACCAGACTTCTGAAAGGTTGACTTTGAGAACATAAGAAGTTGTTGCCAGACTCCAGCATTAGACATCAGACCTAAGTAATTCTCTCTATTCTGCTCATGCTGTGACTTAGTGTTGGCAGGATGTGGTTGGATGTGCTAATGTGTTCTCAACTCCTATACAAATATACCACACACTGGCAGCAGCAGGCCCACAGTGGCCGGGACAGGGACACTTTGCGTGTCATGGGTGTGAAATGAAAGATCTAAATCTGGAAAAAGTGCAACACACTCTTGGGAGGGGCGTGCTAGTAAGTGTCTTACTGCCAGTGTCGGAAAACACAGTCTGTCAGTGGTATCATGCAGACATAGAGGACTTTTTATGAATCTATACCCTTAAATGCATGCAATCATTAATGTAGACATATGTAAATGCATGAAGACACCCAGAACATGCATACATGTGTGTGATAGAAGTGCAGTTGCATTCAGCAAAGTTATGAGAAGTCGCGCATTTACTTTGATCTAACAAAAAAGGCAAAGGAAAAAGGGAAGACTTATAAATTCTTCATTTTCCTCAAGTGAGGAGGAGAGATGAGCAGAGTGAGTGAGACCTTTTAACAGCAAAAACCCATAGAAGCAAACGACAGGAGATGGTTTTAAGGGCTGAAATATGCATGAGCTGATGAAAAATGAGCATATTCAAAGCAAGTCGAGCTTTTATCTAACAGAGTATTAGTCACTTCTGAATGCGGGGAGCTTGCATGAGACCAAAACAGTCTTTGGCGTCGTATTCCAGAGGCTGTTTCTCTATAAAGGCGGTAGCCGCTGTTTTTCCAGTAAAAGAAAAAGGAGAGATGGATGGAGAGATGCGGCGTTGGTGTGTTGAATGAAGATGATTTATTATTCATCTGAAGCCATTGTGTTTCCGACCGCCTCCCTTGATTTGGCAATGGACCATTAGTCACACGTTTTGTTGTTGTATCTCTCAGTGCCTCATCAGGGTAATGTTACAGTGAATGAAATTTTAATTCCAAACGAGCCACTCTGAGCCTTTAATCCTTGAGAGAGAGGGGAGTAGTTATTCCACTAGTCTCATTTCCTTTCCCGGGTTGGGTAGATTAATGTGGACCAAACTCTAGGCAGACTTTTAACCAGCAAATGATTACAGATAGCACTGGAGGAAGTGATTTCCACTTGCAGCACTACATAATATGATGAGCTCTGACACGATCTGAGCACAATCCAGTCCAGCAGCTCTGCATCACAGGCCTTTCTGAAGCTGAACGTCTGATTTGTGCTGATACTCTGTCAGACAGGATGGATTCAACTCAATATCACAGGCTAAGGTTTATAGCACGGTTCTATTGCTTTGCATTAAACTCTGAAGTCCATCCATTCATTTTCTTTATCTGTTCAAGGCCGCAGGAGGCTGGAATCTGTCCCAGCATGCATTAGGGAAGAAGGCAGGGTACACCTTGGACAGGTTGCCAGTCTGAGCAGCTTTCCAAAGTACTGGACACAAGGAAGTCAGAGTAAATACCTCATAGTTCCATATTTCCATATTAATACCTCTGACCAAAGAATTAGAAAGGCTCTGTAAGCAGCTGTATCATTATCACGTTAAGCCTGGGTTCAGGTACAAAACTCTGAACATTTGGTGGGTCTGTGCGTCTGCAGGTACCTCTGCAAAATAAATGCAAACCAGTAGGTCCTGTTTGAGAAAAATACAATTTAAAAGCTGGTTTATATGTAGAGATGGGGTATCTGGGAAGATCATCATGGTAGTGCTTGGACCATTATGATCTAATAGTGGAAAAACAGAATTCACAAAAGAACTGCCAAAGAGCCAGAGAAAGTTGCAGAGAATGTCATGAATTTAGCAAAAGCTGTTTAGTCTATCTATATCTGTACTGACTATGATTCACTCAAATTACATTCTTGATATTTAGTGAAGCACTTAAGACTACATTCAATGGACCCTGACAACAAGATCAAAAGATGTAGTAAAAGATGATGTGAAGTAGCTGATGAAAATCTGATGTGACAAATTATAATAATGCCAGGAGCTACTCTCTGTGTTAATATTTTGTTGTGGGTTTGTTTTCAGGGATTATATTGGCTTTCAGTTTTAATTATTATTTACAGCAAGTTCTGAATTTAATTTTAATGAGGATATTGATTAGTATTATGTACCTGTCTGTATTTGTTATATTTTTGGGTATTTGTTGTGGATGTATCAATGTATTACCATATAAGAGATCCTTTTATCAATAGCAGTAGCTGATGTTTATCTCTGTTGTGTTATATTAAAAGACTGTCATAAATCTGAATGATTGAATTTATGCTCGTTCATAAAAAAAAAAAAATGATGGATAAGCTGACAGACTGAACAATACTTAAGTTAACTTATTTCTATATATAGAATGAAGATTTTCCAGAGACAAAATGGATGATATATAACACTGAAATGATATAAATAACATCATATAATCACTGTATCAGGTTTTGTCCGAAATGTCATTTTGTATATTAGTATTAGCTCAAAATTCTGCAGTTGGAAAATTCCTGATATTTGGATAACAGACTCTGCCAATGAGTTACAGATTCTAATCAACATGGACCAGTTTTTGATGTCCAGTGTGAAGCGATAACACTTCATTCAGCTTTTTAAGAAATGCTGGGAACAGTGAAAATACGACCCTCCCTCTTGTAGATCAAGACAGGTCGTAAAACCAGGAAGACACGTGGAGCAGGTTGAGGTCAGGATCCAGGTGAGATGGATAAGAGGTTCTCTGATTGATCCGCCACTACCATATGAGTGAAAAGTTATCAGCAGTGACTGGTTTAAGTTTCCCTGGCGCTTCAATTTGGATCACAGAAGACAGTTTCCTTTGTTACAGCACTCCAGTAATCCTTCCTAGAAGGACAGATAAATAGACCATGGTGCAGTGGACGCACAGAACTCTGTCAGTCTCTGATGTAATGTTTTGTGCAAAACCAGGTTTACTGCTTTGCCATTTGTCTATAACCCACCAAAATTTAAATAGCTAGACTAATCCAGCAGCCACTAGCATCTGAACACAACTCTTTATAACTGCAGAAAAAAATATATTACAAAAATCTTACAGGTTAAAGGCGATTAAAACAGACACTTTTAATGCTGACAAAGAATAAGTGACATAGTTTGAGATCTACTAACTTTAACTACTATGCTTTCCAACAGCATTGATACAAAAGACAACCCATGATACAACTCTCTCAGTCAAATACTGTGACATTACTTTGCCAATTGAAAAAAGGATGTTAATGGAAAGCTTTCAGAGCATGGTTTTTATTTAATGTCATGATCTGTATGATTACTCTGAAAAGCAGGGCATGTGACAGTAAGACTGTGAAGTCTCCCAGCTCTAGACAGACCCAGTTGTTTTTAGATATTTCATATGAACATATAGTAATATAGTATAATTTTACCAGTTATAGCTTTTGCAGTGCAGGAGGTGGAGCACTTAGCCTGTGCTTTATGTGCAATTAATCTTAACATTAAGCCCGGATACTGTATATATAAAAAAAATCTTTCTGTGGTGGCAGAAGCTACTGTTCAAGAGGTTCAAAATGTATGTGGAAGTGTTAAGAACAGTACTATACAGAAGTCTTGAGGCACCATTAGCTTGTTGTTTTAAAAAAGTTATGATGAACACACATTTCCAATTCTCAAATGGGAATTACGTACACAATTAAAACCAAGTTAAAAACACATTTTAGGAAAAATAAAAAGCTTCTACAGGCCAAAGTGTCAACATTTGGTCTGTCAAACATACTTCACTGTTTCTTATCAGTTCTTATTGCTACTTAATGTGATGGAAATTCAGGTCACATTAAATACTGACTTAAGCCTGTAAAGGACATTTAGGTGATTTTTCTTTCTTGTTTTTAATATGCTGCATATATTTCCTGTATTGCTATATTTAAAAAAAGAACAATCTATATATTTTAATATGAATGCTCATTACAACCCTGCAAATATAAGAGTTAGCCTAAGACCTTAGCACAGCACTGTAAATCCAAAAATCACATCGCATCTGCCTTGTCATCAAGCTAATGATGGATAGAATTCAGGATGTTATCACAATTGCAGCATTTCTCCACAGAGCGGTAACAAGACAATCAAATACACATGAAAACATATTGTTGAGGGTGAGACAAAGCCACAGTGTCACAATTTAGTAGGTATTACAGCTACAGTTAGTACATTTGAATTAAACCTTGGCTCTGTCTCAGTACACTGGCACAGAGACTGCTGCAATCTACCGCATCATTGTGGTGCCAAATGATGCATGAATAGAAGGACACCACAGTGCAATTTTTCAATGAGCTGATAGCTGGATGATTAGTGAATCCTAAATAGCGCAGCAGCAGGTATCGCGCTGTGCTTTTGAGGTCATTTGAGCAGGTTCTTTGTGAAACATCAACTCTAAAGTGGCCCATTGAGGTATCCTATAGCGTAAAATGGCCATAACACAGCTGTGGGTGGTTTACATGGCTGTTGATGAATGCTACTGAGTCAGTGATTACTTCATCTGGTGCTGGGTTTAAAAACTTGTGGCTTATAATTTCTTTCTCAACAAAAGCTAATGCACAAGCTGGCCACCGCCCCCAAAACAGTGTTAGAAATGGAACACAGTGGAATAACAACTCACCAACTGGCACTGATCAACAAAGGACTGTTTTACTCCGAGTGAGAGAGCAGTCTGCAGCATTTTGCATGGTGATATATTGCCTCTTCACTTCACACTTGAAGGTGCCATTCCTAATTTTGTCAAGACACCAAACAGCGTGCACTGTCTTGAAAAACCAATATATAGCCATGAAACGCTTGGGAACAGGGAGATGCAATAGCTGCCATTTTAAAGTTATTGTGGGATGGGTTCAAACTTCGCTTTCCTGAGTCTAGCGTAGCATAACCAGGGGTCTTTAACGGCAAACAACAGTTTAACATTTGTCAATACACATGAGAATCTGAGCAAAAGTCAATGTGAAGCTTAAAATGTGGACCATAAATATCCTCAGTATATTAGGTAGAAGAAAATTTGTCATTATATCTGTTTATTTGCTTGAATTTCTCATTTTTGTGCTTCAGGTATTTGTTTTGCATGCACATTTATTGTTGTGCTATGAGTGTTTTGCTTCACCTGCTTTTTGCTTATATAGTTTCGCCATCTGTTCAGTTTTGTCTACCTCTTTGGATACCCCACCCGGCCAATATGTGACAAATCAGATAACCACCCTGACTGAGCGCAAGGCTGAATAAGCTAACAGCCAGTCCTAAATCAGGGGCATGACACAAAAGACACAAGTAATGATCAGGAAGTGAAGCTGCAGGTGTGAGGGAGGTGTTTCTAGAGGAAGACCCCCAGACACTGGATGCGGTGAAGATGCATGAACACATGTATCTATGGGCCTGGGTCTAGCGTTGCTGGGCTGAGGTGGCCGTTGTGTTAACTGTCAATGTTTGGTGGAGAGTTTGTAAGACAGTGGCTAGTTTGTTTACTGGTTTGAGAAGAAAACACTGCAATAAAAGAGTCTTCAAGGCTGAAATTCATGCAGCTCAAACAAGACTTCAGCAGTTCAAATCTGGCTCCCATGCATCCCTAGAGCTTAAATAAGACATCAGGCACTACTTTTGTTGTACAGACACCACTATTTCTCTTGTTAGCATTCTATTTTCCAAATGAGCTCAAAGGCTGCTGGAATATGCTTTTGACAAGAAAACACTATCTGGCAGCTCTCTAAACAGTACCAACACAGTGTTATCAATTGGAATTCTCCACACCCAAATGATGAGCATAAGTAGCTAAAGAATAAACATACAATGAACATAGAGGATAATCATGTAGGAGGCAAGCTCCTCTCCTTTGTTGCTATGGAGCGTGTGTTTGGAAACTCTCCTACAAAGAATGCCAAAAATACTAACTCCTTGAGAGAAAAAAATACATCGAAACTTTTCTATAACTGAGCTCAAATAGATTTGCACAACAGTCATTGTGTAAAGTCAAGGAGATCCTCAACATAAAAACTCTATATGAAGCACAAATGCAGTGTCTTACAGGGAAAGTTTTCTTATTAGTGAGATCCTTGCTGTTGTCGTGAAAGGAACACCACCAAGGACCTCAGTCAGTCTCTTTTATAACTAATATAATGTGTTTGAACTGGTAAACAGGAACCCACTTACAAAGCTACATCTTGATAAGAACAATGACTAATCAGCAACTCACTGCTCTGCCCCAGTCCGACACTGGAGCCAGGTGGAACTTACCAGTGTCCATTCTCTGCCTCTTCTAGAAACTGGACCAGGTCTCCCGTCTCTAAAGACAGGTCCCGGGCTTCCCGAGACTCATAGGTCAGCTGCACCCGGAATCGACTGCTGTCACCCTGAGCAAAGAAATGACTGGGTCACACTTGACTTTGAGCATAGGTTTAGTTTAAATATATGTTCCACTAAATTTAATAAAGTACTGTACATGGATTCATTAAACTCTAATGCTTTCTAGAGGGACCAATTGCTCTTTAATTGGGGCCTGCCTTCACTTCTGCTGGGTCTTGAAGACAAAGACTGGAAGACACAACACAGTCACTTATAAAAGGTTGTTACTGGTGCTCATCCACCCATAACTGTACAATGTGTCATGCAGACCCAGGCTTTTTAAAACTTAAAATGATCTGATCTGGTATTGAGTTCTGAATTTCAGGCAAAACACAGGCCACATTTCCTACATTATGTAAACAACATTGTTTCCTTTGATGCGCTGTTGTTGAAAATCATACACTTTCTTCTTCACTGGCTCAGTTGGTCTGTTCCTGCCTATAATTTCATCATCAGTGTTGTCTGAGTTGAAATCTCTCGCCAGGCTCTTTCCGTGGACTCCGTGGGGTGGAAGCCTGTTTCATTGTTCAGGGTCCCTGTACATACACTTATTCCAGGCTGCAAATTCATCAAAATGTGGAAATTAATTAATCAGATCGTGGGACCAAACTGATTGAAACGTGAGGATGAGTTGTATGTATGACCCACTCACATTACATACACCCATGTGGGACACATATTAATCATAGCAACTTGTATTTTGTGCCCAAGAATTAATAACATGGGAGTGAATTAATTAGAACAAGGCAATGGATTTATCAAAACTTCATTTCAATATTTTTTTTTCTCTAATACTCTTGTTCTCTTCTGAGCCTCAGTAGAAACAATGGAAGGGTTTGGTTCTATGAGCATCTCATTCACACATAAGTAATCATGTGAATTACAGCTGACAAATGATTGATGACATTGGGTTGTGTCTTGGAAGATGTGCTGACAGTCCTTTAATTTGTCTTTGTTGTTTGCATTATATAGTTATATTTGATGCTTCCTCACTGACACCACAGTTAACTAAGTATAATATAACTAAACTTTTTAAGATCCGCTCAGTTAATGTAGCCTCTATTCTCTTTGGTTTTCTGCACACCAGTGGTTTTGTTCATGTTTAATGTTTAATTTCAATTCTAAATTGGCTCTGTTTCACAAGACTTGTTACACCAGAATGATGTTCCACTGAGTCTGAGGACCAAACCAATTTGATTCATCCAAGACAATTTTTATATTTGGCTCAGAGATGAACAGAAATCTCTGGTTTATTCACCTCTTCAGTGTTGTTAGATGTTTCATGTGCAGGACTGTAAATCCCTGGAAACACTGAGTGTGTAAGAGCCTCAGAGGGAGTAACATGTTCATTGTGTGTGCGCCGGCCTGTGTGTTCGCCTTTGTGCCTCTCTACTGTACATCACACAGATTTTAATGGATCTGGAAAGGCTGCCATCCCCAGCAGACTTGTGCCGCTATAATCCTCCCCCTCTCATCCCGATTTTCTTAAATGTCAAGTCGTCAGAGCCCGCTGCTAATGAGACACTCGTCCATGGGAAGTAATTAAGCAGCACAGGGGTCCTCTTTAGAGGGGGCTAGAGAAGGGGTTTTGAGGAAAGAGGAGAATGTGAAAGATGAGTGGAGTGGAAACAACGGGTGAGTGGAACTTTGTCATGGGGCAATGACTGATAGCACAAACTGATGATTAATGGTAAAATCTGATGGGACCCAACAGTTCTGGACTGGGTCAGGTCAAACTACTTAAATGACAATGTAACAACGAGAACTTATTTAATTTCTTTTAAGAATGAAATCAAGAATATCCAACTTAACTAATGCATGAACTAAATTAAGTAAAGATTTACATCAAATTACTGTATTTAGCCCCACATAAGTCCCATCCACTTTGGTTAATTTTACCTGTCAAGAACGTCATTTCCTGGTGTTTTCAACAATATCCCTTAAAGCAGTGTATGACTGTCTTCACATATTTTTTTTCAAATTTGTAAAACCTGAATGATACCCTAATTATCACTAATCCCTTAGTCTTTCTGTGCTTACGCACCTGAATCACTTCCCTGATGGTGAACTACTTTAAACATGACTCCATCATAAACACAGTCCACTACATAACAAATCAAAACAGCACTCAGGTCTTTTCAGAATTTTTGTTGTGAAATGCATTGTGGGAATGGGAATTCCACACAGCAGTAATTTCATTGTCTCTTCATGAGTGCTGAACCCGAATGTCACCTTTACCTCCATCCACTGACTACACTCCTTCTTTAAAACAACCCTGGTGGACTGCAGAATTTTATATTGTAGTGATCTGGCTTGTTTTCTTGTCGAATCTGTGAGAAACCGCTTTCGTTTCCCACAATGCACTTTGTGACAAAATTTCCGAAAAGGCCAGAGTGACGTTTTGGTTTGTTATGTGAACAAGCGGACTGTGTTTATGATGGAGTTATCTTCAAAGTTGGTCACTATGAGGGAAGTGATTCAGATGCATAAGCACAGAAAGACTAATGGATTAGTGATAATTAGGCTATCACTCAGGTTTTATAAATTTGAAAAAAAAAAAATAGTAATGAAAGTCATACGCTGCTTTAAAGACAACAATGGCAACTTTCTGGAATAAAGTTCTGATATATCATATAGATGTAGACAGAATGACAGTGTAGCATTCATTTGATCAATATAAACTATTTTTGTAGGATGCTAATGTTAGCTATTATAGCACACAGTTGCAAGCAAATAAAAATGGTTCACTATTAATCAGAACTTTGTTATATTTTAATATTAACAGACATACTTGTGCACAATTTGAGGGTAAGCTAATACTGCAAATCAGACACATAAACAACAGCAATGGTTGCAAGACATATTTTTCTGTTTGCCACTGACTGTGTGCTAAGCAAGCTAATGTTAGTGTTGCTTTAAATAAAATGATTTTTTTTGTTGGCTAAATTATATTATGAATATACATAGTTTTCAACTGCATATTAAATCTCCAATCTGTCTACTCATCTACCTAGCTGAGCAATGGCTAGTTTAATTTTATTAGCATACCTTATATGTTTCTGATTGTTCATTTGGTTACTAGCGACTCTGTGCAAAGCCGCCTGATCCTGTTTAGTCTAAAATGTGCCTTCATTTTTAATCATCATTACTGGTGTTTCTTTAATGTGCAATTCAGCATTAACTTATTCTCAAATGGTACCTAATAACATAACTTGGATTAAAAGATGAGTAATAATACATTACTATCACACTGTCATTGCTTGCTAACAACAGTGGGTTAAGCTAGCTAACAATAGTTTTGTTGTGAGTTTTCATGTATTGAATAAACATTACATATTTAATGTTACTTTCAAGTGCAAATTATAGGGCTTTATTTTTTTTTTTTTTTTTTACATTTCTCTGATATTTCACAACGATTACATAGATTTCTGATGGAAGCCTGATCATCTATCTAGCAATAAAGAAATGGAAAAAAATTACATCAAACACGATCAAATATAAGTCCAGGCAACATATTATATCATAGTCTGTTTATGTGCCGATGGTCAGTGAAGTCAAGTCACTAAGTTTGATGGATTCAGCTGTGAGTAAGGTCACTGTTGAATCCATACCCAACATTTCTTGTCTTAATTTACTGACTTCAGACAAGCGAGAAAACACAGGAGCCCACTCTAAACCTTGAGGATACCCGCTGTTTGACTTGCGGGTCCCATATACACACACCATTTCTGTTTTTTTTTTTTCTCGTGGTCTGAGAGCTGGACAGACCCCCTGAGCCTAGTTAGAGCTGATAAGGTAGTATTGAATAGAGGCTGTTCTTGGAAGGGCTTTGTAAAGGGTCAGTTCTCCAGAGCGTTACTCACATTCTTATTACTGCCCTCCTCTTCTGAAGAGTTTGAGGATTCTTCACCGCTGGATGGGATCGTCTCAAAGTCCTCTGTGTCCATAGAAGGGAGCCGCCGCTGGGTCCAACCTGAGTGGAGTTGATGCACATATTAACCACCAAGTGTACTCGTAAAAAAAAGAGTGGAGATTATCAGCCCACTTGGCAGATGATGGAAAGTCACTAACGAGACAGAAATATGGCTGCAGAGATAAGTAATTTGTTCTACATAATCGTGCAAGTTTGATGAGTCTCTATGCAATTAAGTCTGTAGCCAGGTTTCAGACTTTGAAGTACCAGCAAACTCTGATTACTGAAAATGCATCACAGAGACAATTTATGA
Organism: Apogon hyalosoma; assembly: GCA_037367295.1. Taxonomy (NCBI): domain Eukaryota; kingdom Metazoa; phylum Chordata; class Actinopteri; order Kurtiformes; family Apogonidae; genus Apogon; species Apogon hyalosoma. Next base: position 18,983,034 of record JAPQRP010000020.1, read on the forward strand.
AAAAAACATGCAATAACCTGTAATTTAAAAACAGAAGTTAATGTCACAATCAAAGGTGTGTTCATAGTTCCATCCAGATCACACTAAAAAAGGACTTTGGTTTATCAGGCTACTCAGGGAAAATGTCTGCTATTAGTGTCCAAAATGAAACTTTCTATGTAATACAGAATCATATTTGATAATTTATGACCTGATGAAATGAATTTGCTTCCAAAAACCTGATTTTTATGTGGTCCAGACAAGAATCCTCTGGTCATTTGAATACTACCCCATCTCTCACTGAAGCAAAGATGGAGAACATTCCTCCCAAATTGCAAATAAAATTGTTATTGAAGAAAAAACGACAGCTTCATGATACATGATAAGAAGAGACAGGGTAGAAACAGAAAAGCAAAGAGAGAAGGCAGGAGTTGAACAAGGCCTGCTACAGTACATGGTTCATGTTGTACCCGGTGAGCTATGAGGGCGTCCCATGACCTTGGTTTTTTAATCACAGCTTTCATGCTTCGTGGCATGCTCTCCACCAGCCTTTCACCGCTGCAGCTAAAATGTAAGCAGCTCAATTTTCTTACATGATCATCCATCTTCCTCTTGATCACATCCCAGAGGTTTTCAGCGGGGTACAGGTCCGGACATTTTCTTGCACCGATTCAACATCAATAATAGTTGACTACTTTGAGCCACCCGTGCAGTGTATATAGAGTTATGTGAACATCTATGTTATAAAAGCCAAGTGTGCGTGCGTGTGTGTGTGTGTCTGGGGAATCACACAAAATCCGGAAAGAGCCGACTGCTGCAGTTCAGCATACTTATGTATTTTTGGTCAAGGAACAGTGTACTGAAAACGGAAAGTTGATTGGACCAATTTTTTGGGAAATATTAGTAAGTTTGGAATACAATAGCCTAACAATCACATTGCTATGGCCAGAATGCTTTGGTGGTGACTGCTGGACAAATACGGTACAGCATGCACAAACACACAACAGCATAAAAACTACCACATTTAAAACCTACGGGTCACCACGGGTCAACACCCTAGTTTTCTGTGTATGTGAACCCGCTGCCATTTTCACTGCTATGACAATGGGTAACTATTCTCCCACTTGCATTTTCAAGTGACTAATAACAAGACACAGGATATGACAGTGCACAGTTTCTGTTTTGTTCATTGTGTCCCTGTTACCTTAGCAGGTAATGTTGAGTAGCTTTAGTTACTAATATCAACCTGATGCCCAGCAGCATAAGTAGCATTCAGATGAATTAATGTGCTCTGATGTTCATCTGTATTTAGCTGTTGTACAAATGAGACAACCTGGACTTTGAAACAGCGTTACAAAGACAACTGGACAGACTCTCTGTAACCTGTAGTAGAATGTCCTGTATATTAAGTTCAAGAACATAATTTTGGCCATAGTGTTTAGAGTTGTAATGATCATATGGACTCATTTTTATCTAAGTTACTATGACCATACACATGCAATTCTAAGTTTCTGCATTAAGATACAACCAGCATATGCAGGAAATATGTACCTTAAAAAATATATATATCTACAGACCAAAGTACTAATATGATGTCACTTGATGACCTTTACCTTTATAGAGACACCAGGTTTCATTTAGCATGTCAAACATTTCCTATTGTCTGGACTACTTTTTGTTGTTGTAGGTCACACTAAGTACTGACTTTAGCCTCTAGATGTCATTTAGTTTTGGTATTTTCTGTGCTTTTAATACTGCACGTAGATTTCCTGTATTTTCTTGTTGCATCTGAAGAAAACAGAATGAGAAATAATTATGCATGCTCAATTCAACCCTGCAAAAACAACAAAGCTAAGGGCAGCCAGAAGTTTCTCCCCAGTACGGTGTATAAAACACTATAAAGTAATGTATTATATGAAAAAACTAGAGGTGTAGCTTGGGGACTGTTTTTTCAAGAGTACTTTTCTACATGCTGCAAAAGAAGATTTAGTCAAATATCAGGAATTAAACTCTGAAACAATAAAACATAGTAAAATCATGGTAACTCTTCTACAGCAAAAGGTTAAATGACATAATTTACTCATACAAGTTAAAAAACTCAGAGCAGAAACGGGTTCCACCAAAACAATAATAAATAGAAATGTGAGACAGGTCTTGGTCTGAAGTCGTTACCTGGTTGGGAGGTGGATCTAGGGACGGCTGAGGTGCCACCAGCAGCACTACCAGTACTGCTAATCATGCTCTGACGTTTCCCGACTGCAGCCATAGCACCACGTAAAGTATCTGAAGGGAAGCCAAACGCTTTATACCATCCTGTTTATGACCACGGTCACTCAACTACAACCACAGTTTCACATGAGAGAGGAACCGGGACAAAAATCCAGTCTGTGTGGTTTCACACAACTACTCTATGCATGCGGAAATGAACCAAGCCTAAAAAAAAAAACCCCACAACAAAAACTATTTACTGATGTGATTTTCCATTGATTGTCATGCATTTTTAAACATCACACAACATAATGTAAATCAACACCACAGCAAGAATCAAACAGAAAAGGTGGAAACTTAACAAGCACACTAATACATGCACACATACATATAGTGAAACAAATATATCGGCTCCAACATCTAACATGCTTTGTGCAGGTAAATTAAAAAAGACAAATCTCAGCACATTGATGTACCTTCATAACCGAATGGAGTGGGATCGCTCTTTATCTCATGTCTCTTGCTCTTTATGCTAGTAGAGAGGGGACCTGGCCAAAGAAAATACAGGCAACCAATAAGAAGCATGATTAGTCCACTTCAGCAGATCCGTCTGACATCGCTAGAGCAAAGCCCCCTTCTGACATGAAATGAGTCACATTAACTTCAATCTTTTTGTTTGTGGCTTCATCCAGACACAGGTGCCAATTATGAAAATGTTAATGACTCCAGTCAGACAGTTATGGTGTGAGCCACAATGTTTATGTAATTTCTAGATAACAGCAAGGGGCTGGAAAACGATATGGAGAACAGCGCTGAATAAACACTCAACATTTGTCTGTTTGGTGGAAAACAAAGGCTTCCAATAATTTTTCATTATTCATCAGTCGTTTAATAACGTTAATTATTTCCAAAAAAGGATGCCCTGGACTTTCATACATTGTGACAGTGGACAAACTGCAAAAACAGCCTCACTAGAAATAAGCCAAATATTCTTAAATATAAGCAAACTTTCTAGTATTAAGCAAGTGCACACATTTTGCTAAACTAGAAATCTAAGCCTAGCAAAATATGTCAAGCCACAAAAAACATTACCTTAGTCATAATGTGCCTGTTTGTGTTAAAAACCCAAAACAAAACAGTCAGACATATTGGCAATCAGCTCAGTTCTCTCTCACATTGTAAATTCACATTAAGGAAAGACAATCCCCTCCAACAATGATAAAGAGACACTGTGACATCAATACTAGAGGCTATGTGTTGCTATGCCACAAATGCACCACTATATGTTCGCTCAGTATTAGTGGATAACATAGATGACAATTAAGTTCTGGGGCCAAAAAGCCAGAGTAATATCCTTGGCTTCTTTGGTCAAATATTAGTGAAAAACAGCCTTGACACACAGAAAAAAAAAGAACAAAAGCAGGTGGAGTGTTAAGAATGCAAGGGAAACTTCAGAAGCTCTCCTCTGGTGTTTTTAATTCATCTCCTGTCTCTGCCTGCTGAAAATGAACTTCTCATCTGTATTCTTGGTGTAAATTGCACTTGTACTGCCACTTTGAATGTCACACTGCGTTCCAAATGTCAGCTTATCAAAATTCTTATTTCCTTACCATTCCTTAAAAAAAAAAGCAAAAAAGCATCCCTACTCATTTGCAGCTTTTCCCCCTTTAACATTGTTTTGATTCTCCCAAGAAGCTTGACTTGCTCTATGCATCTCATAAATTTCAAGAGAGTCATAAATGGGGAGAAGGTAATAAGAAAATGGCTTTTTTCGTCTCCTTCCCATACATGCACGCACATACACCCACTTTTCTCATAAATGATTAAATTCAAGTTTGAGTTTTGGTCAAGGGTGACACATAATGCATGAAATTGCAATTGCGTTTTCACAAAATCATACCCTGCGTGTACCAAAGGCCAAACCTGTGTAAACAATGTTTTCTTATCTTGGAAGTTTTTCTGTTTGATCATTTTTCTTACTTTAAACATTAACCCTTCATAAAGACACATTTGATTATTCTTTGTACGTAACAGCATGAAACATCACACACACACACATACACATCTCCCAAACCCAAGACTACAGTACATTATTCACGTTCCCTCGCCAAAGCGTCAGAGAGAAAATATCAGGAGAAAAATAAAGAAAGGCAGTAAAGACACTGGAGGGCTAATCAGGTACCTTTTGTGCGTCGTGCGGCGAAGGTAGAGGAAGAGGAGGAGGCGAGAGAGGAGGTGAGAGAGAAGCGGCGGGGGACCTCTGCCTCCTTAGCAGCAGGTTCTACAGCCGGAGACGGTCAGGGAGGAGGGGGTGGGGGTACGAGAGGGCAAAAATAGCAGAGAGTGAAGAAGAAAGGGATGAAGAGAAAAAAAGGTGGTGGATTTCAGAAATTGGGGTAGTTGCCAGATGTGTCAAAGAAGGCGAAAAGTGAGAGAATAAGATAAAGCACGGTTAGTTATCAGCTCTCACATTGTCCTCATATCAAATCACAAAGTTATATATGATAAAACTGTGACTACTCATCCAGCAGTGAGTGGGGTTTGTCAAGACAGTTCAAATGTAATCCATTACAACAGTGACAGTACAAGAAAATGAAAATGTATGGAGAAAGGTGAAATGTATGAAATAATGAAAACATCAACTCCAGGTTTTTTAAGACGCTTCCAGTCACATATTCACTGACATCAGATGGAGTGTGTTAACCCTTTTAAGATAGCCATTATAACAGGCTGCCTAGGTGTTTTCATGTTTTCTTTGCAATAAAAGTGTCATAAAATGTGTTTTTTTGCCAATTCATTGCACCAATTCATTACATCTGGCCATCAATTATTATTATTATTATTATTATTATTATATTTATTATTGTTTTTATTATTATTATTATTATTATTATTATTATTATTATTATTATAAATAATAAGTGTTTAAAACTGTGCTTTTTAGTAAAAAAGAAAAAAGCAGACTTAAAGTTTTGAGTATATTTATTATTAGAAACAACTGTAAATGTCCATAATGAAACTTTTTGAGACTGCAGAAATAAACTACTGCTCAAACATGCTTTTTGGTCTTGTATCCATATTATGGCTTCATATTTTTTGACATAGAGTCCCACATTGCTACTATAAAATGTTATATGGTGTCAGAAAGCTCAGGATCTCAGCTTTCCGATGCCATTTGAATTTTGTAGATAGCGCAAACGGTTCGGGAGTTACAGTAATTTGAATGCTGTAAAGTGTAAAGTGCAGTGCAGGAGAGATTGCCGTTGATAAAGGGTTAAGTTCTTATTGGCTCACACTTTGTAGCTCATGCCCGTGACTTATTATAACCCAAAGTTACTCTTGGCTATTAAACAACACCCAGTTGCTGTGTGGGTCATTTCAGGAAAATGGGATCCACAAAGAAAGCCCACCAATGTTGATTTCCTACAACATCAAAGCCTGTGTGAGAGTGCTGTTCCTTTCGTGTGTTAAACCACCCATTGTTTATTATATACTCCTCTTCCACAGTTGTAGTACCAGGAAAAGTGGTTCCAGAGCGACACCAACATCACTGGTCTAGAACCGAGGACCACTCACATCAGACAGCAGTCAATGACAACAATGACAACACTACTGCATACTGCACACTTCCAAAAATGTCAGGGTAAATTTTTGACATTTTAAACTGCATTCTCACCTAAAAAATACTTCAAATAATGATACAACAATAGTAGAATTTCAAAAAGTCCTGCTAGCCATAAGTTTACAAGTACTGGTAATGTTTAGGTGCATTTGTTGAATGATTGGATTATACAATTTAAAAAAAAATATTGGAACTTAAAAGTTTAAAAAAGGTGAAAAGCAAAAACAAATCAACAAGTATTACTGTTAATTTCATATTAAAGTGTCAAGAAATGTCACGTGTATATTTTTATCATGAAGTTCAAGGCATTTTTTTCTTAATTTACTCAGTGTTTTCCTTCACTCTTTCACTCATAAAAGTGCTTAACTTATTAATAAGTTCAATGGAAGTATCATATATATATCCGTCCATTTTCTGTACCCGCTTTATCCTCACTAGGGTCACTGGAGCCTATCCCAGCCACTTAAGGGCGA
>JAPQRP010000020.1:19006110-19017463 GCA_037367295.1 Apogon hyalosoma
CATAGCATTTACAGTTTATGTAGACCACAGGGAAATGTTTTAAAATGCATAATTCCATTTAAAAAAGCAAAATATCAATCCTTTACAGAACACTGACATTATATTTATGAGCCTTTTTTTTAACACGTTTGCTTAATTTGAGTTCTATAAAAGTGGTTTGTGACTTGACCTTGGGTAAAGAGAGTAAATGAGAATCTCTGCTCTGAACGTCTAAATGTCAACATCCATGGTTTTTAAAGAGGATGTAACCAGATGGTTTGTTCTAGCAGATCCAGATGCAGATCCTAATTTACCATCAGGTGTAAATCAGATCTTTAAATCCTCCCTTTTTCCATCAGACTGGCAGATTAACACCTTTGGCAGAAACACACAGTGTCACGCAGCCTGCAATCCACACACAACCGACACATCCCGAATTAGCTGATAAAAAGTGTGACACCAGGGAAGAGTGGGTGTGAGCCAATAAACAGATGACCGAAGTGTATTTCTGTATGCGTGGGTGTGAAACTCATCATGTATAGAACAGCAAAAAGTTAAAAACAACTAACAACGGATATATTTTTGGAATAGTAATACACCAGGGAGGTAATTATGTTGAAATATTTCTAGTACTTTCAGATATGTGGATTTTTCCTTCTCCCGTATCACTCACGACCAACTGATGAAAAAAGAAACATGAGAAGATGAAAGCAGCGTGAAAGATGCAACAAGATGATAAAAGACATATAAGACACAACAACATGAAAATGGCATAAACGATGCAAAAGATCTAAGCAAAAAGGAAACAATGACGTAAAAGACGCAATAAAAACAAAAAGGATGTAACAGATGCAACAAGATAAAAAGAATGTAAAGGCATTGAACACAAACAAAAAGACATGAGAAAAGACATCAACATTTTGAGTTGTGACACTGAAAAATTATTTGTACAAAGAACAAACTTAATGTTTGTAAAGTTAGAATGATTTAACAGACCACACATTATCTTAATATAATGTGAGGAGAGATGGCTGATGGATTTTCACTTTTAATTCAGTAAAAGTCTTGAATTACCTTTATTTCAAACCAGTGCACTATATGGACAAAAAAATGTTGAATTCAGGTGTTTTTTTTCTAACAACAGTGGTCTAGGATACAAAACAATAATGACAAATGTCAGAATATAGTTTTATGTCATGATAAATACCATTGCATTGCTCAGTTTGGTTTAAATTGTTATCTTTGCTTCCAAAATGCCTCAGAGGTGTTTTGTACTCAATTTCTCTCAACTTTATTTTTAATCTATGACTAGGATTTAAAATTTTTACAATATTTTTCATACTCTGAATGTAAATAATCATTTTTCAAGCATGACTAACCATCTACTTTCTTTACATCTCACTCAGGAAGAAAAATCTCCCATTAAACTTAAAGGAAATATTGATGTTTTTATCTCAAATCAATCTTATGAGCTATGGCCATGACGTGTCCCAATAGGTTAATTTAACAATAACCCATTAAAACCCAAACAACCACTGGCAACCCAAATCATCTACCGCTATAAAATGTTTAATAACTTCTGATCCATTAAACCTATCAATGCATGTAAATAATTGGTGTAAAATACAGTTCTTCATCTTTTCATGGTCATCAGATATGACCCATTTATATCATTATATTTTTTCATATATTTCAAATGAAGTAAAGAGTTTGTAGACAAGGAAAACGGAGAGCATAAATAAAATAGATGAGGAGAATGAAAAAGAAAAGAAGAGGGGAGATATAGAGATAAAAGAAGAAGAAAGAAATGGAGGGATGGGTGTTGGAAGGTGTGATGGAAGGAGAGAGAAAAAAGTCAAAGAAGAAGGGACAGAGGAGGCAGAAGAAAAGGAGAAAGGAGGAGCAGGTGTGAATGGATGTGAGGAGACAGAAATGGGTTTGGACAGTGGCTTTTATAATAGTGGCCAGACACCCATTTGAGAGGTGAGCGCAAAAACAACAGCCGCTGTCAACTGTCTCTAACCTTTACCTTCATGCTCACCGAGAAGTCAGAGCGCATGAGTGTATGTGCGTGTGAAACTGAGCGAGGAAAGGTTGAGGATAAAAATGCATGAAGAGAGCAGAGACAATAAGTACATACAGCTGCTTGGAGCTCCTTTTGAGCACAATTTAATACCAAACACTGAAGGGCACTACGCAGAGCTGCATTTACCGAAGCATTTTACACATCTGTCGCTTGTTTGCCTTACATAACAAACCTGACTATTTTCAGTCTGCACTGACTCACTTGACACTTTTCAAATCGCGTAAATCTCTTATTGTTGTTTTTTGAGGTGACATTTTGCCGTAATACACTGCAGGTATGTACAGTATAATGAGTTTGTGAACTGAGTCAAGATATTTGGCATCTGCTCCGAACCCCTGCTGATGGCTTTGGGCGCACAGGGTTTATTTTTCACTATGCGGAACAGTTCTATAGTCTTTTTCAGAGCAAACACTATAATGGTGGCAAAACAATAGAAGAGGCTGTGTTGATGGGGCTGTAACTTTGCAAGTAACAGAGAGTAATAGAAAAGTTTCGAAAAAGTTATGTGAAATTCTCAGATACAAAAAACTTTGTTGAGGTTGACTGAGAATATTACAGTTATCACTTAATAATCATTAAGTAGTATATAATTACCTAGTAGTAATTATTACGTAGTATAGTAGAATTATTTTGTCTTTCAACCAAAGTGGTGACAACTGTTGCTCAATCAAATCAATCAAAAAACAAATATCCTGTAAGTGTTACTGAAATGTGAAAGTGTGTTTGAGATAACAGGAAGCTTCATGTGTATGAAATCAGCTTCATCTTAGGTTTCTGTCACCGTGACCTGGACCCTGATAAGCAGCAGGAAATGGAAGGAAGGATGGATGGACTTCAGGTTAAAAAAATGACCCCACAGGTCATTTGTCCAACACTTCACTGACTATGAATAAGACATAGGGATCTGATATTCAGCATTTTTACATTATGGGTGTCTGGGACATTTGGCCAAAAGATATGAGAAGGCACAATTACTATACTTTATCTCAATGACGATTCTCTCACTTTTTATGAAATGTAACTGAGTTATTTCCAAACTGTAATAAGCACTCCTCTTTTTTTCTAGTTTTTGGAGTCATAGGCTGTGTGAGATGGCTTTGTGATGTCATCCGACTTGAATCTTTACATTTTGGTATCATGTTGTACTAACATTACTACAATATTTTGGCAATATCTAGATTTTCTTGTACATGTAGCTGCAGTGTTGCAGTTAATTACATGGACTGCTTGAGTTCATTTATTTATTCATTCATTTTCAAACCACTTAATCCACAGCAGGGTCATTCTGGTGCAGGAACCCAGCAGCCATTGGGTGAAGGCAGGTTCACCCTGGGAATGTCACCAGTTCATTGCAAGGCTGACATATACAGACGAACAACCATCCACTTAAGTGCAATAAAATGTGTAAAGGTTTTTACACTTTAGATATTAGTGTCAGGTTATTTCGAATATGCAACAAAGTAATCCTACTTTAGTCCTTAAAAAAAAAAAAAAAAAAAAAAGATTGCAAGAAAACATGAAAAACTTATACACGTACACGGAAACAGAATATCTATTCCCTTGGATCTTTTGTAAATAGTTAACCTCCCTCTAACATAATTCTAAAGCATCTTTGTATATCTGACTCTCTGCATGTTGGAGTTTAGAAGTCGCACCCACACCAACAACACAGCCCATTACACAAACTCCACAAGTTATTACTAAAATCAAACACTTTAGCATGGATCGACGCCAAAGTACCACTATAAACTGACTGAAACAAACTTCCTAACCTGGCAACCCATGCCAATGACATTGATACTACAAACTGATGGGTTGATGGAACACCTATGTGCATTGGAATTTTACTGATCAACAGCCATTCAAAAAAAATAATGCTAGCTAAATAGTAATATTTTGACAGAGACCACGCCCACAGAATTCATCTAGCTCAGTGACAGTATTCATATGCAGCAAGCTGAGGTGCCATAAAAGGGGGTAAACATGACAAATTCGTGGGGCCCAGCATTCCCATAGAGCAGTGGAGGGGGCCCAGTGGATACAGGGGAGAAGTTGTGAAAATTCCATGTAAGGTCTGCCGTATAAGAGAGGCATAGATGCTGGTAGTCGGACGTTCAAAGCATGTTAAGTTTCACTTTCGCTTTACACCAGTTCCTCTACTTGTTGCGTAGGGTAAAGGATGCTGAAAAGTCAGGCTCTCATTGGGTAGCTGTTAGCCAATCAGAGTCAAGCATATTAGCATGTTGAATATTCATGAGAACTGGCACAAATCAAGCAGAGTCTTCCAGCAGGCTTTCTGTATCATGTTAGAATGACTTGAAACTTGGTAACCAAGGCATTTTTTCAACAAAAAATGTTACAGTCCATGGTAGAACTTTAGACATTACCACAAATGTAATGAAATAGGTGTGGCAGGCCACCTTTAAATGGACCACTTTGGCTCTGATGTATATGCCTTTGTCTGTGGTTTTGACCAATGTCCCACCTACAGCACAAGTAAAAGCCTGTCAACACTGTATGAGAGAAAAATATCTATTATCAGATTTATTGAAGGGACATCTTTTTGTCTTTTTGTGTGCTCCTGGTGAACTTGTGAAAACCATCCATTCAAAGTGGACTTAAATACAACATTCTTGGGCTTAATTGTATTGAACCACCAAAGATGACATTATGCCACCGAAAAAGGAAAGAAGAGCAAAAGCAACACTTTCTAAATGAGGATGAGGAGAATAACATTAGGCTCAACAGGTGATGCTAGCCCAGTGGTGCAGCAACACATGGCCCTAGAAGGGAGGACCCAAAACAAGGATACCATACAAAAACTAGACATGATACAAAATTACTTTTGACAAAAAGGGACATCTATTACAATTGTACTTTGTCTGACAATGAGCTTACAGGCATTTCAACAAATTTTGGAGATTTGACTTTCATTTTTGCAACTAGACTATTATTACATTCCAGTTACTAATAGTAGGTATTTATATTGGAACTGTTAGTACAAAAACTGAAAAAAAATAAAAATACAATTAGTGTGAAGTTTTGTAATATGATTAACAAACCAATTTTTCCACTGGTGGGAATCAGTGCAGGTTGAGAGTAAACTTTTGAGAGGTTGAGAGGTGGAAGTGAAAGTAAAGACATGAGGGAGATAAGCTTCAATGGCAACAGGAGGGAAAGCAGGAGACAAAGTGGTCCACTGGAGAAGATTGTGGAAGATGTCTCCTGTCGCTTTGACTTAGTCTTGGCTCTGGTTCACAAACACACATTCGCAGACAAACACACACTGTTCTGGTCAACACAAGCCTCGCTAATACTGCTGATATTCTCACTCGCTGGGTTTCTCAGAAGCATGAAATCGTACCTGTTATCTTATACCCAACTGCGGTTGCCAAGTGTGTCTGTGGTTGTTTGTGTTTCCTCTTTTTCAAGTGTACAATAAACCGTGCTTGAGGTACAGAAATAAGATTCCACTTGTAATAAATCAGAATTACCTATTAATGTTCCTTCTACTTTCGTTCTATTTCCTCCATTCAGTCTAAGAGTGACTGATGGCTTACCTCTCTTCTGCCTCATGTTGGGGCTGGGGTTGGTTCTTCTGAAGCCGGTCTCTGGACTCGATGAATCCGACTGTCTCAAGGCCATCTTTCGCATATTCCTATTAAAGCAAAAGTAACAGTAAAAGTATTATGATTGAAGAAATAACGAAAGCCGCATGGCAAAAGATTGACTGAAATAAAAATAAGAACGGCAATTCATTGAAAATTTATTGTGCACTTATACAACTAAATGAAATAAACTCAAATTCTTGAGAAGTGTCTTTAGTCTTTTGATTTCTTGATTTATTTCATACCTTAAGTCTAGTATTATGGGTGGACATGAAGTCTCAAGTGTTTTAACTGTGCCAGCTTTATGCCAGCAGATTGTAAGACTACTTTTTAATAACTTTTTGAGTCTTGCTTCAGGCAGATAGAACATATTACAAAAAAAAGAGTGAAACTAACACTGAATAGAACAAAAATTGAGCATTAAACAATGACACTGGAATCTGGAAAAGTGTAGCGAAAAATGCGTTGAGCCAACATGATAAAGATGTCATGTAAAATGCTGATGTGTTGTTGTTTGTATCACTGAGGCGTATGGGACAGTGAAAGTCCACATCATGGTTCTGTGCATAAAACAGAAAAAAATGCTGCTGACAGCTCTTAACTATGTGCTAATTGTAAACTACCGCTTTACTAAATCAAACTGTACATTCAGTGGATTGAAAAATAAATATTGGAGGTAAATATTATTTTTTTTCCCCAAGTGTATTATCAGAGCAAATCAGAGGGACATAAACAGGATTTATTTTTACAACAAGTTACAACACTTAAAAATTCATGGAACTCAGTGGATGGCCTCACCTTATTGGAGCTCCGTAGATGTTATCAGAGAACTTCTGGTGAAGCTGGCTGGCCTCTGAGAAAACAAGAAAAATATTGTTATATATTAATGCTATTATGTGATTCACATCTCTATACTCATGGTAATGCAGATGCCCTGTCTCCTAAAGTATCGGTATGCATTAGGTTTGACAGGGGCTTTAAGACGACCAGTCCAAAAAGTATCTTTCCTGCTGCTGAAATTGTGACCTTGTTTCTTTGGTTGAAACATCACAGGAAACTGAAGCAAATGTGGGAAGTATGTCAATGTGTAATACCACTGATGGCAACTAGATGTTACTGTCAAAACAATTAGTCCTTTACTATAATGCTTGTCATGTTAGCATAATTTAGTGACATCAGCTAATGTTGGCCATTATGTTGTCCATCAACTAGCCCTTAAATTTTGCCAGTTAGTGTTCAGTACTGTTCTACTAAATTGTATTAAGCATCAAGTGTCCTTGATCAAGATTATTACCCCACCCCCTGAAGGGGAGGTGAGGGATATTGGTTTTGGTTTGGTTTGTTTGTTAGTTAACACTCTAGCAGCAAAACTACTGGGTGAATTCATACTAAAGTTGGTTTACAGATCGCCAGTGACCCAAAATAGACATGATTACAATTTGGTAAAGTAGGTCAAAGTTCAAATTTTTTACGCATTTTTTAAATTTATTTTCTTCCCCATTTACTTATGATAGCCAAAATTTCACATGTCTATAAACACACCAATTTTGTTTCAATTTACTTCAACCTTGGCACATATACAGAGGCAATTGATATGCTGACATCAGCACATGCATAGACATGATAACATCAGCTGGATCGATGCCAAAATAAGCTACAATACATGTGAGGGGTGGGGTTTGTTGTGCCTGGAACCACTTGTTGTCATTGTCATAAAAACAATGAAACAGCAAAGCAACTCCTGAGCAGCACAGTGAACAAAATTAAGAATAAATAGGTGCAAATAGGAAATAAATCACATAAGAGATGGAATGTTTGCTCAAAGTCACAGTGCAAGTAGTGCAAACAAAGCCAGTGAGACAGTTCTTATGCAAGGTGTATGTAGGGGTATTAGATGGGTATTTGAGGGGTGTGGGCGGGGGTTGTGTTGTGTTAAGCAGGCTGAATGCTTAAAGGAAAAAACTGTTGTTCAAGCAAATAGTCCATGCTCTGATCGACTTGTATCTGCTCCCTGAGGGCAGGAGGTTGAGCAGGTGATGGGCTGAATGTGAATGATGATACCGAGGGATCAGCGTAGGCAGCTGGAGGCATAGATGATGGAGATCTCAGGTAACTGGGCCCTGATGATATTCCCTATGTGTTGTTTATTACTTTCTGGAAGGTCTGATGCTCTGCTTTCATGCAGCTGTTGAACCACATTGACAGGCAGCATGTTCGCATGCGTTCAATGGCACAGCACTAAAAATTCAACAGAAGCTTCTACTTTCATTAGTTTTCTGAGGCAGGAAAGGGGCTGTTGAGTCTTCCCAATCACTAAGGTAGTGTTGCTGCCTCAAGAGAAGTCAAAATCAGGCCAAGAAATGTGGTGAATTTGTAGAGTGGAGTGAAGATGCATTTGCCTGCTTGGTAAATTCCATTGTAATGATACAGAGGGGAGCAGTCATATATAAAACAAGGCTGTAGAGAAGTGGACTAAGGACACAACCCTGTGGGATACCAGTGCATAGGGACATAGTGCATGAAACATGGTTGCATATTGTAACTGCCTGTGTTGGTATTTGTTACGTAACTGAAATATTTTAATGTTAGCCTTTAGTATAACAGCAGTGTAGCTAGTGTTTTCAGTAAGCTAGCATTAGCTTGGTGAGCTCCCGACACAAACACTTTTCCCTTGATCTACTTTATTATCCAAAAATGGTTCCAAAAACGGATTGTATTTAACAGCAGCAGCCAAAATGCAAACTTGAAGATCGAAATTGATTGTGTAACAAATGTTACATTCACAAGCACCTATTGGGGCCTGTGCCCAAGAATGAGTGGGTGTTACAGGGCCGAACCAGTAGGTGGTGTTGTGGAAGGAATTCTGTTGCTATCCAACAAACAAGGAAGTGACAAACCCTTACGTCATCAACCAAGTGACTGTTCTGTTCATTTGTCTACAATGGCAGCAAGACAGGCAATACTTTTTTTTATCTGTTAGCCTGTTTGACGCAAAGAGAAGAAGAGCGACTTTCATTGTCCCTGATATATCACGGAGCGGTTCAGTTGATAAGGAGAGCCCGTGCTGCGTGGATCCTGGGCTGGTATGATGATTAGGTCACTTCCGGTCTCGGGTACAGATTGCTTTCACACGGCAACATTCTGTACTGGAATCCACGCAGTCCGTACCCAGGACTACCTTCTAAGCTGGACTCGAGTACGGTACTCACACATGGAATGTTCGCATTCACACTGATAAAATTAAGCAGACTTCGGGGTTCAATGTACTCGGATACAGACTCGGACACCCAGTATGAAAACGCCCCTAGAATCTTTCATATGACTAGTGGTTAACTAGAAATAGCTCTCTCAGATGCACAGCAAATCTGGTTGCTGGTTTGGGTAGTGAAACTTGTACAAAACTACCAGGCTATCTGTGTTCAGGACGGGGCAAATGTTGCTCTGATAGTCTTTAAATTTGAGACATCGGTAGTGCTGACAGTAGCCTAACATAGGTTAATATTATTACACAGGTCAAGGTTTCAAATCATCGAGGCGGACACTTACTGCCCAGGACACGATACAAAGTGGTGTCGACCTACAGTCTTCCTGATCAGCTGTGAAAACTAAGGTTACGGCTTTCAGCTTGTATTTTCAGTGTGACCTCCACAGCAGTGTTATAGGGTGACATATCTTTTACACCAGTAAGCCTCTCTGACCCTTTCCTCTCCTTCTATTAGAACATCTCTGAGTTATTTCCATGCTTAAAATCCCCCAAACTGCTGTGTCAACTCTGTAAGCTGCTTTTATTGGCCTGATAGAAATCACTTTGTGGCTCTATAAAGAGAGAAAGAAACATCAGAACAGTAAAGTCACCAGGGATACAGCTCCAGATATCAGCCCATATCTAAACAAGAAGGTTTATAAATGCTACGTTAACAAATCTGGCATGCCACAGGATTCTGCTGTGTGAGAAGAAATCTCCAGAGAAGAATCTAGTAAAATAGCTGCAGACAGTGAGGCACAGCCTTGGCCAAATGCAGAGCTCACATAAGTGAAATACCAAGCTCTGTGAATGATTTGGCTTGTCACCTCCTATTCCCAGCAACCAATGAACCTGTCGCAGAAATGCAGACTCAGCACGGAGCCATTCCACATGCCCCAAATATTGTATTCAGCACAAGAGATATATTTTTTCATCATGGATCGAGCTATGTTTTATTCATAAAGGGTAGTCTCATTGAGGTGTGTTCAGCCGACAACAGTGTGAGAGGAGAGCTTTGGCAGGGAGCAGCACTAAGGATTTGAAGTGAGTGCTGAGGAGTAACACTGTGCACGCTCACAAACAATGGCTGGCATCAAACTCAGTCCATTCTTTTCAAATGAGTGAATCGTGGCTGGCATTGTGTCAGCCTGTTAATGAGAATGTGACAAATATTTGCCGTGCCATGCAGTAAATCACATGCAACTGTCTGCATTCTACACTTCATGCATGTATGGAGATGCTCTTCATATTTTTACCGTAAACCACAATGTGAATCACAGGAAATGGACTACTCGGGTAAACCTACCATCAGGTGACTATTTAGGCTGGCATTTTCAATTCCAGTTTTCCTCTATTTTGATAATATTGTTTTATTTTCAACTCAGAATTCCTTTCAGGATTTCTAGTAATATTTGCTATGTACTTTGCTAAATGCATCTACTTGTACATTAAAAAAAAAAAAAAAAAGTTCAACATCAATCTTAGAGCAGTTCTAGCTTTTTTCCCAGAGACAAACACAGACGTTTACAGTCACAGAAAAAAATATTAGACCACCCTTGTTTTCTTCAATTTCTTTTTCTGGTACAGCTGAAGGTGCATTTGTTTGGACAAATGTAATGATAACAACAAAAATAGCTCATAGTAGTTTAATTTCAGAGCTAATATCTAGCCATTTTCCATGTTGATAACCAAAATCACTTCAGTTCTTATATCAGTAGCTATGGCATTGTACTGACAAAAACAGTGCTCTTAGGCATTCTGTGTTTTCTTTTCTGTCTGTTTTAGTCACGATACACACAGGAGTTAGGACTTGATTGCATAACCATTGTTTTTGATGACTTTTGATGGTCTAATAATTTTTCCCGAGACTGTATGTTCATTAGTGGGAGCAGCTGAATCTTAGATGGTAGGAGAAACAACTTGGGACTAAAGGGGCACTGGTTCCATTCCCAGGACCAGCAGAGAAATTTGTGGCTGATGTGCCCTTGAGCAAGATTTGCTCCTAGTCTTCAGTGTGTGATGTGTTCTTGCATGTTCAGCTAGTGGAGTAAAAGCAGAGGGTCAGTTTTGGTGGGTTGTATGGCCGCATATATACTATACTGACACATAAAGATTCTTAATTCTTCTAATACTTTATTCACCAAAGACTTTATTCATGCTTGTGTATTGGTATATATGACTTATTGATGATCATCCAGAGAACAACTGCATCTACGTACAATTACTCTCCTTCACTCTACTCCTCTAACATGTCAATGTCCATGCAACCAACAAATTTACAGTCACAGACAAAATTATTAGACCATCAAAAGTCATCAGAAACAATAGTTATGCAATCCAGTACTAACTCCTGTGTGCATCATGTGACTAAAACAGACAGGAAAGAAAACATGGAATGCCTAAAAGCACTGTTTTTGTCAGTACAATGCCATAGAT
>JAPQRP010000020.1:19017563-19036265 GCA_037367295.1 Apogon hyalosoma
CTACTATGAGCTATTTTTGTTGTTATCATTATATTTGTCCAAATAAATGTACCTTTAGTTGTACCAGGCATTAAAATAAACAAAATTTTGAAGAAAACAAGGGATTGTCTAATATTTTTTTCCACAACTGTACACCTTGATCATAGGTTTAACTGTCCCTTCTGACCATTTTTCATCCTGTTGATAAAGTGATGCATGTCAGCTCCTATGTAACATGCAGAACCTTGCACACAACACTGTGCCCCTTACAAACCAATAGAAAAAAAGGTTCTTATAGGAATAGGCTCCTAATTTTGGTTACTGGTTCTAATTCTCCTCCCTTGCATGAGGTTCACCCCAGTGCAGTGACAGTGTCTTTAACACTGACCAAGATGACTGGCTGGTTTAAAGAAACCCAAATGAGTTTTTTTTTTTTTTTTTTTTTTTTTTTTTTTTTTTTTTTTTTTTTTGTAGTGGGTTAGATAGCAGGTTGTATGAAAAGAGTGAATCATAAAAGGTTAAAAAGAGATTTAGTGCAGCATAGTGGGATATGAAATGACCGATGTTCTGTGGATTGGAACAAGGCTGTGATCAGTTAAATTTGATGGTAAATTTCTGATATTTAAGAATTTACTCTGAATCCATACACTTGTGTGCCCCCTCCCGCTTTCTTGTATGAACAGTTCAGCATTAATTTATTCCAAACTGGAATGGGTGAATGCAAAAAAAGTGTATGGTACACATATTATTAGTATTTTACATTATCATTTTTTTCATCTTCTTGCTGTTTCATATAAGTTATTTCACCCTAATGGCCCGATTTCCACACAGATATCACTGAAGGAAAGTCTCATCTTTTCTAATTGTTTTTATTGCACTGCAAAGAAGGACTGTTCATAAGCGAGTATTGCAGGCATCAAGAACAAATCCTGAATTTTTGCTTCAGCAGAATTTGTATGATGTTTCTACAAAAAAACCTTGAGCTCTGAGAAGGATCCTGGCCTTGTAGAATTACATCTTCATGAAGCAATTGAAAAAATATATATATATTGTCTGTATTTTGTGTATGTAAGATATATTATAGATTCTTTTGAAATTGCTAGTATTCATCATAGGTCTCTCAGGTTAAATAATTCCATAACTGTTGACAAAATGGAAATAAGTTCCTTCTTAACACTTAATATTTTCCATCTCTCATAGTTCTCACTGTTTCATTCTTGACCTTTAAATCAGGAAGATAGTTTAAGTTAAACTATTTCAAATCAAGGTCATGTTAAAGAAAACCATAAGAAGTGATAATAGCAGCCAATAAGAAGCCTTGATTCAAGATCGCTTTATGAGAAGATTTCCAATTGCCTTGTGTGATGAACTGTAATAAACACGACTTTGCAGAAGAGAATCAACAAAATCCTGAATTCTCAAAGGAATCAAATATGGTAACAAAGGCAGAACATTTAAAAGCTGTTTCTGAAGTATGACATATTACTCTTATATTGCACAATATGTAGATTTTGTATTTGAAAAACACATCTAATGGGAAGTGGCTGGGAAGTAATGATGTACATTGTATTATTTAAGTTTTTATTTTCTGACCACTTTTAACTTTTGCTGCCTACATTATACTGCACTTCACACTCCCTACATTTTCAAATCAGCCTGGTTACTTTATGTTTGACAATCACTATATCATTATTATTATTATTATTATTATTATTATTATTTATTTATTTTTTTTTTTTTGGCATTGAGAATGATTTCAGCTTCAGATCGATGGGACAGAAGCGCATAGGAAAGATGACTCCTTGGTGTGTAGAACAACGTACATTAAACATAGCAGATGTATATAGTCATGCAAAAGACGTAATGAGACAAAACAGACAAGAGGACACTTGACTGTGGAGAAACGGCATCATCTTTTTGAGGAAACATTAAACTGATATGGATGATGTGAGCTTCAAAAGGTTTGTTCAGAAAGAGCAAAGCAAATTTACTCTTTGATTACATTTCAGAGCTTGTATTTTAACTTCAGAAGCTGAATCCATACTTTTACTTGATGTTTCTGTACCTCTACTTGAATAAATAATATATATAATACTTATTCTACTTTTGTTAGTTTATTGTTTTTGTTTACTCTTTATTTATTGTTTATTAGTGTTCAAGTTTTGTCACCTCCATGCGACTGAGTAAGTAATGTGACTTCTAGAGGGATTCATTTATTTTCTCTTCATTCATTCTCCCTCAGGACACTGAGGTGAAGTGAGTGCAGTTCCTCGTTCTCCACTCACTGTTGTCCCTTCGCTTGCCCCTCCTCCCCTTCATGTTTCTGTCTCTGAGCCTTCTTTCATTCCGCTCTGTGCTGCCTCTCACCCTCCATCTCCGCTCTGAAAATCTCCTCCTCTATTTCAGTTTCTTTCTCTTTGTCTCCTTCCACCCATCATTCCTTTGCCCCATTCTCCCCTCTCCCCATCACTTTCAATCTCCTCCTTCTCCTTTTTCCCAGACCAATTTCATTCCCTCTTCTCGTCTTTCCTCTATACTGTCCTCGCATGGAGTCAGAGGTGTAAATCACACACTCCCTCGCTGTGCTGGAACATCTGAGCCTTCTACAGCCTCTGCTCTCCAGGCTTCATGACAGGGTGCTGTGTCATTAGTCAGTCCGCTCACAGACACACACACAGGTGCCCACACACTCCCACACACACGGAGGTTGTCAGTCGGCCGGTGTGTGAGGCTCACAGAAGGTGGTTTTCCTGTCAGTCAGGACCACAGAGTGGAACTGTGGACGACCGATGCCGAGAGAGGTAGGAATATATGGCAAGCGAGAGAAAGAGGACAGAATCAGAGACAGAGAAGGAACTGAGACTCACAGACAGATGCATGTTTCTGTGTTTTTATGCATATTCATAGACTGTACATATGTTTGGGCATAAAAAACCATAACTTGTTACATGACGTGATATAACTACCCCAAGTCTGGGAATCAAAAGAATCAAAAGGCACCTATTGGTTTATGGCGTGCTGTGTTGGTAGCCTGTCACTGCTAAACTAATACTTAAAGAGAATTAGTGTGGCAGCTCTTCATTTTTGACTTCCAAGGCACATTATCAACAGATTCTGATCAGTGTCTGTTGAAACAACTGGACAGACCAACCACTAATCAGACCAACGGTTATGGGCAAAAGCCAGTGGTGACAGGTAGCAGTCACAAGTGGCAGGTTGCCATTGTATCAGACCACATATGACCCACCCCATATCAGATAAATGGCTGTGATTGACTCTGTCCAACATAGACTCAGTGGAAATCAGTCTGAATGGGAGCAGTGCCAGACTGATCTGCCAGTGCAAATGAACATTTGCTCTCAGGCAGATGCGCCTGGTTCCCAGGCTACTGATTTTGAGCTTTGAGTTTGGCATTTGGGCATCACCATCTTGTATTTTTGGAGCCAGACATGACCATATTTGGACAACAGTGTGCAAATGAGGAAGAGGGGTGGGTGAAATTTTCCACGCAAACACTAACTCACTGAAAGTACTGACCGCACTCCTAAACAACACTGCTAGGTATCATGGCACCAAGTGATGCAAACAGGCCCAATTAGCAGGCTAACTGCACACTAGATAAGGCAGTACCAAATTAATGAAACGTCTAACTTACTGAAAACATGACTAACTCCACTGTTGGCTCAGAAATGCAATCAAGATGTAGTAGTTTTGACACATACAGTTATAATGGCTATAATGTCCACATATAAACGCTAATTAGCCGGCCAGCTGACAGACGGTATTTACAGTGCAATACAGAATTAATGACAACATTAGATGATGTAGCTTTGTTATGTTAATAGAGCAGGTATCATAATTAAATACAAGAAAACTCTGAAACATTGCTCAGTCCTCGAGAGGGTCACGGGGGTGTTGAAGCCTAGTCCAGGTGGGGCTCGTCCTAGATGTGTCACCAACTCATCGCAGGGTTGACATACGTACAAACAACCATTCACTCTGACATTCACACCTATAGTTCACCTATTAAGGTGCATGTGTTTGGACGGTGGGGGAAGCAGGAGGACCTGCAGAGATCCCACGCAGACATGGGCAGAACAAGCAAACTGTTGGGCTTGTTAGTGTAACTAACAGGTGTAAGTTGTCTGCCAGCTACAAAAAATGTTTTAATCAATAAACAAAAGATGCAAAAGTCAGAACGAGCTGTCAGTCAAAGCCTACACTTACATTCTTATCCAGGAAGAAGTATTTTTTGACAGAAGGTGATGAGTTTGTGAATGGAAGTCAAAAGGAGCAGGCATCTAGTGGCCGTCTACACAGGATTTATTTTGCTGAATGTCAGAGAATAGTGGCAGCATCACTTTGAATAGGGTCAAGCTAAAGTGTCTGGGTTAGACTAAAGGATATCACCTACTGAAGATCAGCATCAGGCTGCCTTGACAGAAGTACTGCCAGTACGCTTCATTTAATCTTTGAATCAACCACAGTGTGTTGTTGAATAGTGACTCTGAAATATCATAGAATTCACTTAGATAATGTATGGTTATTTCATTAAATTGTACTGTATGGAGAATGCAAAGTCAGGTACTAGAAAAGTGAGCTGCCAGTGATCTGAAAATACTTGCTTAAACCATACCATAGTGCTAAAGATAAGTATTTACTCTACAAAAACTGAGTTTTTTACTTTGACCTTCGACTTTTTAACACACCAGAGTCGCAAATGAACTGCAGACCTTGGTGAGGAAATGGTGTCACGGGGAAGGCATTTACCATGTATGTTTAGAATTACATAAATGTAGGTAAAAGTGTGGTTAAAAGACGGAACACGTAGTTAAAGGCACTGTGACATTCTGATAAGAGAAAATGTATATAATTTATGTTTTTTGTTAGTATTGCAGGCTGCTTTTACTGCACTGCATGTTAATATACACCTAAACTAAACTAATAAATATGCATCTAGGAACCAGACAGATATATTCAAAAAACTCACATTTATAAAAGATATTTTTCTGCAGGCATTTAGCAGGCAGCAGAAGATGTCTTGCAGGTTCCTTGATAAGGTGTGATGCATTGTCCGAGATCATTTTGCTTAGATTTTCTACAGTGTTTGATAAAGTTCTTTGAAAGCGCTGTAAAGCTTAGAAGCGGAGTGAATGTCAGCAGTAATGGAGTATAATCAGTTCTCCTCAGATTGCATTTTAGTTGTGGTTGTTTTTCATCTGCAGTGCGCTGTTCTAAGGTCAGTGTGGCTTCTGCTGTTTGTTACATAAGTTCCTGTGAGCAGCAGTGATTATTCACTGGATCATTGGAGTTCAACGCTTTCATATGCTTATATTTTCTCCGTTAAAACTGCATGGATAATCTCTTGCCAAAACTTAACACATTTGACATTTGTTTTACAAATACCCTAAAATGCAACAAAGATAGAGTGGCTGGTAAATGCTGCATTTTATTTAGTACAGATATACATTTATAAAATCCTATTAAACAAATTCAACATGTTTCTTAAACATCACGCATGATGAAAACCTATGATAAGCCTTATTTAGACCTGCATATGATTCCTATGGGGATACATTATTCACAGACATGTATACAATTAGCTAAAACAGCCAAAAATATAATGTGCAGAGCATCATTTGATCTTTATAATGTATGTAAAGGAATTTAAAAAGGTGCATATGTTATATAGAGACACTTGCTGTTAAGATTATACCAAAAAGTATTTTTGTCCTTGCAGGATATCTTTTGTACTTATCTTTTTATACTTACTTTGAGTATTTATCAGATGGGTACATTATTACAAGATAAAATGTGTATTTGTTTATTACTGAATCAATGTCACAGAATTGGTAAAATAAGCAAAATTAGACTTTTTTAAAAAATGTGATGTGGCTAATTCTATAAAAGTCAAATTTATATCCATTTGTTTTTACTATAGTGGTTTGAAAAGACACATTCCATTGTACCGTATTTGTTCCAGACATGATGATGCCTCTGTGTCTCTCATACAACTGTGGCTAAAAAGTCCATAGTTATGTTTATACTGTAAGTTGAAATAATAGAGTCTGTGCATAGTGCAGTTCACAGGCAGTTTTAGAAAAAGAACATTTCCCTGACTTGGCAAGATGCTACAAGAGAATGACAAGCCTATCTTCAGTTTGCAGCGAAGGATGACTCTGAGATGTGTTGATAGATACTGGTGCTGACAAGAAAATTTTCACGATAACAGAAAGAAATTGAGTTGTTGCAGCAAAAAATAATGACAGAGCACCAGGACAGGGGGAGATGGGGTATAAACCAAATGAATAAGAATATGAAAATAAACACTAATAATTTCAATGCATTGAGTAGCATATTTTGAGGGGAAATGCCTTGGCACAGATCAGTGAATATGCAGTGTGCGGCAGTAGGACATTGCATGTAAATTGTGCAGATGCTGTGATAGATGACTAGCGTCATGCCTGCACTCTGATGCAAATCAAGCTGGAAACGAAGTTGTAATAAACACAGGAGGAAATATTCTCAAGTGCCTGAGTGTGATTGTGTGTGTGCGTACCTCTGCAAGCCTCTAGCTGGCCTGTAAGAACTTTACGGATCTCTGACACCCACATATTTTTCACATCCATGGAAGGAGCCTGGAGAAGGATACGCACACATAAGAAAGAAGAAAAAGTCAAGCAGCATATAGCTACAACAAGGGCCTCTTAACACTAATGCTGTTTTACTGAGTGAGAGACAGTTTAATGGAGGAGCTCTGTGGTGCAACACTGACCCCATGAGGTAGATGGGAGAAAGATCAGTGCAGAGCTACAACATCTGGGGTAGAGTTTTCAATTCAAATATCAGAGCAAAGACAGGAAAACACCACCTCAGATGACATGTTTTGAGCCCTTTTCACACAGGACTACAGGGTGTATCAGAAAAATGTAGACTCTCAGAAAAAAAAAAAAACAATATAAAACCAAAATGTGAAAACATTTTGAATATCTGGTCATACGTGTGTATTCACCATACGCAATATGCAAATGAAGTCATACTTTGTTTTCATGTATAGGTATATGTTTTTGTTTTTTGCTTTTTGTTTGTTTGGTTTTCTTATAATCTGTTTCATTTATAAGGACAAAGTGGGATAATTTTGTTTTGTTGCATATTTGAACTAAACTAAACTAAACCATGTAATTCTCCCTTGATGGACTCCAGTGTCCTGGGTCAGTTTTCATGCTACAGTGAACAATGCTAATTTGAATTGTGCAAAATAAAAGTCTTTTGCGCATGGAAATGTAAGGGTTAATATGAGATCTGTCACCATGAATGACAAATTCCATTGGTCTTTTACTTGCATACATTCATTTTCTGAACCCACTTTATCCTCACTGGGGTCACTGGAGCCTATCCCAGCTACTTATGGGCGAAGGCGGGGTACACCCTGGACATGTTGCCAGTGCATTGCAGGGCTGACATATAGAGACAAACAATCACTCTCATATTCACACCTATGGGCAATTTAGATTCACCAATTAACCTATCAGTACATGTCTTTGGATGGTGGGAGGAAGCCAGAGTACCCGGAAACACAGGGAGAACATGCAAACTCCACACAGAAAGGCTAGGACTTTATTTTAAACACACATAAAAAGAAAAAAAAATTGCAATTACATCTAGAGAAAAAGTTCTACTAAAGCTCAAACTAATAATGATGAAATAATTCTAGTAACTGAAATAAAAAAAAGACACTAAATAAAAAGTATAAGAAAAAAAATGTCTTTCTTCATTGTCCTCTTTCCATAAACTAAGGTTTTCCTCAAAACACTTGAAACTCTCGAGTAAAATCAGTCAAGTCCTTAAGCATGAAAAGTGACGCAAACTAAACTGAAATCAACCAAACTGGAATGAAAAATAAAACGAATGAACACTGAGGGAAAGCTGGACAAAATTTGGACAGGACGTTGTCAAATGTAGAAGCATTTTCTTAAACAGAAACAGCTGCAAATGTATTATTTCACCCCTGTCCGTGAATTCTAAGAGTGGATACATATCGTGGCTGTGTCTTCTTACCTGGATGATATAGACCTCCTCTCTGCCGTTGTACCACACCTCAAACTTCTTGCTGTCTCCTTTGACGTTCTCTGTGATGCCCACTGCGCTCATCTGCACAGAAACAGACACGATACATACCTTCAGTACGAGGACATCAACACAAATGGAACACATTCCAACAAACTGAAGTAAATATTTGCATAAATACATCCTTATGTATGAGGGTCACAGCATACTGTGCATCATATCAGATGCTCAGGATTCCTTGATGGCTCTGGGATTTTACACTGTATATGGCTGCTTCCATGAAATGAAATGTATCTGGCACTTTTCCAGCTTTTTTAGAGCCAATAATAAAAGAGAAATTTAGACATTTTTCCCCCAGGATGTACCTAATGATGACCTCAGATTAATGCAAAAAAAAAATTTACTCTTGCTCTGAGCCATCCCAAAATTAATGAATTTTGAATAAAATATTGGGACCAAAAATAAGACCAAAATTGGGACATGAAAAGCTACCTAGGTGTCAGTGCATTTGATCTGGAAAACAGGGCTAGAAATGGTCTTATATAGACTATAAATAAAGACACTGTGTTAAATTTGATGATCATACTATTTTTTCTAATCCAGACATGCAGGTTTTTCATGAATCTCAGTCTCATTCCAGGTTTCGCACGTAACCCATCGTGTCCACTCACATTACATGAGGAACCTGCCCATTTAAACACAAATAAATCACGAGTGATTTTGCAACAGCGGTCATTTTTGTGAAACACTCTGCCTTGCATATTTATTTTGTCTCTAAAGTGTACCTGTGAGAAAATAAAAATATATTAAAAAAAAATAGGAGTGCGTAATTTTCGTGTCCTTTTTACCATGTTACATGCAGATTTTTTTGTGCGCGTCAAATAAAAATGTGTTATATCTGAAAAATAGTTTATTTTATCTCAGTAAATATTTATTTTTAAAATAGACCCAAAGTGTTTCCAAACTTGCTTCATAACATTAGTCTACATCTGGTTTGAATTTTTAGCCCCTCTGTCCTGCATTTAGGGACCAGTTTTGCAAAGGATATTAATTAAAAATGTATCTGACAAAACTAATCAAGGCAATTATTTAATGTAAAAAATCCAAAACCTTTACTTTCCTGGGTCTCAGGAGATGAACTTTATATGATATATGATATGCTTCATGATTTGATATTTATCTTCATAATGATCAACTGGACTTTTTATTGTGAAAACATCTTTGGCCATTACCCTTTTCTCCCAGGACAGACACCAGCAAAAATCACCTCATTGTTTGTATTTTTAGATTCTTTTTCAGTCAATGAAATGCAAAAATTGCCATTCCCATTATAACTGCGACTCCTGTCATGACGTCTGTCAAAATAATAAAGGCGATCTGTATAAACGGTGTTTTGGGATGAAGCCAGTAAACGATTGCTTTTTAATCTTTCATTACAAATGATGGCTGCATTTTTCTTAAATATGCATGCACCATTGGTCCTAAAAGCACTTTATATACACTGGTGCCTCTTCTTCTATTCTCTCATCATCTTAAAGCTGCATTTATTTTCATGAAAGGATAACTCGTTATTATTGTGTCATGCATATTAAAGTATGAACAGCCCGCGTTAACATAGCACGCATGACACCATAAATTCATACAGGCCAACTCTGTATGTGCTGTGCATACATTTTTAAACATCTATAGTTGCCTGAAGTACTTTGTGTTGCATGTTAAAAATGTAAAACAGATGCTAAATATCCAAATGTGAATCCATCTCCGAATAGGATTCAAATAGTGTGGAAAGTCTTTATATCTATGAAGGACTGAGCCACTGAACGTCTGACCTCGTCTTTCTGTGTTGCAATACTGTATTTTTCATGGTTCTGTTATTCAAAAGTTTTCTTTCTTGTTAAATGGTTTCCTTATTGACTGATTGTACATTACTTTCTGACATTTTTTGCTATTGTTGAGCTGTTTTTTTTTGTTTTTTTTGCATTTATTGACTGTATTTTTTTTTTTTATAAATTATTGTCATTATTAATTTATTGTTGTATTTATCTGGAGTTTCAAATGATTGAACACATAGCGTGACTTGTGTAACAGTTTAATGACCTGTCTTAATGGCAAAAATCATTTAATAATGATCAAAATTCTCTTATTAGAGTGCTTTGGATTAAGCACTGCTACCACTGCTACTCAGCATTGTGGGTTTAAGAACTGGACATTCATTGTTTTATCCAAAATATGTGTGATACATAATATGTTAAGTAAAATCACAACATTCCTCACAGCACATGTGTCAAACATACGACCCATGGGCTGACAAAGGGCCAAATGTGGCCCATGGGATGAATTTTTGAAATGCAAAATTACACTGATGATACTAACAATCAGGGGTGTTTAAACCTTTTCAGTTCATATTCCACATACAGACTAATATACTCTAAAGTGGATCAGACCAGTAAAATACTATCAAAATAACCTATAAATAAAGATAACTCCAAAGTGTTCTTTATTGTTTAAGTGTAAAAAGTAAAATTCCATAAAAATATTAACATTTACAAACTATCATATGTACATATATATGTAAAATCTGAAATATCTTAAGGGAAGTCAGTGCAATTTTAACAATATTCTGTCTGTGACTAAAAGTTTTGTGTCTTTGTAGATCCACTGTGATCTGTAAGTTGTAACACGCGTTTAAATGATGAGGTATAATACTGTTAAAATTGCACTTAATTTTCTTAAAGGAGCGATATTTTGCTTTTTTAAATGGAGTTATGCATTTTAAAACATTTCCCTGTGGTCTATATAAACTGTAAATGCTCTGCTTGGGTCTGAATTCTTCATTAATTCAACTGCACAGCTCCATCTTCAACCCCATTTCTGAGTAATGACACCAGAAAGGTCGATTTGAGCGCTGGCCCGTTAAATGCAAATAAGCCACTTCACACCCCACCCCTCCAGGTTGTTGACCGTGCTTTCTGTCCTGTTCAACCAACAACTGAACATTTTAGATAGTATGGACATATTTTCAGTATGGACTACAACCACTGCTGCTGACAAACAATTATGTCATTCTCGGAGAAATGTTCGTCGGAAGTCTTGACCTTATATTTGCAAATGTCATGACGTAACTAGTTATAAAACAGAACAAATTAAGAAGGAATTTAAACGGGTTGCAAAAATCCACTCGATTTTTACCAAAATAAATCTAAAGATAGCTTTGCAGCACCTGGAGGGTTCAAATTCAAACTTTTTGAACTATTAGGGTCCAAATACACAAATAAATGAACCAAAGACTAATACAAGTAGGTTTAGCTAAATATGACCCCTTTAAGAAATTTCAGGTTGTTCATGTTATTCACATTTTTAAGGAAACTTAACTTGTAGATGTAAACACTTTCATAATGCAGTCTTACTTTTTTCACTGTTATGTTACTGGTCCGGCCCTCTTCAGATCATACTGGGCTGAATGTGGCCCCTAAACTAAATGAGTTTGACACCCTAACCTTACAAGTTTACCAAGGTTTGCCGCGGTCCATTTACAGCCGATTGTACCATTATTTAAAGTCTTAACCCAATGGACATTGTCAAGAGTGTCAGCTGGTAGTTGCACCCAAAGGAAACACTGCCAAAAGTAGAGAATGCACAGCAGGAGGGACAGTTTTCTGAGACTCCATCTGCTTTGTGATGCTGCTACCAGTGAGAACACATAAAATCCATGTTTATCTTGTCAAGTTACCAGCACCAAGCTGCATCTATTTATGGGTCAATACCTGAACTCTCATCACCCATCCACAACTGATCTCTCATGTCTGCATTTATATTTTTTTTACATTACATAATTGCCTTGATTGGAAACTGTATGATACCACAATTTTTCAGATAATTAAAAAAAATAGTTTTTTTTTAATGAAATGTCCTTTGCAATGGACAGTTTTGTTTTTTGTTTTTTCCCTTGTCCACTACAGAGGACAAAAACACATTGCTGGGTCTCAGGGGGATAAGGTAGGCATTAGGGCATTTGTGAATTATATTCTAGGCAAGTTCTGGCAAGAAATGAAGTGTGTATAAAACTGAATAACCTGAACATGCGCCATTTGTTAGTTTGAGCAAGAATAAATTATTCTGCAGTTAGCACTGTATGTTCTAGTGAAGCACTGCATCTCTGTTTAAGTGTGAGAGAACAGTTCTACATGTGCTACACTTACTCTGCACAAGAGGTTACAGTCATGACCGTTCATTTTAACACAAGGAAATTGCAGCATCATATTCAGCGCTGTTTTTTTTTTTGTTACAGAAAAAGTATATATCATTCAGTCTTGACTTCTTCTGAGACGTGCTTTCTGCAGCCTTGTTTGGATGGGAACTGAGGAGCTGCTGTACAGAATATTTATCAATGACAGCTCTGCTTCCCCAGGGCTTTATATGGAAAAATGTCAGCAATCCAATGCTGGGGAGCGCTAGCATTTGTTTATGTGCCGTGAGAACCAGCTCGTTCTGTTAGTGACTCAAAGAGCTTTTAGTTTCACTGTTGTTCTGTGCTACTGCAGGGGGAAGAGATGCACACACTATTCTCTTTTACACACTCACAAATTCAGTTTATGTAAATGAGGGAAGGAAGTCAATATAAAGCTGCTTTATTTATTTATTTATTTATTTATTTATGCCACTGGGGGGCAGCAGAAGCACCTGTTTTAGAGTTAGGGTTACAGCTGAGCTACGCTAGAACCTTTGCAGTTCAGATTGTGTTTTAGCCACATGCAAAAAAGGAACTAGACGACATTCCCTTTCAAATCAAGTCTAATCAGTGATCTGCATTTTGGCCTCACCCTTATTCTGTAACAAGCCCAAGCGGAAATTAAACCAACAGAAGTAACACTGGCAAATATTTTCACAATATGGTCCTGTTTCACAAAGTAGGGTTAGTGAAATATCTGAGTCAAATATTTGCGCTGTGAAGCTAAGAGGCTTGTTGGCAGGTTTACATCAACAAAGCAAACAAACAAACCCTTAGTTTCTGAGCATTGCCCTCCCATCCCGTTGTCTGAAGGAGCTCATGTCGTCCTCCACACACATTTATTACAGATAAAGCGTGGGGGATAACTTCACTTTTATAGCCTGTTTTACATCAGATTGTCAATATACACCGCAGTAAAATAATAAAAGAAGATTTAAACGATACTGTAGGCATACAAACAATAAATAATCTTCGTCATTAGATAATTGTTCTGTCATAGCCAACAGCTTGATGTGAATATTCTAAGCTAGTGTTGCACAACTTTACACTACATGCAGCTGATTAATTTGTAGGTTAAAGCATGTCAGCAACTGAGCAGTTTCACAGTTTACAGGCTATTGTCACCTTGTTTTTTATTTATCTATTTATTTTTTGCTCTATGAGGTTATAACGGAATAAATATAGTCTTTTAAGGAAATCCATGGTAAACAGTGAATGACGGAGGTAAATAGTTTATTGCTAAATATGATTGGATGTGGTAAAACCAACACATTTTAGGGTTTATCACCTTGGAGTTCAGTGTTAAACGCGTCTGGGTACACATCCAGAGGCAGATTTTTGCTCTTTTTGTTTATTTAGTTATTTTGTGCCTTTTGACGGTTGATAGAAGAAAGATAACAGGAACCAAACAAAGGTCTCTTGTCAGAGCTTAACCAGTGAATGCAGAGCCACATTAGCGTGCTTTAGATTCATTACACAAGCTATTTGTTATTTTGCGGATAGAAAAAACAGATAGATAAAAGGGAATTTCCATGTGCCAAAGGTCTTGGGACTGGAAGCTTAATGTCAGCAAAATAACCCTTTCATCCACCAGGCTATTCTGAGCTGATGGATTTATGTGTTCACTCTGTACCTAAATATAAACAATATTAAGTTCCAGTTCCAGTCAAAAATATGTTTTGTGGAAATGATGGGTCACTAATTTGGGAATTCAAAGAATTCAAAAAGCACATTTCTGCAGAACAGAGCTGCACACTGATGTTTGGGCATTAAGGTTTGCTCCTGTTTTAGTTGTTCACAGCGATATGCAGAGGATTTCTAAATCAACAAGTCATAAATGTGAAATAATCAAACTGTGGAATCGTTTACTTAATGTCAATGAGATTTTTTTCTTCTTTTTTCTGTGGAGTATGTTGCACAGAGCTTCATTCTGGAAGCTGAAATCATAATGCATTAGCATTTACTGGGCAGCACAAACACAATCAAAATTAAGTTATTTGCCAGATTTTAAGAGAAATGGTCTAAAATTAAGCATAAATTACAAAGAAAGACTTTACTGAAATCAATCAGAATTATGACCCTGAACCTGATGTTACAGCAAATTTATCAAATAGTAAAAATCAGCCAGTCATATCCAAAAATAAAATTAAGCTCTTATATAAAATATTTCTCAGCAAATAATCTCAGTTTTGTCATTGATTAGGTTTTTTTCCTAAATTAGTAGTTACTATGTTAGTAGTACTTAAATAGCAACTACTACTACTACTACTACTACTACTACTACTACTACGTAACTGGTTAACTTAGTACATGACAACAGACAAACACAAACAGCCTCAAAATTAAGCAACTGATTATATCATTGATTTAAGGTTTAAGTCACTGATTTAAGGTTTAAGTCACTGAGTTATGGTTTAAGTCATTGATTTAAGGTTCAAGTCATTGATTTAAGGTTGCCAACTGTGTCTAAACAACATGGAAAAAATGTACGGTAAATTATTGAAACTGTAAGACTGACTAACATTTTAGAGTTTTGTTACAGAAAAATTAATATTATTAATAATTACAGAAAGCTAACTCCATAAATGATCATTAAATGTAAACTGTATTATATGACTGCATTTCACACTTTTTTTTTCTTTAATAAAGAAGAGTTTTTTGCTGTTCCAAAATGAATTCATACAGTCGGCTACATACATATTTCTTCCTTCCTTCAGATAACATGATTTGAAGAATTAGAAGCATGCACATGGCATACAATATAAAAAGAACACAAGAAAACTGTGTAAGACATCTTTTATATGTTTTTCAATGCTTGGTTGGTTAATAATAAATGCAACAAAACTCTTTAAATAATATCACAAACATATCTCGTTGCTCAGTAACCTTTGTTGAACTGCTGTTACCTAATGACAGCACTGTGTTGATGGAATGACAGAATGAGAGGATTAGTTCACAGGATGAGTATCCATGTTGGACCATGAAGCACCTTTACATCCTGCTTCCTGTGTGTGTGTGTGTGTGTGTGTGTGTGTGTGTGTGTGTGTGTCATGTTGAGCTTTTGTGATTCACAGTGAATGGACGAAAAAATTGTAGCCCTTGCATGTTTGCATTAAAACGATTCTTTTCCACCGAGATCAACTTACAGTTTATTTGAACTCAGTGTGAGTCTTTGCCTAATCTCAAACCACCTCAAAGAATAAAGACCCAAAAACTGATTCCAGAACAGAGTCAACACCTAACTGATGTAGAACCCCGGCGCTGGTTCACATTTACATAACAAAGAAGAACTAGAATTTTATGACTAACGTCTAAAAAGTGGCCTTTTGTTTGCTTAATCCAAAGACGAAGAAAAAACAGGCAGTGAAGCAGTGGAGGTCAGTGGGGGAACTGTTTTACTGTTACATAACATATCGTTGCTGTCGGGTGGAAACCTCATAAGTCAGTTTTTGTTTTGTTTTTTGTCATAAAGCGATTCTATTGGTCAGTCTTCACATTGGCCTGTTGATTTTAAAAAGATTTAACCAATGAAAAGTGTTGAAAATGGCTTGTGACTACATCTCTGAACTCCATTCATTTATTCAGGGGTATTCAATTAAAAATCGCTGAGGTCCAGTTATATAAATTTCCTCCAAGTAAAATGTCTGAACCGAGGTCTAACTTGTGTCTTTGAACCTTCCCCTATGTCCACATTTTCATATGGTTTCAGCAATATTTATTGTCAATTTTCACTGCAGGAAATGTTTAACAGAGTGCACAGCCTGCTCTTTTACCAGAAGTAAAAGTAGTCCCAGGCAAATACATTTAAGGTCTTTATTTCAGATTAAAGAAAACAGAAACCTCAGAATAAAATTTTTAAAAAAATCCAAAAACATGCAAACAGAGGTGAATAAGCTCTTCTTCTCTTTGCCTCAAATGGGCTACTAACAGATAGGTAAGGGTTTGCCTTCTTTTGACTTCCGCATTTGTTGGATAGCGACAGAATTCCCTCCACACTGCCACCTACTGTTTCGGCCCTGTAACACCCACTCGTACTCAGGCACGAGCTTGTGAACGCAACATCTGTGGGAAAGGTGTGAACGTATCCAAGTACAGTATGGACTCGGGTACGCAGTGTCAAAGCGCCCTAAAAAACAACTGTTTTCCACATCAACTTTCCTTGTTTTGGAGCGAGTCATGCTATCATCACTGTCTCTTCCTCTCTGCTCTGGTGTGCGTGCCACACAGGGAAAACAAGCAATTTGATTGGCTCATCTAAGTGAAGCTATTGTTGTATTAACTGGAGTAGCAGCACCCACTGTCTATATCTGCCACCATCGGAAAAAATACTTCATAAAAATGATCTATTCTCGTGAATTTATCAGAGATTGGTCACGGGTCCAGACAGAACCAACACTGGGTCCGGGTCCAGACCAAGGTCCGCCATTTGGTGATGCCAAATTAGAATATACATAATTTTTCCAGTTTCCTAAAAAATAACCGTTTTGGACATTAGAGGTTTCCGCCCAACAGCAACGATAAGTTGTAAAAGACTTTGCTGAGATAAGCCTGTTGTAAACTTCCAAACTAAACATAGCAGGTAAAGAAGTAACAGCACACTTTAATGTTTATGTTGCTTTGTTGTGAGTCATGTTTGACTAATCACACTTCCTATGAGATCCATGTGTACAGGGAGTATCTGAGAACTGTGTTTAAAATCATTTTATTATAAATACCATGTGTGGGATTCTGCATCTTCACTGAATCATCCCTCTTTATTTCTGTCACATCACAGGGTTTGCAGTGAGACCTCCCTGCTGACATCTGTAACCTTTTATACATACTTTCTGATGGTTTACAGACATATGGACCAGGACATGTAGCCTTATACAGTATTATAAGATAGCTGCTATTTAACACTGTCATTCACGGTCTCCACTTCATTTTTAATCCGACCTATCTAACATCACACTGGTTAGTTTTTGTTTTCAGATTTGTATTATCTCTACTTACCTTCAGGGAGTGTTTGAAGCTGTAGGATGGCGTCTTCTCGTGTCCGTCTGTGGTCTCCTCGCGTTTCTTACAGAACAGCAGCATCTTGTCGTACAGGAACAGGTGCCTCTGCATCGGCTTAAACCTGGCCAGATCCTTCACCTGAAATCAGTTGAAACCACTTAGCTACTCAGCTAAAGTGCATCTCTTCGTACAACAGTTCACTGAGGAGCAGTGTTATGCAAGTTACTTCCAAACTGTAATACATTACAGATTACTTGTTACTGTTATTTAAAAGTAATTCCTTACCTTACAATATCACTGTCTCAGAATTGTAATAGGTTACATCACTCCTGTACTATTTTTGAGCTACATACCCCCCCCAATACAAGATATAGGAGAGCCTTGGGATGCATAAATTTGTGCACTAAAGTACATGTGGATGAACAGTTCAGTAAGTAACGCTACGGTCTATGACAGATGTATTCAAATCAACTCCTCGAGGGTCAGTATCCTGCATGTTTTACATATTTCCCTCTTCCATCACACCTGGAAGCCATTACATAATTATCAGGCTTCTGCAGAGCTGGAGGATGAGCTGATCATTTATTGAGGCAGGTGTGCTGAAAGAGGGAAATATCTAAAACATGCAGGACACCAGCCCTCAAGGACCAGATTTGAATACCCCTGGTCTGCGATGTTCGAATCCCAGCAGGAAAACTTGCACTTTTAAAAACATTTTACATGTTCAAACAGGGTGTGTGACGCCAAGGATACCGGTAGATAAATCCGCAATTGATAAAGAATTCTAACTGGTCATAGAAATGTTAGCTTACTTTATCAATGCTGATCACAGGGATCATGCTAACTAGCTTCCAGAGGGGGAGAATCCCAGCTCAACAAAGTAAAAGTCCTGCCATGTGTTTGTTCCAACCACTCACTGAACCAGCCCTTTTTGATGAACACAACTCCTCATCCAGGTAGATGCGATAAATAGTGGAATCACCTGTGTTATGTGAACAGGTAGAACCAATACATGGCAGAACTTTTACTCTGTGGAGCTGGGATCCTCCACCTCTGCTAGCTTCTTGAAAGCAGGGTTAGGGTTAGTAATGAGCATACGTTCATGTTGTGAATGTACTGTCTTCTGTCATCTTCACCCATTGGCTGAACATTAACAGGAAGTGGATCTTTCCTGCTGCATTTTGGATTCCTTAAGGCAGTGTTTTTCAACCTTAGGGTCGGCACCCCACGTGGAATTCAAATGGGGTCGCCTGAAATTTCTAGTAATTGATAAAAATAAAAACTTACTAATAAAAAATCCATGGTGAGTTGAGAGAGACAATCACAATCCATAAAAGACATGACAAACACTGAAGTTGAAACTGAAGCACTGTGGTACTGTTTATCTGTCAAATGTTCAAATTGAAGCACTGTGGTACTGTTTATCTGTCAAA
>JAPQRP010000020.1:19041173-19056270 GCA_037367295.1 Apogon hyalosoma
TTACTCAGAAATAGGGTTGAAGATGGACCTGTGGAGTTGAATTAATGAAGAATTCAGACCCAAGCAGAGCATTTACCGTTTATGTAGACCACAGGGATTTGCTTTAAAATGCATAATTCCATTTACAAAAGCAAAATATCACTCCTTTAAAGTCACTTTATATGCACTCATCTCCTCCAAGAGGCACAGTTTAGATATGGCCCAAAACTAAACAAACTGATCCACATCAAACATCACTTTGCATCATGTATGATCATGCACATCCTGTACAATGATACAAACATTTCTACTTCCCCTGCACACTGGCTCAGTGGACAGGAAACAACTTCTGAGACTAATCACACTGACTAGGGTCACTGGCTGATCACAAAAAGATCGTTAGCTCAGATAGAGGCACTTCAAAAGGCCATACTCAGTATAGAACACATAAAATAACAAATACCCCCTGTCACTGGGTGATTTTTAAACAAGTATGGTTTTGACCCACTGACTTTTTGAAGAATAGTTGAGAGTTACTGGTTAACAGATTATTTGCCCCCCCTTATTCATGAAGTGAACACATGGTAATATACATGAGAATAATGAGAGAATATTTGAGGATGGACTAAATGTACGTGTTATATGTGCAGTGATCAATTTCTTTAGACTCAGGTTTAGGTTAACCATAAAGACCCAGTGATATTTTTGTGTGTTTCCATACTAATTTTTCTCTCTATTGAACCTTTCTTAAGTGATTTATCATCATTTATTGTCATATTATCTTCTGTATTTTGCATTTTTCAGTGTAAATCATCTATTTCTCCTTATATTTAATTAGCTGATCATACAGATGTTCATGAAAATTCAAAGGTTGTTGTATCAAAACAGAGAAAACTGAAGAGAAAGTGTCTTTTTCAGCAAATCTATCAATAACTGAACATCAACAAAGTGTCTCCATCAACTCTCATTAGTCGCTTTTCTATTGACCCTCAAACTGCATGAATATAACTTGCTCATAAAAATGTACATAATGGAAAAATGAGAATTTCACCAAATTCTCGTTTTTCGATTAAAAGTTTTTGTGCTGGCAAGAGGTGGTTTTTCAGGTGTAGTGCAAAACTACAATGGAAAGACCTTTTTCTGCAACTAGAGTCACATGAATAAAAAACAAACAAACAAACAAAAAAACAAAAACAGATGTTGATGGACTTTACAAGCAAAGAAGAAGAGTTTTAAAAGAAACATGGCATGGTATGTGTGGACACCAGGAAAAAAAATCTTTTTTTTTTTTTTTTTTTAATTTAGCACGGGTTAGAGGGGTAATATATAATAATAATGAAAATATTTGTAAATCAACACAATATTTACATTTGTCGCCATGTTTATGGAATGACTTCTCATGTCATCTCACATAATAAATAAAGAAATCATCGCATTTGTGATTTAATGGAAAAACCGACATTACGCACTTCTTTATTTTCGACATTTAGTAAATATTGGTAAAGTTTTGTGCATATGTCCGATTTGAAATCCACTATTGATCAAACTCCATGGGTTTCACTGCTGAATCAATGTTGTAGAAGATGACAGTGTTTCCACAGTAACTACGGAGCCTCTGAACGTCCAAATGGGTCATATCTGATGACCATGAAAAGATGACAAACTGTATTTTACACCAATTATTTACATGCATTGATAGGATTAATGAATCAGCAGTTATTAAATATTTTAGCTCAGTAGATGCTTTTCATCACCAGTAAATGTTTGGGTCTTTATGGGTTAAAGCAGGATGGAGAATGTATGGTTAAGCTGCTTCTGTTTGCGGTGAAGTGAGATAAAGATGCAGCACATTCCTTGAAATCAGGGACTTTTGATCACAGAGTGTGGGACAGAGCAAAAAGTCTACAGTTTCCAAAACCTAGTCACACATTCAGAAACCAATGCAACACACAGTTTATGATGCGAATTTAAAAAATATTACTGCGATTCAGACTGTTTTGATGTCTGTATTGAATGTATATATTAAAGCCTCTGGAAATGTGGTTTTAGCACAAATGCACATATGTTAAAAGTTAAGTTTCATTAAAAAGTTCATTGTAATGTTTCTACAGAAGGCATTTTAGCAATAGGTATATGACCACTTGAACATTTTGATAATGTTAAATAAAGATACGCAAATAAGACATGTATCTCTGAGGTTAACAACTTACATTAACAATCTCTGATTTATAAAATGGGTAGTAAATGAAAAGATAATGTTGTTAGTGTGAACAAAACCATTAATCAAGCATGAATTGTTATTTTGGAAAGACTGTGTAGAAAAAAACCCTGTAAAAGTACTGATTAATTCTATTCGCTAGAGTAAAAATGAAAAAGTGCATGCTCTGAAATAATCTCAAAGTATAACAGTACACCATTTTAACACAAAAATAAAATTAAAAAACAATATATTGAAAACCATCTGCAAATATTAGTACAAACGTCTTACGACTTTTGCGTCATTTTCATCATTTTACACCTCTTATATCATCTTTATCTTGTTCTATCTTTTCTATTGTTTTACGTTAAGACTAAAATGATGAAATTACGACAAATGTAAATCACATTGAGTACAGATATTTGTTTTAAAATTAAGGAGTAAACATGAAAAATTCTCTTATGGTCATGGAAAGGTGCTGTCCCACCCACTCATGCTCAGTGGTTGGAGGACCTCATGTCTTATCTTGGTCTGGAAAAAAACACCTGCTATTCACTTTACATCTCAGATATGAAATTTGATAACATAAAGGGCCCCTTTATGACTTTCCTCCACAACTGAAAAACCCTCTGACTTCTGCAAATTCTAACTGGACACCCAGCTCATTATTCATTGTATCACGTGACGCTCTAAAGCCAGTAAATCAATTGTTTCTTTTTTTTTTTTTTTTTTTGGGAGTTTGATGTTTATTTTCTGTTTTGAAAAATTTTGTCTCCAGTTGAACGTGTACTGTGTCTTTTCTTTCATGCCAGAAAATCAATAAAAATATTTGATTTAAAAAAAGTTCTCTGACTGTCTTATGTCCCATACTGACCTCGAAGCCGGTGATGGCGATCTGGTGCATGGAGTCGTTGACAGACTTGATGATGTCCAACATGGTGGCCAAAGCCTCCTCCAGCTCCGCCGTCCCCTCTCCCTTATTGCACTTTAACATCTCCTGCAGACATGAGAGGAGAGGCAGGCAGAGTTAATCATTACACAGATAAGCTGAAGTTTCAGGGTTATCTGGTTGAGGATGTCGGGAAATTGGCCTCTCTGTTGTTGTGCAAACCGTTGTTGGAAACTTAAGACAGGCCGCAGAGGAAAAGCCCTTAGAAGGGTGGTGAAATACAAAGAGTGTAATAGTTAAAGCTATAAAACATTATTAAGAAGTAAACATTTAGCAAATGTAGCCTATAATTTTAAAGCAATGTCTAATTTAAAGTTAAGTGGGAAACACTTTATGTAAAAGTGCATATATTCATCATTATCTAGTTGCTTATTAGCATGCAGATTAGTAGCATAATGGCTCTTTTATTATTAAGCCTGATGTCTTACTTTCCTAAACTGTACAAAACAAAGCACCGTGATGTTCCTTATTGGTTTTCAGGCCCTTCAAGGAGAAAATGTGAATTATGTGCATTTCCATAAACAGGTTTGGGATTCGAAAAAATGAATAGCATTATTTGAGAGTGGCTGTGAATAGAGTAGAAGAAATCAATGCAAAATTCCAATTAAAATGGCTGTAATGTAGTTTTATGGATGACAGTGAGGAGTAGTTTAACCTTTTGTGTTACCAGCTACGTTTTCCCTCTTCAATGGGAAGAATCCAGAAAGAGCTTATCATGCAGAAAAGCATTTACATCTCCCATCAAAAGCATGAACTATTCCTCAAACAAAGCAAAAATTCCCCACTATTTTCCTTTCTGACAATTTTTTTTCGAAGGTGTTTCAGCTTTATTCGTTTTTAGAAAGATTGGACTTTTGAAGTTTTATGATGTCATTACTCTCAATAGAAACGTGCAGATGGGTTTCAGATTAGTGAAGCAGAGTTCTTCGCCTAAATCCTCGCTGAGGCTCTGGGCTCACATTGAGCTCTGAGAAGCTCCTGTGGGGGATTATGTGAAGCAATTATCCACACAATTACACTGAATAATGCTCTCTTATTAATGCACAAACATATAAGTCAAACAACATTTGGATGACAGGTTTTTCAGATGCCGTGCAGCTAAATAAAAAAATTAATAAAAGTCAAAAGATGTGCTGTAGTGTCATGCATTCTAGGGTTATAATGTACCTTCAGCATAAGCTGGTATTTGGTGATTCTCTGGACCGGCTTCAGCAGGTAAGCGTCCAGGGACAGCTTGTGGTCCAGCTTCTTCTGGCATTCCTGTCATCGCAAACATCCATCATCAGTGTCCATCATCAGCGGAAGTCAATATATGTTTTGGTTATCATTTCATTTTGTGTTAGTAACTGTAACATTTAACACCACGTAGGATGGAAAAAACTGTGTAATCGCTAATAAGAACTTAATTTATAAGACTTGAGAGCTCATGATATTCTCTTTTTTAATTTCATGGAAATCCAGCTTCGGTGAAACATGGTAGAATGTTGGCGTAGGCTGATGCTTTGGCTACAGATATGTGGTGAATATGCAGCAGAATTAAACCCTTGTAAACAATTGTTGCACATTTGCCTCAGTATTCCAGTATAACGTAATGAGGTGCTCTTTATGGATGTACATATGTTACCTGCTTATCTATGATTCATGGACCAATTTCAATGGCCTGTTTCATCACATTCTACTGGATTTTGGATCATTTTTGTGTCATTTGAATTGCCAACTGGAATAAGATCAAGGTCAAATTTATTTATATCGCACATTTAAAACAACACAAAGTGCCCAAAGCGCTGTGCAAATCTGCAGATACATATGCTAAAACTAGTAAAATAAGACTAAATACAAGATATGACAAAACTGATAAAAATGGAAACACAGTAATAGGATAATAGTAGCTGATCAAATAGCATCAATAAAACAATCTACATATCTGAGACTGGAAAATTAGTTTAATTACTAGTATGACAACTATGAAAATTAGGCCAAATGTCTCTAATTTGCATCATTGCTATTATATGTGCTATATTCAAATCAACAATCTCCACTTAATTTAGCATCCGCTTGACAGCAACAACACAATTCTTTTTTTTTTTTTATATAATTGTAAATACATTTAGATAGTAAGTGGCTATATGAGACACAGACAAAAACAATATTTTTGGAGTTTGTCATCTGTACAACATTTGAACCCATCGTAATACTATGAAAGTTGTGTAATGAGGGTAGATCGCGATAAGTTACTGAGCATCTGCAAGCTGTACTAGTAAAATAAATGCCAACAGTGTCATGACAGGTCTTCTGTCAATAAATCTCAGCTTTTGCATGAGAATTTATGTTTACTTCTTTGCATGAACGATGATAATAATGTCCTTAAATGCTACATGCATCATAGGACTTAAGACTTCAGCTTCTAGAAGTAAGTGATGAATTAGACGTTGCCTCCCAAACAGAAGGATGCTACAGTTTGTCTGAAAATGGCCGTCTGCTGTATGTGTGAGTTACCTGAAAGAAGAGGCTGTCTCCACACTGTCTCCACAGCACCTCAGAGCGAGGCTTATTCTGACAGTACTTCTCGTACACCTGCAGCTCCTCTTTCTGACAAAAAAAAAAAAAAAAAAAAAGGCAGGACAGAATGAAGAGACGGTCTGAAAACATCTCTGAGCACACTCTGGTCAGTGTCAGTCAGTTGAAAGATAGGATTTGTGAGGGGAATGCTACAAAATTCTTTACAAAATTGACACTCCTTGTTTTTTTGTTTTTTTTTTTTCTTTCAACCAGAGTTAATGTAGTTTTACAATTTTTTTTAAATTTAGTAATTCAGTTTGGTTTGACTAGTTTCTGGTGTCATCTTAATTTTTTCATTTAACTATACATGTGGTTTACACACTGTTGTCTGAAAAGTTGAAATAAATTATGTTTACCTCTTCTCATGAAATAACTGTGACAAAGGGACTTATTTTTGAAACTGTAACTGGGGCTCAGTATGTAATCAGGTGATTACTGATGTGTATAAATAGAAATAAAAAGAGGAATGTGTCTGGAAACAAAATTATTCCACCTTCATTGGAATCAGCGTATTATATTTTCCTGATTACATATTTTGTATATTAAATGTAATACTAGAACAGCATAATATAGAAATGCACGTTTCTACTTCCTCTTTTGCGTTGACCATCAGTTACTCACCCTTTTGAGAAAACAGGTTCCAACCAGCTCTGGTTTCTCAGCACAGTTCTCCAATTCCCTCAGAAATGTCCTGCAGGTAACGAAACCACAAACACAACTCACTCAAAATACACTCTTTGTTCTGGATGGGGATGAAAATAAATTAGCTAATGCATATACAAAGCGAAGCCCTGATAAGGGATTTAACTCTGTTCATCTGTCGACATTATCAGACTAAATACTACTGTGCTGTCTACAGTTTTCTGCTTCCAACTCCAAAGCGATGGTTCCATTGCTACCTAAATTAAATAGTCTATGAAAACTGAAAATAGAAGAGCTTTTATCATATCTGTAGGATCAAATAAGGTCGGTGCTGGAATGGATCAGCTGGAGAGATGCCGTACTCTTCTGTGATTGGCTGTGTCACCACAGAGAAGGAGTTAGCTAACATCAACAAATGATCAAATCCTATGCAAATACCATATAAGCACACAAGCATTGCAAATCTTCCATATCATTAGCCTCATAGCATAATTGTTATTATTTTTGGGCAAATTGTGATATCTGCATAACGACTCTCTTAACACTGCTGATTCAGTTTTCTTCATTGGCTATGACCTGAAAACTTGCTATAAATGCTAAATGCTATAATGCTTACAATATTGAACTTTTAAATGCAATAATTATGAACTAAATGGCCCTAAAATGTAAATATACAGGTCAGTCATAGAGTTTGTTTAGTTTCCTTGGGAAAAGTCCATAATTATCTTTCAATATATTGTAAATTCAGTGATCTGAGAGGACATGAGACCTCAGCGTCTACTCTTTGCAACACCCTGACTTTGTCTAATCACAGGTGTTCTCAGACAGGTAGGAGGATTAAACACATGACTGACAGCTGTGATTCCCATTCAATAATCAGATTCTGTCGGCTGTTACTCACATGGAAGTTTAGAGAAGTGGCATCATTTTTCCATAACGGCATGGAACAACAAGTCATCTATATTTATGTTAAGTCTTCTGATTGGGACCAAGAAGAGAGAGCTATAGACTGAAGGAGTGGATTTTCATTTTCAGTGATTTCAGCTTCTGAACATTATAAAACCTCTAAAGTCTGATTTCTTTACTCTAAATCGGGGCTGTCAAACATAAGGCGGGATGAATTTACAAAGCGAAAAAATTACACTGAAGATATTAACAGTCAAGGGTGTCAAAGTGGTTCTAGTTAGTGAGTGGGAGAAGTAAAATAATAGCGTAAAATCCTAGAAATAATGACAAATTCAGTTTTTCCTCTTTGTTTTAAATGTAAAAGACTGTAAAAGTAAAACCACATTATGAAACTAAACATTTCAAAACTATCCTTTCGCAAAAAAATGCGATTAACCCGAACAACCTTGAACAATCTGAAATTTCTTACGAAAAATAAGAGCAGTTTTAACAATGCTATGCCTGTTAAATACTTTGTGTCTTTGTAGATCCACTGTGACGCTAAGATGGGGTATAATATAGGAAGAAATGTCAGGTTCATATTGTAATTTTACTTTTTTGTGCTAAAACAAAGAAAAAAAAGTTTGTATTATTTAAAGGTTTTTATGCTCACATTGGGCTGTATGTGACTCATCAACCAAAATGAGTTTGAGTCCCTGCTTTATGTAGCCCTATCTGACTATGGCTATGTTACAGTTATGTTGCTGAAATCAGTCTTTAAAATATTTTCAAAGTAGTGAAAGCCTGCTTTAAAACTTGTTGAGTGTCACTAGATGCAATTATTTGCATATTCATGTTACAGTTGTATAACTAATATCCATTAACAGTGCCAACAATGTAGGTTATTAGTTACAAAGACTATAGAAATATTGCTCTCAGTTATTAAAGAAGGAATCCCAGTTGAAGTGATGCATCCATTTGCACCTGGCTGCTGTCTGGTTGATTAAAACAGGCTGCTACTTCACCAAAAAGCACAGACACCCAGCGGCACAAAAGCATTAGGGAGCATATTTTACTATGACAACAGAACATCCCTACAGCCATTCCATTTTATGACCAAACAATGACAGGAAACTGCACCAGGGGAAATAGTAGTGTCCAGTGTTTTTCACTTTTGACCCAAATCTCAGTCTGTGCTGCTTTGACTGTTAGAACTACCTATTATGAGTCAAAAAGCTGTGGGTAAATGTAAATGTAAGAACAAATTGGTCCAGTGTGGGCTCTTTAATTAATAAAAAGGGAAAAAAAAACAGGTAGATTAAACAAAGAAAAAATCCCAGGCAGTAAAGACACCTACATGTCACACTTCCACCAGCGGAACGATGAAGCAG
This sequence comes from Apogon hyalosoma, assembly GCA_037367295.1. Taxonomy (NCBI): domain Eukaryota; kingdom Metazoa; phylum Chordata; class Actinopteri; order Kurtiformes; family Apogonidae; genus Apogon; species Apogon hyalosoma. The sequence goes on from JAPQRP010000020.1 coordinate 19,049,776, forward strand.
AGCAGAGAGAGGGGAAAAAGAAGGGTACAGAAAAAAAAAGACAAGACAGAACAGGAAGCAGCAAAGGAAGAGAGGAGGGGAAGTGTAGGAATAAAGCCAATAGATAGAGATAAGACGGGGAAGGGAAATTTTTTTGGCTTGCGGGTAGTTATCTGCCTGCAACATCTGTGATGTGTCTGAATTGTTCTTCTTGTTGACAGCTGCTTGAATAACTATCTTGTCGGTGCAGAGGCTTTAGTTTGCGCAAGAAGTCATTTACACCAAAAGACGTGGAGCCATACACAGCATAGACCCTGCACCCGCTGCAGGTGGTCCGACAGCACATAAAACCAAATGAATGCCTCGAGCTGAATTATCCATGTTTGCATCCACACCTTTATGCAAATAGGAGCTGGCTACTGAAAATAAGCCTATTAGTAGTAGCTACATCTTTTAATTACCCGTCTGAAGTAAAAATTTTATTTTTAATTTGTTTGATTGACCCCAGCCCCCTCAACACCCACCCCTAAAAAACAATTAAGCATCAAATTAGACAGAGTTTTATTTTAGTCAACCACTAATACGCCCTAACAATGAAAAAAAGCCTGCTGTAAAAAAGAATAAAAGACTAAAAACATGCCTGTCTTTATTTCAAGCTGATTATACCAACAATAAATGCATACTTATGAATGTGATGTTAGATCCTCCTAAATCCTTGTGCACCCTACCTTAAATTGTGGGGTTTTTTTTAACTTTTATTTTTACAAATCTGTTTTATTCCAGTGAAAAATATGACACCCTCACTTGCAGACTATTGTAGAGTTGAATAATGGACAGAAAACTGAGAAGCTGACCTTTTGTATATAAATGCTCTCACATGAGTATTTTATCATATTATACAATTTTGTTAAATAATGTCATTTATTTATTCATTTTTCCGAACCACTTAATCCTCCAGAGGGCTGTGGGGATGTTGGAGTGTTACCAGTCATCACAGACCAACTGGACATGAGTGACAAATATTAACACATCCTGTCAAACTATTCCTAAGATACTGTGGTTATAAAACATATGGGACAAACAGAAACGCCTCATTGTAGAGATGTATGAGTGTATTAACTTTTTATAGGCCACTTATTGAAATATTCTGAAATAAAAAATGTTAACCTTAGTGTGTTATTAGACATGGTCATCTCCCTCCTTTTGCCTTAAACATCTGAGCAGCACTTGCTAAAAAGTAAAAACATGCAATTAAACAACTGTTATAAGGTCATAAACTGACAAAAATCACTCATATTCACTATTTACAGCTTTAAAATGTCTATAAAATCTCTCTGAATCACTGTATAATGTTATGAAAGCCACCAAGCTTCTGGACCTCACTGATGCACGGGATTGGCCCCATATTTAATGTTTGAGGAAATTACCAAAAATAGTCACTCGCCTGATAAAGGGTTAACTCACATATCCCAGACCTTCACAACTACATACAGTTGGTGGTAAATGTGGATGTTTCACCTTATTTCTCATGTGGATATGCCACTGATCATCAGACGGTTTCATTTGGAGAACGAACACAGGTAAAGTAAAGTGTCACCTACTGTGAAGATGTAAATGAGGATGAACATTGAACCAGTCAACGTGTGTCCACAGAGACACAGTAACAGTAACACAGAGACACATGAGCACATTGCCAGTGTCCTGGGTGTGAGTCATTTACCACAGTCAAATTCGAGCTACAGCATCTAATTATGTTTTGCAGGGAGATTAGATAAATAAAAGTATGTTACACCCCTCGATATTTGCACTTTGTAATGTGCCTCCCATTATTTAAACAAAACAAAACAAAACAAAACAAAAACTTCACGGTTGGTTCTAAGTTACAAAGAAAACACTAAGAACTGACTAAACTTGAGTGACACAAACTGACTCTGCCTTTGCCAAACAGAGGAAAAGTCTGGGAAATAAAGGATGTGGGTGACTGAGAAAGAGAGACAGTGAAAGACAGTGAGAAAGAAGTGTGGCAATGGTTGATAACACTACTATAACTAATACTAACTTTGAGAGTGCAAGCTGTGTATTGGAAATATGAATGCACTGACTGTTTTAGATCTGAGAATGCTGTATGGTTGTGTTCTGATCATTTTTATTCTACATCTATATTTTAATATTTGATACTGGACTTTGTTATACTTTCCTGATATATAAAAATATAATGGTAATTTTACTACCAAAACACTATTCTATTCTATTCTATTCTATTCTATTCTATTCTATTCTATTCTATTCTATCTCATGCTATGAAAATGTCATATCCTATGCAGAAAAATAACATAGACAAAAATAATTAATTTCCAATTCATTTTAATTTATTAATCTTTATTTCTTCACATATATTTTGAAACATTTACTATAAACTATATACTACATACACTATACTGCCACAAGTAGTGGGACATCTGCCTTTATACACACATGAAGTTCAGTGATGTCCCATTCTTAATCTGGAGGCTTTAATATAAAGTCGGCCCCCTATTTGCAGCTATAACAGCTTCAGCTGTTCTGAGAAGGCTCTTCATGAGGTTTATGGGTATGTTCATTGGAATTTTGGACCATTCTTCCACACGTGCAGTTGTGAGTTCAGGTACTGAGAAGGCCTAGCTCTGCTGGGTTGAGGTCAGGACTCGGTGCAGGTCAGTCAATTTCCTCCACACCAAAGACTCTCATTCATGTCTTTATGGACGTTGCTTTGCACACACACAGTCATATTGGAATAGGAAGGAATCATCCCCAAACTACTCCCACAAAGTTGGGAGCAAACCAAATGTCTTGGTATGTTGAAGCATTAATAGGTTCTCTCACTGGAGCTAAGGGGCCAAGCCCAACCCCTAAAAGCAGCCCCACACCATAATCCCCTGTTCAACAAATGTTATACTTGGCACAATGCATCAGGCAAGTACCGCTCTCCTGACGACCGCCAAACCCAGACTGGTCCATGGGATTGTCAGTCAGAGAGGCGTGATTGGTCACTCCAGAGCACAGTGTCCACTACTCTAGAGTGCAGTGGTGATGTGCTTTATGCCACTGCATCTAAGGCTTTGCATTGCACTTGGTGATGTAAGACTTGGGTGCAGTTGCTCGGTAGAGATGTAATGAGTACAGATTTTGATGCTATGATTATTTTCAGAGAAATAATCGCGGTTTCATGATTTCTACGCTTATTTTGCGCAAATTCATGTCACAACAGTACTTATTAGGGCTGTCGCTTTTTAATCAAACTTATTTATTTATTATTTACTTATTTATTATTTTATTTAATCAAAATATTAGTTCGCGCATGAGGTGAAAACTTCAAATTTGAACTGTAATTACCTGTTCGAACGTCAGCTGTAATCTCTACAGGCGTGTCAGACTATTTTATGCAGTTTGCTTTGTGATCAAACAAAGCGTGTTTACTGCATCAATTCACAGGTTAACCCTCCCAAAGCTTGTATGGCAGTTTGAGCTGCTGGAGAAGAATGGCCTTACTCTACCAAAGCTATGTAGCCAGACTGTAGTGAATGGGTTGTGTAATGGTAGCCTGAAGATGCATAGATGACGGTAGCGAATGCAAAATCTATGGAAATGAAAGTAAGCTCACATTTTACCCGCTTTCGAGGTGGAAATAGATTGTGTTCTTGAAAAGTGGCAAGAGACAGATGGTCAGCTTATGTTACCTACCCAGGTAACCCTAACCCTAACCCTAACCATAACCCTAAAAACTGTTCTTGCACTAATTTCAAGGCCGCACAAAGTTTGGACGTTTGTAGCGATTTGCAGAATTTTAACGACTTCTGCACAATGTGCGCCACAGCAAGCACTGACCCTGCTCTGTGATTTTACATGGCTGACCACTTCATTGCTGAGTTGCTGTTGTTCTAAATTTCTTCCACTTTGTTATACCACTAACATTTGACTGTAATATATTTAGTAGTAAGGACATTTCATAAATGGATTTATTGCACAGGTGCAATCCTATCACAGTACCATGCTTGAATTCACTGAGGTCCAGAGAGTTAACAATTGTAGAAGCAGTCCACATGCCTAGGTGGTTGATTATATACACTGATGATCATGGAAGTGATCGGAACGCTTTCATTCAATGTTTTGAGGATGTGTCCCAATACTTTTGGCAATGTAGTGTATATTAGTCCACATGTTCATTAGAAAAACGTGCTACTCAGTGTGCATTGTCTGATTTATTGCTTCTGGTTGATATTAAGAAAGTGATTAGATGGAACATTTCCTGCTTCAAACGATTCTATTCTAATGTGATTTTTTGGAGATGAAGCAGTGGCTGGGAGGAGACATTAGACAACCTGAAACAAAATTTGACAAACTAAACCACAAAGTATTCATCTGTAACAACAGGACCAGAGCAAAACAAAGCTCACAGAGACAACCAGTGTCAAATCAAAGTTGTATTTGCCCTCATGGATAGATAGGTAGTGGGTGTGGCATTTGGACATTGCAACCAAATCTGATAATGTAGCTTTATGTAGTGAATCCTTAAATGATCTTTCCTTGCAATTGAGAAACACAGAAGAGACAGAACATCCGGTCTTAAGTCCTAAACGTCTTGGTCTCGCCTCATTCTAGAAATACCTTGGTCTTGGTCATGACTTGGTTGTAGTTTAGCTGGTCTTGACTGTAACATTAGTGTAAAGTATATGGCAGACTTAGGTAAAAAATGCATGTGGCATACCTGTTGTGGAATTCATATATCTCTGGCAGGTTCCCGAACAGTACATCTCTTTTATTCTCCAGGGAAGGAGGGATAAGGTGGCTGAGCTCTGAGTTATCCAGCTCTGCAAAGTAGCCCTGAGGAACAAGAGGACAGGATAATGAGACAGCAAAGAAGAAAAAGAAAGCACAGCGCAAAATTAGCTATTATAATTCAACTGGCAGAAAGACCATTGCTACTAATCATTTCAATCTGTCTGCCAGAGATCATTAACCTTCCCACATGTGTGGTGTCAAACTCAATCCACGGACAGTGACCTATGGGTGGGGAAAATGAATTATAGACTAATGTACACTAACACACCATGCTCTGTTTCATGTAATCAATACAGTGTACAGTTGGAATTGATGTGTTCGCATCCACTGTGAGCTGTGTAGCACAAAGGAAACCCATGGGACTGACTAAGCCAAGAGATCATCTGAAGTTCACATGCTGATTGGAGTCTGGGCTGGATTTATGACAAGAACAAATGCACTGTTCTTTCTACGCAATGGAAATCAATTCAACGTACTGAGCTCAGGGATGCACCTGCAGTCATTGTGTTATTGAATATGTGGAGTGGAGACTATAAAGAATGTCTCTGTCTATACAATCCAATACTAAGACATATGTGACTCAATCCACCGTGGTAGACTACATTTTCTATTTATATATTTCTGTTCATTATCAAAGTGAATAAGTGTGTCGATATAAAAAGTCGGTGTCACTAATTCTCCACACTAGCAACAGTAAATTGCAGCCGAGGAAGAGACTTAAATCTGTGGAAAACAACTTGTATATTGTGATGAAAAGCAAAGTTTCAGCTGCAAGAGGGCGAAGAGTGAATATGACCCTGAGTCGGATTTTGTGTTTCTGCAGTGATGACTGAAGACAGACCGGAACCCAACTGTTTGGACAATAGAACGTGACACCATGGAAACCAAAGCAAAATATCATTTAGAATCAAAACAGCTTGTACACATGAAGAAAGTATGTTTTGTTACAGTTGCATGGTTTATTATTTATTATCATCATCATTGATAATAATAATAACAATAATGATGATGATGGTGATAATAATGGATGATGAATTCATATAGCACTCTAGGCACTCAAAGCACTTTACACTGAATCCATTATTCATTCAGTCCATAGATACACACTGGTGATGGTAAAGTACATATTTAGTCAAAGCTGCCCTGGGCTAGACTGACAGTAATATGGCTGCCAATCTGTGCCAATGGCCTCTCCATCTACCACCAAACATTAAGTCACATTCATACACAAATGTGAGTGACACTGGAGGTAAAGTGGGTGAAGTGTCTTGCCCAAGGACACAACAGCACATGACCAGTACAGGCAGGATTTGAACTGCCAACCCTCTGGTTATTGGACAACCTGCTCTACCTCCCACTGCCACAGCTGCCCCCATGTATTGTTTTTACTACTCATCGTCAGAATTAGCAGTTGTAATATTCAGATGCACTGTATGCTGCTGTAAATGCTTGCATAATCTTGGATCATGATGGTGTTAATTTGCTTGATTTTGGGTCACGACTTCATGACAAGGTGAGACATCTCCTAAAGGATCCAACTGCTCGAACTAACTCAAGCACAGTAGGATTTACAAAGAAAAGGCCTTTTCACTACAGTTTTAAGACCTTATCAGCATGCATTGTGATTACCAGAATGAAAGACATGTTTAATGGTACACACTGGTAGGGTTAGGCAGTATTATTAATTGCTGCAAATAT
>JAPQRP010000020.1:19085931-19098301 GCA_037367295.1 Apogon hyalosoma
TTTTCATGGTCATCAGATATGACCCATTTGGACGTTCAGAGGCTCCATAGTGAACATGGAAACACCGTCATCTTCTATAACATTGATTCACCAGTAAAACCCATGGATCTAGATCAATAACAGTGGATGGAGACACGTGGTTCATGTTCAGTTTGTGATATGTTTTACTGAAAAAGTCACTTTTTCTGTCGTTTTTTCTGTTTTTGGTATAATAACCCTCAACTTTAATCTGAGCTTTTATGAACATCTACATGATCAGTGAAATAAATATAGGAAAACACTTGATTTATACTGATGAAATACAAAATTCAAAGGATAATATTATAAATAAATGGTGATAAATCACTTAAGAAAGGTTAGATATAGAGAAAATTTAATTTGGGAACTGCCACAAAAGTAATGTTCGGTCTTTATGGGTTAAACTACTTTTTGTTATGTCACTGTATTTGCACTAATGTAATTTATACTACTCTACAGGTAGTAAACACAGTTGTGTAACATTAAATATATAGTATTAATTATTATTAAGTTCCATAAGCACAGTTTTTACCCACAAGTGGTTAAAAGTGCCCTTCCCCCTCATTCTGAATAACCATCAACCCCTGTCTAATGGACAGTGCAATACTCAGCCTACCTCAGTGCAAAAGTCATAACCCATGTACCTTGTTTTTTTAATCTTACCTTGTAAAAGTCCTATACTGCCTCTACATATCCTTATTTATTGTACATATTTCTTATCTGTAGTATAGAGTTGTCTTCCTGCATAATTTAGAAGTATTAGTATTTCGGAAGTATATGTATATTTAATATTTCATCTTGTAGCTTTTGTACATTGCCTACATTTTTTCCAGTATTTTGTGTAATATTTTTTTTGTTTTTTTGCACCAAGTGTTTTTGCTGCTAAACAGAACAGAGCTGCTAAACAAATTTTCATTGTTCCTGTAATAGTGACAATAAATATCTATTCTATTCTATTCTATTCTATTCTATTCTATTCTATTCTTGTATAAACAGTCTAATTAGCAGGCTAGGCTATTAATGCTAACATAAGCTAATATAATAAGCTGGATTTATAAATATATAAAGCACCTGCAAACTTCATCCCACACACTTGTATAATCACATCCTCTAAAGGTTTTCACCTATAGACATTTTTGTCACGTATGCTGTATTTCAACAAAATGTCATGTGTCTTTATCCTCTACATTATTTAAGTTGTAAAAAAAAAACTATGTGCTGACACCACATCACTTCCAATTCAACACCAATTTATTTGAGCATGTGCAAGTGTCTCAGTACCTCCAACATCAAGAGGAAAAGTACTTGGTGAGTTTCACATTTTGGCATTGACTTCAGACAGGAAGGGGAAGACAGTGAAATACAACAGCCCAACAGTGCTTTTCCTGCTCTGTTTGCCCTCATCAATTATGGAGGGAGCTTTATGGTCTAACATACCAACACTATCACAGCACTGACAGACTCTGTTTGTCAACAGAACAAAATAACCCCGGGCCGTGCATCAAAATTATGCATGCTGTAAACCAATTAATGAGATCAGAGTGGAATCACAGCGTAGCGGCGTACAACAGCAGGGTGGCATACTGATTAGCAAGACCCTCCTTCAGCTGCAGGGATTTTATTTAAACCATGAAACACCCCTGCTGACAAAACACTGAATCCCCATCAGCTCCAGGGTGACTGTTCCAGAGGTGACCTCTGACCTCCCTGAAGAGAATTTGGGCTGTGAATAGAATGTGTAGTTCGATGGGTGACTTTTGGAATGTTAAAAAAAAAAAAAGCTTTAGCTTGTTTGGCTGTTGTTTTGTTCATTGGTGCCACTTTATGCTGCAGTGGGGGGACATGGTAGAGCTGGGGTTAGTCTAGCTTAAGATATTCAGTATTATATGAAAAACACTTTAATTACAACTACAGTACTGTCAAGAAAAAAAAAAATCAATCTGTCAATCAAAGCCCATACAGAAGAGTAGAAGAATTCTGTTTGTCTTGTAAGAATGTTTGTGCAGCAGTAATTTACAAATCAGCCTCCAGTTGAAGGGTCCCAAAGAGACCAAAATAACTTCTGGAAAAAATGATTGGCATGGTATTTTTAGAGAAGTTTTAGCCAGAATTGTTTGGATCTAACATGTAGTGGCAATGTTAGATCCTGTTTTGACTTTAATTTTGATCCATTGTTGTTGCATTTTGTGTAGAACTCTTTTTAACCCTGGACGCATGAGTGTCTGGACCCTACACTTTTCCATAAGTGGGTCAAAAATGACCCGTGTTAAAATCAGTGTAGTTTTATGGCACATTTGTCATGTTAAAAATAATCATTTGTATTATATTTTATATTATATTGACATTTTTAGTTAGTTTAGTTTAGTTTAGTTTTTTTTTTTAATATTTGGGGAAAAAAGTGAGTGAGTGAGTGAGTGAGTGAGTGAGTGAGTGAGTGAGTGAGTGAGTGAGTGAGTGAGTGAGTGAGTGAGTGAGTCCTTTGGTCTTGCTGTAGAATGTAGAATGAATCAAAGGTTCAGATGAAATTCTATTGAAAATGAATGTGGATCATTTTTGGGGGTAGTAATCCAAACACTTCTGCCAATAACACGTTTTTTGAGGAACACCTGGAAATATGAAATAATAACAACTTTTCATTAAAAGACATTGCAAGAAAACAACCTCACCAGGTTATTTTTGACCCACTTCTGCATCTAAGGGTTAAAAACGAGCACAAGGGTTAAAAACAGTCAGGGTACCTTGATGCCTCCTTTGGCCTTGCGTATGTTCTTCTTCTTGTTGGGATCAGCTTCAGCCGTCTGCTTGCCAGTGTTGGAGTTATCTGAAGCTCTGCGCGCAAGGGCTGGAATGAATCAAGAAGAGAAAATGTTTGTTGTGAATTCCAAGGACACATACAGTTCTGGTTCATCATGAATGAGTGGGTTATATGAACTCACGCTGCTGGCCCCCTGTGGTCCTGGAAGGGTTCTTCAGTGAGGGGCGTTTGGGAGAGGACTCGGGCCGCGGGGCGACTGGTTGGACAGGTCTGGTCTGTTTGGCTGACAGCCTCTTCAGACTGACGTGGCGCTTCTCGAACATCTCCTGAACATCCTCCAGTCGCTTCAGGGCCTTCAGGACACAAGCCTGTGGGCATAAAGTCCAGGGGTAAGCGTTCTGATCATGTCTGTAAGAGAGCATCTCATTATGTCCCTACATTTAACTGCTGCTAACCTTGATATCCTCTGACAGGACAACCTCATACTGATTATGAAGGTTCCTCAGCTCAGTCAGTTGGTTCTTTTCCGCTGATTCAAGGAAGTGTTCAATGTCAGTTAGTGCTGACTCGGCCCCTTCCTGGGACTGACACTTATCCACAGCCTGAGAGGCTAGAAGGTAGATGCCGGACTCACACCACTGGTTCACCTGTAGAAACAGAAACATGTTCAAACCGAACCACAATAAACTTTACTAGTGTGTAGCAACATCACAATTCTGCCTTGGGATGACACTGACCCCAAAGGTTGCAATGGATTTTATGTTACATTGAAAATCACAGGGGGCTACATTTTTATTTACATCTACACTTTTAATATTTCAATTAATATTTATGCTAAAAACCATCCATAGAAATTATTTATATATCAGTTCACGTTGTTGTTTTGTGTTGATGACACCTGTTAAACTGTGGTTTCAAGATTCACAGAGCCTCTCATTGTTCCCTGAAGACAGCACCCCCCCCTTCTCTGAATCTCCATTGGTTTAGACATTTCTATGCAACTTATTCATTATTCATTGTCATTTCATGTCAGTTTTACATTTCTTGAAAGTGAAGTAAAAGACAATGTTACTCAACAAAGGTATTTATTATTTATTATTTATTTTAGTTGTTTGTCTATTTATTCAGCTATTTTTCACGTTACACTACTTTTGTGAACAAAACAAACTGCTAAAACAGTCTCTAATCTCCACATTTCTATTTATATTAGTAAAGGTGTGTTTTCACAAGCTACTTCACTTTTTTCCAAAATCTGAATCCAAAATTTTTGGCTTCAGGGTCCAACATTTTCATCTCAGTGTTCCAGTACAGAGGTCTTTCTTCTACTGATAGCCCTGATAGAATGTTCTGCACATTTTGATCTACAACACACGGGGTATCAGGTTATATGAAGTGCCTCTAAAGGTGATTATACGCAGCAGGTATGGCAAACATTGCAAAAAAAAAAAAAAAGAAAAAGAAGCCTCCTAAGGGTTTTTACCTGTTTAAGCAGTTACGGTAAACGTAACCCAAGTTCAGTGACAGTGAGATTCTGATGTGTGTTAAGAACTCAAATCGTGTGCTTACCTTATCAATGCCCATGTGTATCTGCAGGGACTTGGACAGGACATCCTTCTTTTTCTTGGCCTCGTTGCTGAAGTCATCACAGACCCTCCTGAGCTCCACACACTTGGGTCGAATGGAGTCCACAGCATAGTGGTTGCTCTGGATCAGCTGATCCCCATGCAGTGCGTGGAGCTGAGCCTTTTCTAGTGAGGCCTGGATTCAGAAAAATAACATTTACAAACACATTCACACCTCAGGGAAATGTGCCCTTGACTATTGTTCTGATGCATATATTTTTAAATGGCTTGTAATTTAACTCATAATGTCCTAAAAATAAACATATGGTGCAATAAATTAATCTTGCTCCTATTGTAGGTGGACCTTGATAATAGCAAAAAAAAAAAAAAAACACCTGGAAAATTCCCAGTAGCCTGGTCAGCTGTGGCCTGTCCTCTTTGGACTAAATAATATGATCTGACGTATTCATGAAGGTAGATTTGTGTGCAGTGATAAGACCCATTGTTACAGTTACAGAAAGTAATTAAAAATATGCTGCAATTTATTGGAAATGTAACAATAACTGCCAGACAGCTTTGCAGGTTTGGCATTCTGTATAAGCTCCTTAGCGGATACAACTAAAGCTTCAAAATTTCATTTAAGAGTTGTATATATCTGGGCATTGCTTAAAGAGTAGTAGAAAATTAATCTGTAGCAGTGTTGGTTAACAGCACAGAAAATACTGTGTCTTTTCTACAAATGTACATTTCTGATTTTAATGCAATTTTGTCCCAATTTACCCATTAAGACCCAGTGTGACTTTTGTGAAAGTTCCCAAATAAATTTTTGTCCATATTATTCTTTCTTAAGTGATTCATCACCATATATCATAATATTATCCTATATATTTAGCTTTTTTTTTTTTAGTGATTATCAGCTATATTCCTACATTTAATTTACTGTTCATGAACGATAATCATCATGATGAGATTACATTTGAGGGTTATTATATCAAAAACAGAGTAAACTTAAGAAAACATTTACTTTTTCAGCAAATCTATCATTAACTGAACATAAACCCAGTGTCCATCCACTGTCATTTATCCAACTCCATGGTTTTTACTGATGAATCAATGTTGTAGAAGATGATGGTGTTTCCACGTTCACTATGGAGCCTCTGAACGTCCAAATGGGTCTTATCTGATGACCATGAAAAGATAAACTGTATTTTACACCAATTATTTACATGGATTGATAAAATTAGTGGAACAACAGCTATTAAACAGTTTAGATCAGTGGATGATTTTGGTCGACAGTGGCTGTTTGGGTCTTTATGGGTTAATGACCATGAGGATATATTTTTCTTAACTATAACCAAGTGTCACCTCGCCTAACATTAACCTTGCATTTAATTAAAAAAAAAAAGTGCTAGCATCGTGCATTTAGCATTGACCAGATCTTGCTAAAGTGCTAGAAGTTGCCTGAGCTGATGTCGGTGTGTGTTTATAAAAGATAGCATTGCAGTTCATTTAATCTGATCACAATGGTTAGAAATGTACGTCAAGTGTTACCTAATGGAAGTCATGCATCATCTGTAAAGTGTCAGTGAACTACATTCTGTCAGTAACACATCAGACACTCATTCATTTTCATTTATGAAGCAGCAACTGTAGAATTAAGTGAAATTAAGTCTACTTTGTAAATACTAAACTGTACTTAGATATAATCCTGAGTCACTTTGCCTTTATGGTCTACACAGATCAGTGTTTACTATAGTACGTCCTGTCTATTTAGAGCATTACAGGCTATTGTTTTTCTAAAGCGATAGAAGCCTCAAGTCAATGAATGTTTTTAGTTTAAGAAAAGAAAAGGGTCAGGCATCAGTCTGCATCTGAGTGTCAGTCTAGATGTCTCTGAACATTCTGATGCATAGCCTTGGACCCAGTAAATCCTAATTTGGACAAAACATTGGAACTAGTGAGGTGAAACAATGTGAGGTTGACAAAAAAAAAAAAAAAACAGTGCAAAGAAAGGAGCAAAGAAAGAAACAGCTTGGAAGAAGGAGCTGTTTTGTTCAAGCAACCGCTACAGTGTGTGGCAACAATATGGCAACACACATTGTTATAGCACCAATGTCACTGGCTTCATAGTTTCAGGTTTGAGGTGTACATGTAAACACACTCGAAAAAATTGTCAACAATATGACGTGTATTATAATTGGACCCTTGTTCACAATACGGATATGTCAGACAAGATGTATTACTGTGCATTTTTAATTAAAGTTTAGTCAATTCAAAAACTTTAGGAAGATAAGTGAATTTTGTAACATTCTACCAGAGCCTGATTTCTTCATACTGAAGTAACTTGATGTGACACAACTTCCCGCTATTACGGCAATTTGAAATATCTTGTGCTGAAATGTTGCTCCTGTGATGTGGTTTGCAGAAAGAGTCAACACAGGAGAGTTGCAATCTGATTCCTTTCTTATGTCCCCTCCTTGTAAAAAAAAAAAAAAACATTATTAGAGATGTGTTTAGAATTATTAGTATTGGGTAATGACCTATCATGACTGGCTTCATTTTTAGGAACAGTCACATTGACCTTATATACTGTGTAGTTCATATAGAAGTCATATGACATGTGTAAGATTCTTTTTCCTTGTAAGAAATTCAGGGTTTTGCAGTAATTTAATGTGTGGTTGTAAAAAAAACAAAACAAAAAACAAATATCATTAGCCTCATAGTACATTTGCCTGAGTAAATTTTTCAGGTCATAGCCAATGACCAAAAATAATCAGCAATGTTAGGAGAGTAACATTATACAGATACCACAATTTGGTAATAAATAAATAAATAAATAATGACTCAGGGCAAATTATGCTATGAGGCTAATGATACGCTAGTGCCACTTGATAAAAGTCAATGTGAGGCTACGTCTCTGTGATATGAAAAACCTAATATCCCACATGTAGGAGTGACCCGGTGGTGCAGTGGTTAGTGAGCTCCTGCCTTCACCCATAGGTAGCTGGGATAGACTCTGCCACCCCCCTGACCCCTACCAGAAATGAATGGTTCATAAAATGGATGGATATGTATTAGTTTTGACTGACCTGAGCCTTCTCTTCCAGTGTTTTCAGTTCCTTTAGCAGTTGTTCGACTCTGGCCACACAATCCCCGGTATCTGATAGGCTGGTTAGACTGTCCATCAAACTGTCCAGGGACACTTTGACCTGCAGAGAGAGATATAAAAAAAAGAAGATATCAACTAATTAAACTTGAATTATCTCATTAGCTGGGACACAGTAGCTACACACATTAACTGACTAAAGGTTTCAGTTAACACTTAAAGTAGTAGTATTATTAGTAGTAAGATTATTTGGTTGTTAATTACTTTAAACAACAACCAAAAAAAAACCAATAAATCCATTGTTCCATTTACAATGTGACCAAAAGGTGAAATGAAGACTTATTTTGCCTAATTCTGATTACAATTAACATAATGTTTCCACAAGAAAACAAGCAAAAAAATTTCACTGTAATCATTGCTAAATATACAACAGAAGATAATTCATATTTAATATTATTTCAGGTAAATCATGTCCTTTTCTCAACTACCAATATTGATCCTAGTCTTTTGAACAAGTCATTTCTTTAGTCAACCCTGAGCTCTATATTTTTAAATAATAGTTAATTTGTACATTTTTTTAAAAGCATGCATTGGTCGACAAAAAATATCTAAAGACAGGAAGGTGAGGAACAATAAAATAGTAATTTTAGATATCAGGCCGGATGTGAAGCAATCATTGCACTGACGTGTTCAAAACTCTGCAGGTCAGTGTTTTGTTAAATATGTCTTTCAACGTATCACTTTCAAGCTGCAGCCTTTTGAAGTTTTGTGAAGAGCGGACACAGAGATCCAAAGGTTGCAGGCCAAAGTCAGCCAGTGACAGCCAGACAGACACAAAGACAGACAGACAGATGTACGAATATACCTCTCTGAAGTCCTGTTCAAAGTGGCGTAGCTGCAGGCACTGCTCCAGTTTCAGATGGTGTTTACACCAGAACTGTTCAAAGGCATTTTCAGTCTCATCCAGCTGAGCCAGGAGCCTGAAACATGCAACAGGAAACTCATTACAAACACACCCTAACACATAATATAAGGCTGGGAATCACTTTGAGATGCGTTTATACGGGTCTGTCACCTCTCCACTGTGGTTTGGTTCTCCATCTCATCGGGGTTCAGTTTATGGCACTCGGATTTTGCTGCCTGTTCTTTGATACAACCGAGCAAGGTGGTGCCTTGCTTCAGGGCCAGTTTCAGCTCATCCTGGTTTACACAGAGACAAAGACCAGTTACTAATGCACATGATAAAGAATCAGTCACCACACAAATATTTATTAGAATAGATGGTCATTAATTCAAAGGGTTTGCTCAGCTGGAGGTCAGATTCACAAAGACAAACCTTGACAATGGCTTAAATCCCTGTAATAGATATGTTTCTAAATGGATCTGCTGCATAAAGCTGTTTGATTATTTAATATCTTGAATGATTTGCTTTACATTCTGGGTAAAGTAAATGGTTTTCCAGTCTACAAACATGACTGATTGTACCTTCACTTTGGCACGACACTTTTAGTATTATGTTTATCCTTTTCAGACTTGTCAGACTCACGATAGTTAAATAATCGACGGTTTCATTTCTTCATTTTTCAAGCAGGTTACATTTTCTCCATTTTATTTCTCATTCCACAATAATGTTAAACTGCAAACAAACCATAAATTATAGCCTGTGTTTTACTTCTTTTTGGTACAGGTTACTGTAGCGTTAAATGTCTAATAAACTCACAATGTATATTATATGTTTCTAATTCAACAGACCTGTAAAATATGTAAATCTAAAACACAGTAAAAAAAAAAAAAAAAAGTACAAATAGGTTGTGATCATATTGTATTTATGTTTTGCCTTGTGTATAGTTCTGGTTTTAAATTCATACACATAAAGCAGCAGATGAGCCTGTGTAATTCTGTTCTGACTTGGTGGTTAAGGTCTGTTCCTTGTGTTCTGGACTGTCTTTAAACACATAAGATAATGTGATAGATAAAAATGTCAAGAGGGAAGAAATTAGGAAATCTGTTTAAGTCATCCAAGGGTCCATCTGATTCTGATATTAGTCTCTGTAGATGTCTTTCAGGACTATGAGTTTTAGAAAATTGCATACTATATAAACAACGGCCAATCAACCCATAAAGGCCCAAACATCCACATGGAAATAAATGGTGTAAATGCAGTTTGTTATATTTTCATGCTCATCAGATATGACCCATTTGGATGTTCAGAAGCTCCACAGTGAACATGGAAACATTGTCATCCTCTACAACATTGATTCATCAGTAAAACACATGGAGCTGGATCAATGACAATGGATGGACACACTTGGTTTATGTTCAATTAATGATAGATAATACTGAAAAAGTCACTTTTTCTTCCGTTTTCTCTGTTTCTGATATAATAACTTTAGAATTTACTCTGAGCTTTAATGAACATCTACATGATCAGTGAATTAAAGACAGGAAAATACCTGATTTACACTGAAAAAATACAAAGTTTACAGAGGATTATATTATAATAAACAGTGATAAATCACTTAAGAAAGGTTAAATTGAGAGAAAAATGTATTTGGAAACTGCCACAAAAGTAGCACTGGGTCTTTATGGGTTGATAACATCTGCACTTACAGATGAATATGGTGTTAAACTGTAGAAATGAATGAGGCTCACCTATGACATATTTGTGGGAAATTGTCTAGTATTTAGTGCATTAATTCTTGATCTACAGCCAAAATATGCTCTGTTAGACCAGAGCAACCTTGACCTTTATGGGTTAATGAAGAAAAGTAGTTAAGCGCATTTTATTCGACTGTACTTCAGAGATTCACCAGGGGGTTGAATTTCAGTTTCTTCATGCATCTTGTCTCTGTATTCACTGTTTTCTACAAAACTTTATAACTGACGTAATGAGAACAAAACTGTAACAACCACAAGACACAAAAGGGAAATCCTCCAGAATCAAAAAAAAAAAACAAAAAACCTTGAGGTTGTTGTGTTTGTCGGTGTGTGCGACGAGCAGGTCTTTGGTGCACTGGACGTCATTGGGCAGCTCCGTCTCAGCCAGGTCTGTCCCAAACTTCTGCAACATCTGGGCCGTGGTTTTCACCGTCATGGCGAAGTTCTCTATGGCCTACGGACAAACATCAACACAAACAAGAGTCTCTGAATCATCCTTAGCGCATAATGGTCTTTACAGTCAAAGCTGGGGTTTACAGTAACTGGATTAGCGTGTTACTGTTCCTTGAATGTCTTCAGATAAGACATGCCAACCATATGTGTTTCACTCACGGTTCTGTGGTGGATCCACTGGCTGTGACAATACTCCAGATTTCCTCCCAGCTCTCGGGTCAGCTGGCCTTTATCCACGTAGCTGTGCAGGTCAGCCAGAGAGTTCAGCATCACAATCTGCAAACAAAACCAGAACTTCAGAAAGCTGTCACACATTATCTAAATGCCTTTTCAGATATGGAATACAATAAACCTAGTGACCACAACAAATAATAATAAAGTTCCTCATGGTGTTTGTCACATGGGACACAACTTTACAAACATTTATGTGTTAGATTGACAGCAAGTTAAAAAGTGTTTGTATTCTTTTTCAAACTTCAAACCTCAATTAGTTTTTTTTTTTTTACCATTTTCTGCTGTTTAAGGCCTAATTAATGAACTATGCCCCTGCTCTTCCCAATTAATTCTCTTGATACATTATCACACCAATTTCATGCTCATAAAATTAATTTTTCTGCGTCCCATCATGTGATTTCCCTAAATTCTTTACATCACCTGTCAGTGGATAACAAAAGCATTTATTCCCATTAAGATCTTACATGAAACTCAAAGGAAGTGGCATGGCACCCCAGTTTCTGTTTCTTGCTACTTTCAGAATCAGTTTGAAGTTTTGAGGTTCTATGGAGCTGTGAGAATGTCAATCACACTTCACCTCACTAAAGGAGTATGCAGGATGTATCAAAAGATAGGTGTAAAAAAAAAAAAAAAAAAAAAAAAAAAAACTGTTGCTTATCTAACTGCACAAGGGCATGAGTTTCCTGTCAGTAAATTCAGATCTAGATGAATTAGACTCTTAGCATTTGTACTTTAACATTGAATTCTTAATCTTAATCTCATATTTCGTTTCTTTCACAAGTCTCTCTTGGTAAAACTTATATAGGCTGTATAGACTTTCACTTGGAAGTTGTTTGATCGTACCATGAAAAATAAACTACCAGACAGTGGAAAAAAAAAAAAAAAACGCGCGAAGGCACAACGGTTTTCATTCCAGGAGTAGCGCTGTTTGTGCACAATGATGTTGCAATATAACCTATTTTGCTATACTTTGCTGTTCTAATACAGTGAATTAATATGTATATTTGGTGTACGCATATGTGTGTTTATATTTTTTCAATTGTTTTGTCATACTGATAATTTCTTTCTTGCTGCTTTTTATTCTACTTGCACTGTAACTGTAACCACACACAACAGTTTCCCCTGGGATTAATTAAGTATTGTGATTGTGATTAACTTTCAGTTCTTTGGCAGAAACTTCAAAGAGTTTTCTAGTAAGTTAAGGCTTAGGTAAACACGTCTAATAAAGCCTAACTGTTTATTTCTTTCTTATTCCTGGCTGCTTTTCTCCCACTGCCCAAACACATTCCATTTAATAGGTTAACTGGTCTGTCTAAACTTCTTGTAGGTGTGAATGTTAGACTGATTGGTTGTTCGTTTGTATATGTCCACCCTGTGATGAACTGGCACCGTGTCCAGGTTGCACCCTGCCTTCACCCACTGGTTTGGGTTAAGGCTAAGGGTTCAGAAAACGAATGAATGGATGTTTATTTATTTCATTTCATGGTATCTCTTGTAACAAATTTTGACTGAATGCATGTCAACTGTATTCATTCATGTCTCATGTGACCTCTTACTGCAACCAGGGGCTCTGGGGGTGGGTGG
>JAPQRP010000020.1:19115902-19127384 GCA_037367295.1 Apogon hyalosoma
ATCAAGAAAACATGGAAAATGGATAGATATCAGCTCTGAAATTAAACTACTATGAGCTATTTTTGTTGTTTTCATTAGATTTGTCCAAACAAATGTACCTTTAGCTGTACCTGGCATTAAAATGAACAAAAAATTGAAGAAAACAAGGGTGGTCTAATATTTTTTTCCAAGACAGTATGTAGGTATTTGTGATTTCAGGACAGAGAATTTCAATGAAGATGTGGAATAAATCCAAAGGTAAAGCAGAGCTGCAGGATCATCCGTACTGTGTAGACTGTATACATGTTAGTACATAGTGGATGTTAGAATCACAAAGTCCAGGAAACAGTCACCACTAACATGTAAATACTGGCTCATCCTTTTGGATATAAATGTGGGCAGTAGGGGTGTTGACAAGGTGTTTTTATTACACCATGTGGCTCCAGAAACAACTGCTGCACTTTTTGGCAGTGATTCTAATTACACTGAGGGGAAAAATATGTCATATATATAAGATAAGATAAGATAAGATAAGATAAGATAAGATAAGATAAGATAAGATAAGATAAGATAAGATAAGATAAGACTTCAAATTATTTGGTTCTCACCAAGTTTAAAAACTTAAGTGAAAAGAAGTGTTACATAATTTATCTTGTTTTAAGAGTTAATTTTTTATTTTATTTTAAGTGTTCATACATCTATAGACATGCTTATTTCTAGATTTAGCAATCTTAATTCAAGAAATCTTGTCAAGTGAAATGATGCTGCATGGACAGAAATTTCACTTGTTTTGAGTACCTTTTTCCTTAGATTTAGTGTTTTTATCTTGTTTTTAGACACCCTTTTTGCAGTGAAGATAAGATAAGATAAGATAAGATAAGATAAGATAAGATAAGATAAGATAAGATAAGATAAGATAAGATAAGATACTTTGGAGACCACTACACCTATGAATGTTTTGCTAATCCTCTGTACACTGTCTTGTTCTTCATCATGTTTGCTTTCATTAAGCTCATGTGTTCTGTACCGCTCCCTTCTGACTTGTTTCATTTTGTGACTCCTAGACTAACTTCATTATGAATATTTTCATTGTGCAAGTTGTGCTAAAAATGGAAAAGAACATGTCTGATTATTGTTCATGTGATTCTGTTTGATCAAAGCTCTGTTATATAGCTTGTTGGATATTAAGTCGGTGTTAAAACATGATGACCAAGATTATTTCACAGTGGTTATTCACACTTCTGTTCTGTTGTGATATTGCATTTGTTGAAATCTCTGAAGAAGTTAGATGTTGTTACAGCAAAAGATTAGTCATGCAGATTAATTCTCTGTGGAGTAAAGTAGAGATAAAAAAAACCTTCCAGAACTGCTGTTTCCATCCCAATCTCTCATAGAACACACACACACACACAGGAAAACACCCTCTGATTCATGGTCTGGTTCACACAGTCGTATCTGACACGTGAATTTTGTCATTTTCCTCTTCTATTCTACTCAGATAATCACAACAGCAATCACACGGTCAGCTGAGGGTCTTTCTGAGAGTTTCCCCTGTGAAAGTACATCAGTCATATATGACACTGTGCAAGAATGGATCAAAACTCTTGCAATAGATGTCATGACTTTGTCCCAGATTGATAATGATGACTGATATTTATTTATTTATTTATTTATTTATTTATTTATCTTTTTTCTTTTTTTTTAAATTTACCATTTTTATCAGATAGCTACAGCATCAGCTTAACCTCAGTGTGAATCAGTCAGAAAGTTTCACTTCCATTAAACACTTAGGAGAAATAACACCGAATACAAAACACTACAAACCACTGAAAAACACCTGAAATAAAGCAGACTTTATAGAAAGATCAAGAAAAGCTTCTGGAATGAAAATAAAAGTGAGTTTCTTTATGTAGCTATGGCATTTGGGATCTTAGTTTGTTCTTTTTTGTGTTCAGAAACAACAGATAAAACCTTTCAGTTTTGCTTGTTTTTGTCATTATTTTTATGAAGAAGATGAAGAATGCACATTAAAAGTAGCTGCTGCTGCATCTTTCATCAGTATAGACAATACATTCATTACGAGATATTTTATTTTCTGTTCGCAAACTAGATTCTGACAAAGGAACATTAAAAAGAATGTTTTTGATGGTTGATTATGAAAATGTTAAATGCTCTTTTTTGTGCATTTGTAGCATCATAACAGTGATGTTGTGTTTCACTGTGGTCATGTCAAATTCCATATCTTTCTTTAAGTGAATTACTGATAAATCACACATGAATTAACTGTAATGAATGACACCAATGATCCATTACGAGAAATACAGAAAAATATGAATGCAATCCTGTTTCAAGAGAGTTTTAACTAAAATGAGTTTGACACCCATGTTGTAGACACAATTAATGATATATTTTGCTGTTAAAGTCACTTTTTCTTGTGTTTTCATTGTTTTGATATAATAACCTTTAAATGTACTTAGAACTTTTATGAACATCTACACGATCAGTAAATTAAATACAAATAAATAACTGAAGAAGATAATGTTAGAATAAATTGTGATAAATAGCTTTGGAAAGGTTAATGCAGAGAAAAATGTATTTGCATGTAGCTGATGTACTTTTATCATTTTAAGGTTTCAAACAGAGGCCCTGCTTTACAAACAAGAACATCTACACACTCAGCAAATTAAATCTAAATAAATAATTGATTTTCACTAAAAAATGCAAAATGCTGAGGATAATGTTAGAATAAATTGTGATAAATAACTTTGGAAAGGTTAAATGCAGAGAAAAAATAATTTGCATTTTGCTGATGTAGTTTTATGACTTCTAGGTTTAATACAGGGCCCTGCTTCACAAACTGTGGATATGGAGTCTAAGAAAGTGTAAGTGTATACGTTTTAAGGGCATTCTCATATAAATGGTACCAAAACCACACACTTGAAAGACTAAGAGCCATCTGTGAAGTTACATCGATTTCATAAAAAGAAAAGTTTTCACATGGATTTTTTTTTTTTTTGGCTCTGTTATACACGCGGTTTTGATTTCTGGTTCAAGAAAACTTTACCCACCGCATTTTACAGTAAACAAGGTACTCATTTAGAAAGCGCAGCTCAGCATATGCTTCCAGTAATAGAAAATGAGAAAACAACAGAGGGAAAGCAGAAACGCACATCAACGAAAACATATATTTTTGAATCCTTTTCCTTAGATAAATCAGTGCAGTTGATATATGACGTGTAAGTGTTTTACCTGAGAGCAAGGCAAACTGGCGATGAAGCTGCTCTATGATGTCTACAGCCAGCAGGGGCCTGATCTCCTGCTGCATGATCTCATCTGCAACGACAGATGCGTTGATCAGTTAGTTATACGTACAGTGAAACATCCAGACAGTCAGTGAGGACGCACACAGCACGACCTCTGCTGCTGAGGCTCATCTGACAAAAATTACCATGCGTGTAGACCTCGAACACAATGCAGTGCAGATGGGACATAAATCCTTTCAAAAGACCAGAATAACACAGTCCAGAATCTAAGACCAAGAGTTAAAAGCTCATCAACTACTAAGATACATGTAGGCAGTAAATCAGAAGATCATTCATCACTTCAATACGTTAACATCAGATCATTTCACTGTGGTTCATTAGGGCACTCAAAGAAATACTCGGAAATTCAGAAAAAAAGATGGTGAATGAGTGTTGAGTGTCATCTGCATAGAACAGGTTAGACAGTATTGAAGCTGCTCAGACCTTCACATCTACCCATTTTTATTTAATTTTTTTTCAAATTTTTATTCAGAACAGTTTCAAAGGATATTATACAGGACATCATTGGTACAAAGTACACTGTTCTCTCTCTCTTTTTTTTTTTTTTTTAAGAAAAAGGTATCAATAACGCTCACTGAAAGGAAGGAAAAAAATGACAGGAAAAAAGGGAATAATATTAATAAAGTAAATAAGTAAATGGATAATAGTAATGATATTAACAAGTTTGTACACATAGCCAACCACGCTTCTAGGAAATAAAACAAAGAAAATTATGCATAATTACAAATAAAAGTATACCCACATAGTAGTGTTTATAAATAAATGAAGGAGCCTAACAGTGAACATGTGCATTAAGTATCTGGATATTCAAGTACAAAAGGTAAATATGAACATAGGAGAAGCACAGACAAAAAAAAAAAAAAAAACCTTGAGGGAAGAGAGTTACTACCATCTTCTATGTTCAAAGTCAGATTTGCTAAAGTTATATATGTAATCCAAGGCGCCCAACAATTTTTAAATTTCTCTTGTTCAAGTCACATCTACCCATTTTTATCAAAGCCAATGCATTTATAATAGGAAGTAAAAACACAAAATGGTGCACATGTGGGCATCAGGACACAAAACACACGAGTAAAATGTAAAGTGTAAAAAGACAGTGGTTGTATTTAGAGCCATGCTTAAATGCAAGTGTCTCAAACTATAGGTCATAGAATCCGTTCCTATGTGACAACAACACAAGATGGACGTTTGCATCCATTAACAGACAAATATTCACATGACAAGAGCTCTTCATTAAACTCCAGCTGTTTTAACGGCCAGATGTGTTGTTTTTCTCTAGAGAGTTTTACTGCATCAATTGTTTTTTGTCTTGTCAATGTCTCATGTCTACTTTTGTTTTTAATGTCACCTTTGTGCAGTAAATGTGGCTCATTCAGATAACAGGAAATGAACATTTCCTTGACACTTGATTTTTGGTTAGTTTCCATTTTACTGGACATCAGTGTCACGTGGTTTGAGTGTGTTTTTTTCTGTCACAGTTGAAACAAACTGTCCTTTCCTGACCGTCCTTCGTGCGATAAAATCTGCTTAAGGTCAGCATTGTACTATATATAAAACCAAAAGTCATTCTCAGATCCAGCCTGAGTACAGTATGTATGTGCTACATATGTGTTTCTGTGCATTAGACTCTCAGCTGCAGCTCCTGAAGCCTTAAGCTCAGTGTGCAGTGAACAACCCTTTCTCTGTCACAGAGAATAAAGGCCTGCATTAACACTGACTATACTTCATTACTCTGAAACATGCTTGGCTAGGTTACATGCTGCAGGGAGGAGAGAACAGGGTGAGCACAATAGCTGTTAGTGATCCTGGCTTTCAGTGGAACCAGCATCAATGTACCTCTGTTCTGAGTATCTGAGTCTGCTGACTAACCGGGGATTATTAAAAATACTGCAGCTATTACAGCGAGTTTCAGTTTCAGTGTGAGACGTTCAGCCGATACTTTCACAGTGGATCACGCATACTGATACACAGAGTGCTCCACCCAGAATCTGGCTTTAAGTATTAAACATCCACCACGCACTTTGTTTTAGACGGACAACTGCTTCAAAGTTAAAAGATCATCCAAACTTCTGTATGGTTCACAACTGAGTGTGAAATGTGAAACTACACTCATAAAACAGAATTAAGAGACACACTTTGGAGGAAAAAGTCCCTGTAAGGTGAACATTACAGTAAAAGCAGTGAAAACTATGTGAAAATGTAGTTAAAGGTTCAGTATGTAACTTTATGTGTTTATGTGAAGCATGTGTTGGAGTGTGGATCATATAAGAAACAACCAAAAAAACATAATAAAAAAAAGTGACTCAGAACATTCCAACTACCAATCAATCTAAGCTGCTATTTTTGACCCAGAAAAGAAAAAAAGTCAGAGACTGCAAAAAAAGTATTTAACTCCCTCTATGTTTACACACAGTTTAGCTACTCTGAGGAAGTAGATCATTTAATCATTCAGTCCTTAAACTATGCATTTCATTTATTAAAAAAAAAGGTAGGATTTGCATTGTTTTCATTATTATTGCATCCATTATATCCATTTCCATCCACGTCTAGTGAGCCTACAACAGATTATAAACAGTCAATACTAACTCACTAAATGCAAATTGAGTTTGTCTTTTTTTTTTCTACATTTTTACAGATAGATCATTGAAACAAGCCAAACAAGGCTTTAAGGTGACAATGATAGTACAAGGTCTAAATGTTGAAAATGTAACTGTTATTAATTGCCGTATGTTGCTTATGCTTTCAGACAAAACCATAAGGAGCCATTGGAAAGTGGTTAAACACATTAGGCTTAATAGCTGTGGGTTAGAGACCAAAGCACATTTTCACCTTAACCTGAAAAGTTGTGTTGGATGTACACCTCATTCTCCTGGATTTAGATAAATCCATCAATCTTCTGAAACTGCCCAGTGAAGAAAGGTCAAAAAAGCAGATTCCTCACCAAAAACTCCAAAATCTAGACACTTATTCCATTTTTTAACAAATGCTGGTCTGCAGTTTGTGTGGTATATTCTGTGACACAAGCTTGCTTTTATGGTATGTTGATTTTTTGGGAGTGATTTCTTTCTGACATTGATCTATATTCCTCAAATAGGTCTGACACTGTGCTCTACAAACTGTTGTATCTGCTACGTCTTGACCCATAAAGACCCAGTGCACAA
Organism: Apogon hyalosoma; assembly: GCA_037367295.1. NCBI lineage: Eukaryota > Metazoa > Chordata > Actinopteri > Kurtiformes > Apogonidae > Apogon > Apogon hyalosoma. The sequence goes on from JAPQRP010000020.1 coordinate 19,122,366, forward strand.
ATGTTTTTCCTCTGTCTTTAACCTTTCTGAAGTGATTTATCAATATTCATTGTAATATTATCTTCTGTGTTTTGCTTTTTTTTTTTGTGAAAAACTGGTATTTTCCAATATTTCATTTACTGATCATGTAGATGTTCATAAAAGCTCAAATTAAAATTGAGGGTAATTAAATCAATGACAGAGAAAACTGAAAAAAGTGACTTAAAGCAAAATCTATCACTAACTGAACATAAACCAAGTGTCTCCATCCACTGTCACTGATCCAACTCCATGGGTTTTACTGATGAATCAATATTGTAGAAGAAGACGGTGTTTCCATGGTAACTACGGAGCCTCTGAACGTCCAAATGAGTCATATCTGATGACCATGAAAGATGACAAACTGTATTTTACCTCAGTTATTTACATGTGTTGATAGAATTAGTGGATGAACCGGTATGAAACTGTTTAGATCAGTAGATGGTTGGTGAATGTTTGGATCTTTATGGGTTAAATAACTTCAGGACAAATCAACACAGCATAGTTGTCAAAGTTACTAAATTCATTGTTAGGGGCATGGAGAGACAGAGGGGATGGATCGGAGGATGTAGGAAGTGTTCCTTGGCTGTCCAGGAACATATGGAACAGGACGGTTACGCAACCATATCCAAGCACTTAAGTATGGAGGATGTGCTGTATTGTTGGAACATCAAAGTAGAAAGGCGTGGTGCAGACAGACGTGATGTATGTCCACTTCAAGGTCTGTCAGGTCTGTCAGGAACGCTCCATTTTTAGACGCAGACAGGCGACTGGGAAGCGTAGACATAAGCTTCACATAGGTGGAAGTAAACACACTAATGTTGCATTCTTTATCGAGAACATTGCATTAAGGAACCCATGGTTGCATGTCAAGGTTGCTGAGGATATTCTGAGTCACTACAATTAGCTACAACCTAGTATATTGTTGTTGTTTCTATAATGGGCAGCTACTCCTGTTCATTTTGACCACAATTATGGTCTCAGGAGGAGGACTGGAAACGCTGAAGAGCCTGTTAAAGGGTCAGGACATTGCTCAGTTTGACAAAATGAGTTCATTCCTGGCAGAAAGAAGAACTGGCTAAGATGAATTACCACTAAAGAGTCTGCCTAGATTCAGAAAAACTAGGAAAAAATATGTGAAATATAAAGAAATTTCAGGAAAAAAGTACTGTGCTAACATACCAGCCCACTTAAAGGCCAACAAAGACAGGAAAAAGAGTCTGGACAGTAAATTCACCTTTAAGATCTGGAGCTGGAAAAGTTTGGAAACTTCATATATATGGAATATACAGTATATGAAGCACAGCTCTATGGTATAAACAGTTCCAAAAGTAGGGTAATACAATACTGAAGTCCTTACAGTAACAAGTAAGTGCTAAAATTGTGGAAAAAAATGTTTTGTAGACACTCTAAATTAAGCTACCATAAACAACTAAAAAAAAAAGGTTAGCTCAAGTATGGATAAGCAGCTTAAAAAGTAGGCCAATCTCCATGGTAAACTAGCTAAACTTATGTGTTTTATATAATAGCTTGCTAACAGTACACACTAAATGTAAACACAGTGAAATAAATCAATTGCTAAAATATAAAACAAAACACTTGAAAGAGTAAGCTACTAAATGATAAAGATGCCAGTTAAATATAACATAGCTTAGCTTAGCTTGCTATCAGTAATAATTAAATGCTAAGATTTTTAAAATACCTAACACTGAAATTTAGCCATAATGGAGCAGATTTTTAGACAAAAAGACAGTAGTTGTTGATTGTTTGCCCATTTTTGCTGCTGTTGTTACAATTTAAGACTGACCACGAGGAGTTTTATGGGAAAAACCAGCCTGACTGCAGCTAGAAAATGCTAATGTTAACAAAGAAGAAGCCACAAACTCCAAAACAAACACTGTAAGTGTACAAGCACGCATATACAGTAGGCCCGGGTTACAAATTGTACCCCTAAATATAATAACAAACAAAAAAAATACAAAGAAGTAAAAGAAAGAAATCACCTGGCTATTGTTGTTAGTTAGCTTCTGTAGCGCTCACTCAAATTCAAATGCAGTGTAATGTTTAGCCTCTGTTATGCTAATGCTAATAATGGACTATTAGCTGAAAAACCAGGACTCTGAATGTTTTGATAGTTTGTTGTTCCTGGTTAAATCCAATATTTAAATAGCTTTTACATTCGGGATGAACTAATGCAGACACTATAAATAGTCCAGTGTTTGGTTATCCTTAGAACCTGTTTTTATAGTTTTAAGAACATTTATTTCTACCTGCTTTTTTTTTTTTTTTTTTTTTTTTTTTTTGCACTGGTGTGTTGCATATTGCTGCTGTAAACTGTTAAAGTTCACCATGATGGGATCAGTAAGGTCTTATCTTATCTTATCTTATCTTATCTTATCTTTTCTTATCTTATCTTATTTGACCATCTTGACTTATCAGACATGCATTTTAGAAACACAGACCTTGGATTTTCCTACACGTCTAATAGCTTTTCGTCTAACTTGTATCTAATAATTACAGACAAACAGAACCAGCAGTTGTGTTGCAAGACAGAGACAGAGCCCAATAATTACATTTCATCGACTCGACAGACGAGTACATGTTCATGTGCTTTTCCACTGTCTGACTAGAAGACACAAGTATCTAAGTCACAGAATGTAGGCTATTCCAGTTACAAGTCTGAGCCGCTGATGTTGGAAGGCAGCTCAAGCAAGCTGCTGGGATCACAGAGTCTGTGCCAAGATGTCAGGTGTCTAAACTCCATACGCCCACGCTCCACAGTGACATCACCTCCACAGCGTACGCACCTCAGCAGTCACCTTCATCCATCTGCTCTGTATCTCAGAGGATTTAGCAGCGGGTTTTCACATGCTGTCGCTGCTGCTGCTTTTCACGGAGCAACTTAGCAAACCATGTGGGAATTACACCTAATCGAAAACACAGCAGGATCAATGGCAAGGACTAATTCATTAAACATTTATACACAAAGGCAACATGCCATTTTATATTTTTGTTAGTTTTAGACAGCGCGCCAGGACATTTTACTATAACGTCTTGCCTGGCATGCTGAGTACAGAAACAGAGGGCTTTGCACATGTACTGAATTACGATGATTCAATGAATGTAATATACTAAAAATATACTTTTAATTTATCGCAGTGATGTATGAAAACAGCATGTTTTTTATCTTGTATTATTTTTCAGGCTACAAACACAAGGCAGTATCTTAAAAATGTCAAAAAGTTGAATGATCCTCATCCTACAACACCATTTTATGCTGAGTATTTTCTGTATTATGTAGGCTATTGTAAATATCTTGTACATTTGTCCCCAAAGACAAAAACTTCTGTAAAAATATTAGGCTGTATTTTAAGGTTTTCTGCCTTTTTAAATAAGTCAATATTTTAAAACCACTTCAGCCTGAAATGTACATATAAAAAAATATTAATTAGCCAATACTGTTTGAGTTTTTAACCTTTTAAAGGCCAGTCTGTTTATAAAGCTTCACAGTTTTTATTGAGAAAAAAAATCCATAAATTACATTTCAAGTACTTTATTATTATTATTATTATTAGGCCCTTGGATGGGTCAATAATTGGCAGCAACATTGACTTTGCATTGTTATTATTTATTCTTTTTTTTTTTGCAGTGTCAGATTTAAGAAAAAACTTACATTTAAAGTCCTAATGACAAAAAATATGAGCTTCCCAAAATCTGTTGTTAAAAACATTTTATATTCATAATTTTTCCCCACATTAAATGAGTCTGTCTTTTAAAATTACCTCAGTATGGAATAAACATATCAAATATTGATTTTATTGTTTGAGTTTTTAACCCTAAACATGATAAATGTGGGATCCAAATGGGTGTCAGTGGGTTCATCAAGCACAAATGTGTAGGTTTTTGTGTGGCTTAGCCATTCTAGGATCATTTAAGGAACTGAGGTGACAATTCTATTCTACTTTTTTTTTTTTTTTATTAATATCCTTTTGGGTATTTTAGCTATATTTGTTAAATACAGACAAAAAAAAATAATCTGAATGACACCAAATGTCCCCATGACCTCTTCAAGGTTTATGATGAAGGTGGTCCAGGTGGCTTGGACGTACTTTGTCTTGTCCTTGGTTTGTTTTGCAGGCGTGAACACAGTATTCACTCAGAGAATTCCAAGTGGGAACAAACCACATGAACTCTGGAGCAGTTTGTTTGTGGTGGGCACATGGTCCAACCTTGATCTGAGCCAGCTACCAAGTGAGCTGTGTCCAGGTGTGCTTTCTATAATGAGATCCAGCAAAGCACATTTACTGTAACTATTAACTATCCTAGCTGCAGATTGTTCTTGTAGAAATGTGCAGTAGATCAGAAAACAAGACCTTCTTACACTATTTACTGTCGAGCTGGCTGACTGGTTGTGAAGATTCACATGACATATTTTGGCTCATTTGGACTTTTACAAATAAGGCAAACCAAGAGCAGATGGCTTCAACTTTCTAAACTCATCATCAGATTTGGACCTAAGCAAACAATATCTAGGGGTGAAAATGAACCAAATATGTGAAAATTAGTTTTAGAAAGTTTAAACAGAAGAAAACCACATGTGATGGGCCTACAAGTCTTTTTAAGGACTAAAACATAATTTGAAGATTTAAAATGTGATTCAAGTTGCATTTCTAGACTCAACCAGATTTCCAAAATGGAAGGCAGCATCCTCAGTTGACCTAAACAGCAACTGAGACCTATGTCCAGCACAGACATATATGCATAGACACTGCACCGGCCAATATCTCCACCACATTAGATCAGTCAATACCAGCCTATAAACGTATACAACATGCATACGTTCATATGCATATGGCAGCGATGTTAACATATAATGCAGTCGTCCATGCAGCATCTACATACAGTTGCAGAAAAAATAATTAGGCCATCAAAAGTCATCAAAAACAATGGTTATGTAATCAAGTACTAACTCCTGTGTGTATCATGTGACTAAAACAGACA
>JAPQRP010000020.1:19165433-19181755 GCA_037367295.1 Apogon hyalosoma
TGTCTTAGTTTTTACCTACTGGTCCAGTACATTTGCTTATATTCAGTACTAATTACCAAATTTTGGGTTGCTGATACATTCAGGGGCTTTTCACACTTCAAAGTCTGACCTAAGGTTCAATGTTTTTGTTTCATCTTTGATCCACTATTGCAGTGGTTCTCAAACTTTTTACAGTGGAGAACCCCCTGAAATATATTTTTTAACCAAGTACCCCCAACTTTCGCGTCAGCATTTTTGACTGAAAAGAATAAGGCAAAATTGGTTCCTGTGCCTAAGGTGTCTGTTTATATTTTTAAACCTTTGTAAACAAACAACATATATTTAACTGTAATCTAGCAAAAATAACATTTTTTTTTACTGAATTTTGTGTGCAAAATATAAACTGAAAAGTGCCCTCTTTCATTGATAAGAAAAATAAATAAATTGGTCATCATTGAATAAATGAACCTTTCATCAACAAAAAAATAATTACTTAGCTACTCAAATATACTCATTTTGAATAATATAAAAGAGAAATGTTCTTAAAGTGTTACCAAAACTTAAACAAGATGATTGATAATACAACTATTATATGAATGTATTTATTGTGTTTTATGTTTCAGCATTAATTCTCATCATTTAATGTATTTTTCCAAAAAAATTTTCAAGTACCCCTGGGGGTATGTATACCCCACTACACTACCAACATCCATCCATCCATCCATCCATCCATCCATCCATCCATCCATCCATCCATCCATCCATCCATCCATCCATCCATCCATGCTGCTGGTGAAGGTGGAGTACACCCTGGACATGTCACCACTTTGCAAATTGCAGTACTGCAAAAAATTCATTTTACCTTAAATATTAACAGTAACCCTGGAGATGCACTGTAATTTACTTTCTTGGCTTGTGCTGCATCCAAAATGAGAACCTGCACTACGTTTGCGACTATAGATGACCTTTATTATTTGCATATAGAGCAGGAAAGTGATCACTGGAAATACATTGTAATGCCAGTTGTGAAGTGATGGATTTAGAGTTGATTAAATCCCAAAAAATCCTTGGAAATGCTAGGTCTCAACAGGTCTTAATAATGTATTTGTTGAACATGTCCAATGTGTTAATTTTGTATCTTGTATTGCATTGTAACTGCAGTTTATATTCATGGATTTCTGATGTAGGAAATATGCTATACAAATGAACTCATGTTGTTCTGCCTGTCATTTGCATGACACCCAAATATCAGATCCTATTAATACAATAGAAACATCTGCTAAATGTCATATTGACGTGGGAATGCAAACTGTGCACGCTGATGTCAAATTCCTGCATTTAGACCATATTCAATGTGCCAGTAAATGTGCTTTGTAATCCCTTAGAAAAATTAAGCTAGCTAGGATGAGCTTTTCAATCCTTTTTATGGACCAGTTCCATATGAAATATACATGACAATTAGCTCATTACAACTCTCAGCTTTTAATATTAAATTAGGGTTGTAGCTTCACTTCTGCAGTTGACTTAGAGTCATGCTCTAAATTAAAGTGTGTTCAGCAAACTTACACTGAATCATTGTGGAAGGCAGTCATTGTGGTAAGTTCAGTGACACACAAACACATCCACAATTGTCACTGGCCACAGGGTCAGTGGGTTCAAGATGAAACTTCATTGGCAGCTTCACTGCAGGTCTTGGGGTGTAGTAAAGTAATTCAGAGTCCAGAAATACAAATTTATTGAAATGCTGCTGTGTATTTAATGGTATAATGGACTTGCAGGTTTATCCATGCAATTACTTTAACCAAATCAAGTAGTTTTCATACCTAAACCAAAGCAAACAAACATTTTTGCAAACAGTAAGTCCACTGGATTGCTTGACCCTGACTTGTCAAAGCTGCTCAGGAATGGTCTGACTTAGAAAACATGTGCAGTGAGAAAATTAGGGCAAAAATGAGTTATGTTGTGGTCGAATGGATCAATCCTATTGTTCTAATGTTGTTATTGTTGAGCCATGAGCTGGTCAGCTGGACTTGGTCCAACTGACAGAAAGAAAGACAAACGCTTTCCAAAGGATATGGAGACCCACGCCTCAGCAAACACCCCCATCACCGAGCAGCAGAGACAGGAAGAGGAAGTACAGAGAATGCAGCTCTGACGTCATAACAACAAAGCCTCAAGTTAATACCAAGGGCCCTAAGCAGCCATCAGAGTGGAACGCCTGAGATTTACAGCAACTGTCAATGGTGAGAAAACCTGCCTTTGAAATTCCAATGCTCTTTAGGTTGTTTTCCATTTTGGATCAGGATAATGGTTATGACAGCATGTCTTTGTGATGTTAACTTATAAACCCAAGTAGGAGCCAATGAAGGACTCTATTGTCCAGTTAACATGATATTTAACCCATCATCACGATATCCCATCAACCACAGCCGCGTGGTTCGCTACAATGGACTCATCCACGGAGCAGTAAGGTTTAGAGAGAAAGGAGCTGCACGATTAAAGCTGGATTCATGGTCTTGCGTCGCTCTGCGTCATATAGGTACGCCGTATCTGACGATAGCGCTATGTGCTCTCACACTTGAGCGTACTGTAGCGGTGTCATTTTGAGAAATCAAACGGTGGCAGTAGTGCTGGTTTCAGCTGGTTTTTAAGATGAAACTCCATTGGGCAGAGTTGTTTCCATGGTTTCGATATCTTCCAACAAGCATTTCCTGTGTTAGAACAACAACAGAGGCCGACATGGAGCAGTGTCTTTGTTAGCTCGTAGAGGTTAACAAAGATATTGGGTTTTTTTTAAAGTATTACATCGTAAGCGACGGAGAAAGAGGCAACATAGGAGATGGGCCGTGCGACTGCTGAATGGAAATAGGTTAACTGACGGGGTATTACTATATACTTAGCAAATAAAGGCACAATGTTGTTTAAGTATGTGGGTTTATTCCTGTGCATAACCACAGAGGAACAAAAAGTAAGAGACAAGAACAAAAGTGAAATAAGTAATGAACAAAAACAAATGAACTATATACGGTGGAACCCCACGGCATTTGTTGCTGTGTAGTCCTGGCGTCACATGATCACAAATTGGCCAACCAGGAGACGGTATATCTGCGTTGCCATGCCGCGTAGTTACAATCTGGAAGAGGTGCGTGTCAAGGCTCTGCGGGCCAACGTGGGGCGGTCCGAAGTGATGGCGCAGGTAGTGACGCGTGACATCCGTGCGACCATAAATCCATCTGAAATAATTTAACAGAAGCTTCACCCTAGTGGCCACTCTGCTGCTTGACCCAGTGTACGTTGTTTGACGCATCTATGGCAAATCTCTCAAGTCTATCAGTCAGTCTACATTACAAATAAAACATCAAATCTCATCGCACAAATGCTCACCCACAAACAATGATGCAGTTGAACAATGGACAGCGTTCAGTGCTACTGTAATCTCATATCTGTCAGTCTATGAACACAATATCTCTGCAACACCTTCAGGGAGTTTCTTCAAATTTGGAAGAAGCCTTCAGTTGAACTAATTCAATTTTGGCTGCCATTTGTTCATGACAGCTAGTAACAGAAAGAATGATATCAATGAGAGAACGGGATTATAATGCAAGGATGGGCAATTTATTTATTTATTTTTTCTAAATCTATGCAACAGTTAACAATGATGAACAGAAAACATCATAAAAATAGTTCTAAAAATAGACCTCAAAACTAAAAGCTTTTAAAATGCTCTTAACAGGTCAGAATCTTAATGTTGCAGCCTGTAGTGTCTAGACTGACATTACTGATTGTTCCTTTCCACCAAATTAGAACTCATTCCTCAACTTGTTCCGTTCAGGATTTGTGGAACTTGGAAGCCATATTCCAAACTGGCCCACATTTGCACAAGGCTTGAACTGGACCATTGTTATCAAGGACACACCATCAACGGAGGATAATACATTATGGTGACATACTATACTACTCATCTTGTTTTCTAACTTTCACTAATCCTTCTCAAATGGTCTTAGTCTGTTTATTCATTCTTGCATTGGAGTGAAAGCTACCACAGACAACTCTTTGACTCGTTCAACATCTTTCCTGTGTTACTTTCAGTCTTTTTTCTGAAACTCAGTCCATGATCAAATTGCCACTTAGTGTCATATTTTGTCAGTCAAATCAATGCACAGTATTTTCTTCCAGTGACTTCTCGTGCTTCTCCATTGTTGCTGCTATAATGGTTCACACTTAACATCAAGCGAACACCTAATTCCAGCTGAGATCCCACTTGAAATGGTCAAACAGTTATGGTGTTTCGGATTAATTAACATAACCATTTGACCTGACATAGTGTTCAGGTGAAATGAATGTCTTCATAGACAGTTTGGTCTGTGGTTTTGGAAACCTTTGCAACAAGATCATCTTTGTTCTCTTTCATGCTGATCTTTTTGATTTTTAAGACTCAGTGACTAGTCCGTAAGTCAAAGTCCATGTGTTACATAAGTCCTGGAATAGGTGCGTTCCAACCTCATGAGCAGCTTCTGTTTGTCAAAGCCAAGAATTTCCATCACCATGATGTAACTCATAAACTAGAAAGGAAACCATCAGTCCGAGCTGTCTGGGACCGGGATGAGCTGGATGGACACTGACCTTTCCATTGTTCACCTCGCTGTGAGTAGGGACACAGGTTCTTCACCTTTCTTTGTTTGGGGCCATATTGTCTCCTGTTTAGTGTGGCTGCTACTTTTAGCTCTTTAATGTCTCTTGGCTTTTAACAGTGGATGTTTCCACAAACACGTTCTCACTCCAAAGTTGTCACATACTGACACACGGTCATAACCTGTAGGGTCAGTTTTTGGCATGTAGGGAACCTGATCAAAGTCAGTGTAACTTCAACAACAAACTTCCTTTGACAGATTTGTCAATCAGTTAAATACCTGAACATTCTCCGCTACTGACATTCACTTTCACATTTACATTAGCAATGGTGGATTTACTTACTGGCACCCCTTTTTGGTTCCAAAAATGGTCACATAAGTGAGGTTAAATTATATTCATTTTATTCATTCATTTATCATCTGAACCCGCTTTATCCGCACTAGGGTCACGGGGGTCGCTGGAGCCTTTCCCAGCTACTTATGGGCAAAGGCAGGGTACACCTTGGACATGTCGCTAGTTCATCGAAAGGCTGACACAGAGACAAAAAAACCAATCACTTTCACATTCACACCTATGGGCAATTTAGAATAACCAATTAACCGACCAGTGCATGTCTTTGGATAGTGGGAGGAAGCCGGAGTACCTGGAGAGAACCCACGCAGACAGGGGAAGAACATGCAAACTCCACACAGAAAGGTCCCACCCCCATCAACTGGTGTTGGAATCAAACCCAGGACCTTCTTGCTGACTAGTCCTATCAACTGCACCACCGTGTCACCATTCATTTTATTAGTGTATGATAATTTCAAAAAGTTTTAAGTGATTTGGAGCATTTATAATGTTAATTTTGCTTCACGTCACCTCTTTGAATCCCCACTGGGGCTCCAAACCTGGACCCCACCATTCTCCCATGCCACCCCCTTCCATTTTTTCTGGATCTGCCACTGCATTAGTGCTTTCACACTAAAGGTGGACATTGTCTAATGTTAACATCCAAACAATCCCACTTCAGCTGGTAAAAACTGCCTCTGATCCAACTTCCACCCTTTGGTCCAAATATGGTGAAAACATGTCCAACCATGACGGCAACAGCCAAAAGCCAAACTCATGGTTTCAAAACAACAATCCACAAACCAACGGTTGACGTCTTGGTGGCTACGTCGACTCGTTTTTTTTTTATAGTCTAGGGTTAAAGAAATCTGCAACAAAAACAAAAATGTCAGTTATGTGAAGTCTTTTTCTTACATAATTGGCCTAAAGTGTGCCCACAAACTCCTGGTAAAAGGCTGTGTGCACAGAAAAGCAGACAGAGAGATATCACTGAGGTTATTGTAAAGCTTCTTTGCTCATGAAATAGTAAAACATCAACTCTAGGATTGACCAAGCTGCTTATCAGACACAATAAACCAGTTTCTCTTCCACTGTTCTGCACAGGCTGTCATCTCACCCTTGCAACAATATGTCATCATAGACACAAGGAAAATGCACCACTGCTCACACTGATATATACAGTAGTTATACACACACTGTAACTATATCTATATCCATGTGTTTCATGTCCTGTCAACAACAGCTTCTGCACATCTGTGGAAAATATGTTTGGTAAGGAAGGCTTTTGATGTCCCCATGTTGTAGTCATTACTGAGACATGTTAATGTTTTATCCAGCCCTCTGTTCCTCCCTCCCCTCCGCATTTCCCTCTTTTCTCGTCTCAACAGCTGTTCAATGTATCCTTGGTTGTTTCACGTAGCGCAACATACCTGAACTTTCATTTAGTATTTTGAGAAAATATACTTTGGAAAAAAGTCCTCATGTCCAGTTGTGTCTTCAGGATTGTGCTCTAGTACTGTAATTCCATCCATAGCCGGTCAGTTGTACCTCTCATGCTAATCCTCTTAGCCGCATTACTGCTGCCATTCATTGATTTAGTTGTGCATTACTTCATTCTGCCCACCGGTCTGTGAACAGTGCACTAAATCTAAGACAGAAATACAGTTTCACATTGGAGTGCAGACCATAAGGTCAGATCCTTTCTTCTACAGTTTATTTGACTGTTGTTTGTTTATATCCAACTAATTCTAATCATTTGTTTTGTTTTTTTATATTATATACCTGTAGTGAAGCACATTGAGTCTGCCTTGTGCATGAAATGTGCTCTATAAATAAAGTTGAATTGAAATGAATATTTTAATGAAGGTGCAGATGGAGCTTTCGAGCTCTTTGAGCAGTTAATGGTTTTACCCATTACAGCACCTCAAGTTATTTAAACACAAATCACATCACTGGATAAAAAATACTCAGTGGAGATTAAAATAAATATATGGCCAAAAAAATGAGGAAAGTGAAAAAAAAAAATCCCATTGCATGTGTTGAATATAAAGTATTGTATGTGCTGACTATAAAACCCTAGAGCTCAACCATTCCTTATGCCTTTGCCTTATCAGTGAAATGATGAACAGTAGTGAGTGCTCAGGTCACACTTGAGAGGATGCATTATATTCTCAATGGCCTCATACAAAAACAATATATCCGCTGCATATTTATTTCTGTGCACATTTGTCACTTTGCCATCGACTCACAGTCTATGTGTGTGAGGTCTTTGCTCTGCCAATTAGGTCTAGATTCATCTTCACACCTCTCAACACACACATTGCTCATACATCCAGAAATATCCCACCTCCAGTCTGTCTGCTCTCACACATGATGAGGAAGAGACTGGGTGTTTGTTGCGCTCGGTGTGTTGGTGTGAAACAGTAAGAGGCATCAGCAGAGTGGATAAAGCTCTGAGCTAATGCTTCATTAGCTGCTGGATATTAGCTCTGAGTTATTACTGAACAGCAGGAGTCTGGGCCATGCAGGGGAACTCAGACTGATGACCCACTTCTAGAACTCCTACTACTGCTGTAGGTCCTTAGTTTACAGGGTTTTAATCCTTTAAACACTTTAAATGAAATACATAGTACTTGTAATATACAGTGGTGGAAAAAAGTTTTTGGACACCCCACGCATTTGTAATCTATTACATTAAGAATCCCTCTTCAGTCATTGAACTCTATGAAGTATTGTTCCATTTTCCAAACCCACATGCCCCCTCCTGCATGTACGCTGTTCTATCAAGGGCAAAAATGGATGCTTCAGTAGATAATGAAACACATTCAGGACATGACATGTTGAAAATGTCAAGAATTTAGTTTTGTTATTTTTTCTTATTAACAGTTAACAAAAAAAATGCATTTGTTTGTGTCTGTTTGATGCAGCCACGCCTTCTGAAATGCAAAAAAGATTTTTTTGCAAACATTTCATGATAATGTTTGAGATTATGTAAAATTTTAAGGGCGTCCAAAAACTTTTTTCCACTGCTGTATAAGTAAAAAATATATAGTACATCATAAAGATTAGTTTTTGTTAAAGATTCATTGTAAAAAAATGTGTGTGCATGTGCTTATGTGAAGTTTGTTGCTTGTGACCAGACCAAATGTAGATGTCACAGAGTAGATTTTCTAAAGCCTGAAAATGAAAGCAAGGAGTAGATACAGTAGTCTCATGTCCTCTAAGACCACTTGAATTGCAAATATGCTGAAAGATAAAGCTGTGGATTTTTTTTTTTTTTGTTTTGTTTTTGGTCAGTGATGTTCAAACGATCAGGATCTGCAGCATTTGGTTATTTTGAAGTTAAAATCCACTAGTGAAAATTCCTAAAGATCTCCTCCAGAAGCTCTTTAATGATTTGTACAGAGATCGGCTCCAAGGATTGTTTGCATATGGAAGATGACAGGAATGGTCATAACAATGAATTAATGAGGATGGTTTTCAGGCGGGCAGCTTGGCACAGGTAGACCAAGGCAGGGTGTAGGACAAGCAGAGGTCAGAACATAGTGGATGAACAAACCAGGATGGAGCTGGTGAAGCTGGACTCAGTCCAAAACAATGACGCAAACTGGCTAACGCTCACAACAGAAAAATGACATGACTGTGGTTGATATTTAGAGGGACTGATGAAGGGACTGAAGTATTCATGAAAGAAATCTGGGAATGAGTGACCACAAAAGAAATATACTGAGCAGATGAAAAGCTGGACAGGAGAGTCAGTGGGTTCATCCTGGCGCTAATATTTGATAACTCCTCACTCCTGGATTATTGTGTAATTGGGGAATTTGATCTTGGAGGGCACCCCACTGTTCTTATTTAACCATCATTTGCAGAGGTCTCTTATTTTATTTTATTATGCATGTACAGTTTTTTTTCTTGCACTTTATTCTGTTGCTGCCTTGACCTTTAAATTTCCCCATTGTGGGATCAATAAAGTCTAATCCAATCTAACTGACAAATGGGATCCTTTAGTGGAAATCTGCTAGTGACTGGATGCTATGAGTAAAAAATAAGGTTTAATGTAGATGTGGACAAATATTATAACCAGATGTAGATTAGATTAGATTAGATTAGATCAGATCAGATCAGATCAGATCAGATTAGATTAGATTAGATTACAGTATATTAGATTAGATAAATCTTTAATGAAACACTGGGCAGAACTTGCCCAGAAATTAAGGTTTTAGTAGCAACACAGCACCGTATGTACAGATATAAGAGGAATTAGAAGATAAAACAGGAAAAGAAATAATAATACCAACAATAACTGTATTTAACAGTGCTAACAGTAGTAAAAACAGGTAGTTTCACATTAGTAGTGTTAAATGATAGTAATAAATAAATAGGGCGACACGGTGGTGCAGTGGATAGCCCTCGTTCCTCACAGCAAGAAGGTCCTGGGTTCGATTCCAACACCTTGGGATCTTTCTGTGTGGAGTTTACACGTTCTCCCCTTGTCTGCGTGGGTTCTCTCCGGGTACTCCGGCTTCCTCCCGCCATCCAAAGACATGCACTGATAGATTAATCAGCTAATCTAAATTGCCCATAGGTCCATAGGTGTGAATGTGAGAGTAATTGGTTGTTCGTCTCTATTTTTCAGCCCTGTGATGAACTGGCGACATGTCCAGGGTGTACCACGCCTTGGCCCATAAGTAGCTGGGATAGGCTCCAGGGATAGACCCCTGCGACCCTAGTGAGGATAAAGCAGGTTCAGATTATAAATGAATGAATGAATTAATAATCTAACCTGTGTCCTGATGTATCATCTTGTATTAAACAAAAAGTGTGTTTCTACTAAGTCATAGAGTTCAGGCTGGTACAGTACAGTATACTATTATGTTTGTTTCCATTGTAAAAGGGGCCCAAACAACCAGCCCATACCATTGCTTGGTATCCTTCAGTTGGAAGTGCATAGGAAAAAGGTACCGTACAGATAGGACAGGGCTAGACCAGCGTCACCCAGTACAGTCCATTGATTAGATGACAGAATAACATCACTCCTTGCCACTGGATGTCTTTGATTGTTGTCGTCGCTGTCACACTGGTATGACTTCACACTAGGATTCTGGCCTAAATCCCACTTACCATGTGAGGGCAGTGGAAACGCTCACCTGACCTGGCCGTACCATTCCAAACCGTACCATACCATACCAACCAGGACTGTAACACTCAGCGGAAACATCCTATATTTTTTCCCCGCTGAGATATAGTTACGGGATAAATCTATCTTATTATCAGCCAGTCAACAAAGTAAGAAATGTTTTCAGCAAATTACTTCATTCCTCCAAAAAAAAAGAAAACATGCTTTACAAGATTATTTTTTCTTTTCCCCAGAAATATGCTCTTTCACTTTCTTCTTTCACTTTCACTTCTTGTCTAATATCCTTTCCTTTTCCTGAAAATGCTCTGATTCTTGGAACCATCCTGTATCTATATTATTGGGTGACATTTCTTCTCCCCCATACACACACCTATGCACACACTGGTAAACCACGTCACAACATGACTCACATCCAGGTCTGCCATTGGAGGCCGGTGACATCACAGCGGCACCAGAGTGTGCAATTTACCATAACGCCTGTGCTCCTCATGTATAATTCATGAACCTATCGCTGCTTTATAGACGCCTGGTTTAAAATGGCTCCTCCTGTCAGGATGATTAGTGCTGAGGCCTGCAGATAAGAGCGCCGCCGCAGACAATCACATTCTTGTTCAATTTAAAGCTCCCTTGAACTGGACCTCCTCCCCCTCGTCCTCCTCCTCCTCCTTGTCCTGCAGACTTCTGACCAAACTGCTGCTTTATCAAAGGAGGATGTGTTACAGAGACCTCATGTTTGACCTTCAGAGTTTCCAGTCAAAAAGGTCAGGCTAAAGAGAGGGACGGTGGTTCTGTCGCTCTGGGCAACCGGCAAAACACAAAGGAGGACAATATCTCTTTGAGTCTGCGGGGAAATTCTTCAGAAGATCCTAATAGTATAACTATGGATCATTTTACTCCTTTCTATTGCTGGAATTTGCAACACTGCCACAAGGTGACGTGTAACTGTATCACAGATGTGAAAGGCTTCACTGGACCATTGATCAACGATGACTTCATTTCTGTTTCTCATAATTAGAGTTCCTTTATGCCTCTGTGGATTGCACTAAGCTCATCTGCACGGTTTTGCACGACTGTTTCATTTCCAGACCTGTTTTCACTCTTTAACGCTGTGTCACTGCTGAATATTTTATATATTTCTTTAACCTTCAAATAGCAAGTGACTTTTTCTTTACACTTAACCTGCTTTAAATGATTCACTGGGAAAAAAAACCCAAATCGTATCAAGTGTATTTTTCTCATTTCTAGTCCAAATATCTCATCACATTTAAAATAAGACATAATCACCTAAAGTGTAACTTTTCGTTGAGATATAAGAACTTATTTTTAGACAATAGATCTGGCAAATCTTATTTCAAGAAATCTTACCAAGATAATTTTCACTTGTTCCATTGGCAGATTTGTTTTTGCTTGAATTAAGCAAAAACATCTTGAATTAAGCAAAAAAAAAAAAAAATCTACCAACGGAACAAGTGAAAATTATCTTGGTAAGATTTTTTGAAATTAGATTTTCCAGATCTATTGTCTAAAAATAAGTTCTTATATCTCACTAAAAAGTTGCTCTTTAGGTGATTATGTCTTATTTTAAGTGTGATGAGATATTTGGACAAGAAATGAGAAAAATACACTTGGTAAGATTTAGATTGTTTCAGTGTTAAATATCATTTCTTATCATATTATCCTCTGTATTTGCATTTTTTAGTTCAAATCAGGTTTTTCCCTTTATTTAACTTACTGACAGTGTTGACCTTCATGAAAGCTCAGATACAAAGGTTATTATATCATAACAGAGCAAACTGAAGGAAAAAAAACAGCATTAAATGAACACAGCTACTGCACTGCTACCACTGTTATTTGTCAAACGTGCGTCTTACTGGTGAATCAAAGTTACAGAAGATGGCAGTGTCTCTGTGTTCACTACAGAGCCTCTGAACGTCCAAATGGGTCATATCTGATGGTGCTGTGGTTCAAAAGTTCACAGAGCGCCGACAGTGTCAGGAGGTCAAACTTGTGATGGAACATTTGCACCCTGCCTTTAAGGTGCAAAAGAAAATGACAAACCCTGAAGAACCGTGTAGGCCTGCCTTAATGAATATCACGCATCTTTGTCAAAATGTGTCATTTTCAGTGTAACTGGTTTGAGTTGTTGTTGTCCTACTTATTTTGTAGGACTTTGAAAAGGGTAACACAGATTGTGGAAAGGAGCAACCTGGTCTTACAGGATTCCATGTTATAACCACGGACCCCTACCTCAAACTGCTGTGGTATTACGGAATAGCCGAAAATTCCGTGACGGGCCCACAGAAGTGATCCCAATGTAAGCAACCAGGTCGAAGGGGGGCAAACGCTGAGCGGAATGGTCAACCAATGTAAGAATTATTTCTGCAGAGTAAATCCTGTAAGCCAGACTTTCTGTAAGGATTAGTGATATTTCAGGTAAATAGATGATTAAGTTAAAGCTGCAGGAGGTGAAATCAAGGATTAAAAAAAACTGAAAAAAAAAAAAATAAATCCTTCTACACACCTTTAAATGTGATATAGAGAAACATGACCTGACGCACTTTTATGCAGACACTTTTCTAAGTTTTCCAAGAGAAAAACGGTCACATATTCGATCAAAAATCGATAATCACAGCTCTTTGTCATGTTACCTGTCTGAAATCGCCTGCGATAAGCCGCAGTCTGCATCATGGTGTAGGCCTACAGCTACAGACTGAACGGATGTCATAGGAGTTGGTTTGAGTTCTTGTTTTCTCTAAGATAATGTTAAATACACTATACTGAAAGGTAATGATGTAAATTTTCCCTTTACATTATTTTCTATTAACACTGTTCTCTTTACATCTATTGTCTGTGGATCACTTTAAAATGTCAGGACAAAAACTAACCCAGTCTCCCAGAGATGTAATTCCTATATACCTGAATATAGATTTTAATTGTATTTATCATATTATTCCTCAGTATAAATATTATGTACGGCCAGTTACTAATTTCATAATTTCAATAAATAAACAGCACTTGGGAGTGTGATCTGCGTCATACACGTCTACAGGCCAGTATTTTTCATGTTCTGACAATAAAGAAGAGTTTAAGACCATAATCATTTGATTTCTGCAGCCTCGTCGCCCAGCCTGCCATTCTCTGTGAACAGTTTACTATTTTATTTTTTTATCAGTATGTGAACAGACTATATTATATCGCCTACACCCTGGTTTCTATGTAGATGACTCAGTTAATGAGGTTTATGTTCCCTCCTGACTTGGTGCATCTTTTCTGTTCCTCTACAGGGATTTGCAACATGAGCAAACAACACCATCAGAATCTTCTAATATATTCTATAAAGAGTTAAGTGTTTTGTTGATCTAAAGCATAATGCAGGCAGCATTCTGTTGCAAATAAACAGAAATACCAAGTTAGGGTTGTAACACTTTGCGAAACGATGTCATTAATCGATATACCCTGCACCTCACAGATAGAATGTACAATGCCTCCAAGTCATCAATAAAATAAACAACAGGTATAGACAGGGTAATGTGTTAAAGCTACAGTAGGTGCTGTTTGGGTTAGAATGGATAAAATGAATAATCTGAATTTCCCTGCGGGGATAATAACGTCAGGCAGGATTATAGCACATTATTTCAGGTTAGCATCAAATGTAGCATGTGCTGTATGTTCTAAAGCAGAGCTCTCAAACACATCATTTTAGTTCAGGTTCCACATACAGACCAATTTAATGCTAAGTGGGTCAGAAATACTATCATAATAACCTACTACTAAAATACTATCATAATAACCTATAAATATTCACAACTCCAATTTTTTGTCTTTGTAAATGTAAACATTTTCATGTCGTTTTACTGTATTTACACTAAAACAAGCTATCATTTCACAAAAACATGAATAACCTGAACAAAAATGAACATTTTGAAATGTCTGAACTGTAGGTTTACCAATATTCAAATTTGGCTTAATGTGACCCCCGAAAGCAATAAAAACAAGTAACAAACTGCACAAAAAAACACTAAAAGGGGTTCTAAAAGGTGACTGAAAGTAAAATTTGCTGTCACGCACTGAGTCTATCATGGAGATAGACAAAAAGACCTTAAACAGATTTAAAATGGGAGTCACTGGTCAGGATGGGAGTAGGACAAAAGGCAGGAAAAGTGGCCAACTGAAAATTCTCAGCACTATTTGGTATATTTGGAGAAATGACGGAAACTTAAACCACCTTTTAAGGACTTCCACTGACTAATTACAACCAAGTGTGGAGAAACATGAAAGATGCACCTAATAACCACTATCAACCTGCGGACAAGATCCTAACCCTGAAATAAAACAATCGTGGGGGAATCTGCGCCTTAAAGAAGCAAAGCCTGAGGAACTGAGACTGGAACCTACATTTCCCATAATGCAGGGGTGTCAAACTCATTTTAGTTCACATACATCCCAGTTTGATCTAAATTGCTCATGTATAGTATATTTTCATTCTCTGCTCATGAATAAAAATATCTGAATCTGAAAAAAAATAAAAAGGGTCCCCTACCTATAAGCACTCTTGCTTCCTCGGGGTTCCTTTTCATGTACATTTGTTGTAAACTGCTCATGTAAAGTATATTTTTATTCTCTGTGCATGAATAAAAATATGTGAATATGACTCTTAAGTGGGCCGGATCAGTAAAATGATAGCATAGTAACCTGTAACTAATAACTCCAATTTTTTGTTTTTAAATAATCCGATCATCTTCATACTTTCTACTGAGTATAAGGACTCCTTGTTTCTTGTTTGTCAGACAGATAAAAATAAAGTTGATTTAAAAGTTAAAACATGTAAAGGTAAAAAAAAGAAATCAACCTTTTTTTTCTGTCAGACAAAAAATAAACAAGGAATATTTTTCTCTTTGCTTTCAAAAGTACAAAAAATGTTTTAATAACATCGTGCCTCAGCTTCTCATTTACTCACGTGCATTACAACTTGAATTGTTTAAATTCCACTTCTTTTTCTTAAGAAATTCCAGGTTGTTCATGGTTGTTTATTCAGATTTTTTTGTGAAAAGATATTTTGTAAATATAACATTTTCATCATGTAATTTAACTTTTTCACACTAAAAAAAAAAAATTGTAGTTGTCATCATTTATAGGTTATTATGCTGTTATTTTTCTGGTCTGACCCACTTGAGCTCAAACAGGCCTGTATGCACAGTAGCTCCTGAACTAAAATGATTTTGACACCCTTGACTGCTAATATCTTTAGCGTCATTTTTTCACTTTGCAAATTCATCCCATGAGCCAGATTGGACCCTCTGGTGGGCCGGTTTTGGCCCTCAGGCCACATGTTTGACACCCCTGCAATAATGCAACTCAATAGGCTCTTTCCATAGATTCTTCCTGCCTTTTAAATGCACACATCTTTTAAAGTTTGTACATTAAGCTTTTATGTGCAGCCTTGAACAGAAAATATAGCTGATGACAATGCTGAACTTGAGCAATACGATAAAACAACCTGTTCAGTAAATTTAGTACAGCTCATGAGTTGTTTTACAGTTAAAGAGTCTAGTTGGTTCAGTGAGTGGTCAAGGTTATATTTGAAGCATCAGATGATTATATAGAGACCAATGTGACAGTCAGTGGTTGCAGAGGAAGCCTCACGATCAGCCTCAGACCTCTTAACACACAGCGTGTAGAGCTGAGGTCGACCCGCATCAGTGACCTCCCATCATTTAAGGCCGCGTCGCTGCTGATTGGTCTAATCACATGACACTAATGAACAGCGGACATGACAATCAGAAGATCCGCTGTCATCAAAGACTGGACAGAGCAATTAAAGAGATGGGTCACTGTGCTCAAATCCATAAAGAGGAGGAGATATTCCAAAACCAACACCCTCCGGACTTTTATTTCCCGCTTCCGTTTATTGTGTAAGATGAGGTCAAATGGCAGAACGTTATAAATCAGTATGTTACAGAAAGTGACATCTGATACAGTCGAAGGTAGAACCCGAAGCTCTGCTGTGGTCTCAGAAACAGCTGACGGTTCAGCAGGAAAAGTGAGCTCCCTGCTGGTGGGTTTACAACACTGTGTTGGCATCGCAGAGGTGGGAAGCAAAGCATAACTGACAGAAAATAAAGAGAAAAGTTGTAGTTTCAATGATAGTGAGGACTCTGATCTATAGTCGCAGAAAAAATTATTAGACCACCCTTGTTTTCTTCAATTTCTTGTTCATTTTAATGCCTGGTACAACTAAAGG
>JAPQRP010000020.1:19195426-19226611 GCA_037367295.1 Apogon hyalosoma
TCTCTCTCTCTCTCTCTCTCTCTCTCTCTCTCTCTCTCTCTCTCTCTCTCTCTTTCTTTCTTTCTTTCTTTCTTTCTGTCTCTGTATTTCTCTCTGTGTGTGCGTTCAGCCATGTTTTCAGAGGCCAAACATTGTGAACTGCATTGCCGCTGCTTCTCCAGCAGTATCACCGTGACTTTTAAAAGTGCGGTAATCCAACACGATTTTCAGAAATTTCGGTGGTTTTCGGACGTTTTACCACAGTTTATCGTTATACCGGTAATCATTACATCCCAATAAGGGGGTGATGATAACAGTGGTTTTTGTGAAAAATTTTTAGAGCAGCTTCACAAAAAAGATAGTGTTCTTAAAAACTAAAAGACTGTGTAATAATTGAAATATCTATATTATGTACACAAAACAAGCAACAAATCATGACATCCCAGACTACAGGTGGCGTTTTTGTTGTGTAATTCTTGCCTTGTTATATTTATGTTATGATGTACATGACCTATGTGATGTGCGCCTATAGATACAACAATAGTCTTCTGTATGTGTGTTTTGCATCATCCATTTTGGTTAAAATGCTTTTTAGGATGCAAAATAATCATTAATTCTCCTCATACATTAAAACTAAAGTAACAATACTATAGTAAATGAATAAACATCTATTGTCATAGACTTAGAACCTCAATATATTGCATTTCTAAAACATTGGGTGATATGTCTGGTATAAAATACTAAGAGCAGGCAGGTAAGGACAAGGTTTTTATTTTTGTGGGTTCATAAAAAAAATAACATGAAGAATTTAAAGTAGTTTACTTATTGGCATTTGTCAGCTACATGTTCTTTGGATTGTTAACAGCTAACAACAAGAGATGGGATGTGAAGTCATTCCTTGTTTGGTTGGCATTTCTCTACCTTGTATGTACAGTCACGGAAAAAAATGAGACCATCAAAAGTCATCAGAAACAATGGTTATGCAATCCAGTACTACCTCCTGTGTGTATCATGTGACTAAAACACAGAAAAGAAAACATGGAATGCCTAAAAGCACTGTTTTTGTCAGTACAGTGCCATAGATATTGATGTAAGAACTGAAGTGATTTTGGTTATTATCAAGAAAACATGGAAAATGGATAGATATCAGCTCTGAAATTAAACTGTTATGGGCTGTTTTTGTTGTTCTCATTATATTTTTCCAAACAAATGTACCTTTAGTTGGACCAGGCATTAAAATGAACAAGAAATTGAAGAAAACCAGGGTGGTCTAATGATTTTGTCCGTGAGTGTATGTGACACACGGTGCCCTCTAGTGGTCATCCGCTGCTTCTACAGGATTCACCAGCGCGTTACTGCAGAGAGCAGACTGTGGAGATGAGTACAAGGAGGACAGTGTTCTGGAAATCCTCACTGTGTTTGTTCTTTGTGTTTCAGGTGGTGGATAAGTGCCTGACAGACGGTGCAGATGAGTACCTGCAGATGTTGAGTCTGTGTTCAGTCATCATGCAGCAGGCGTCGCAAAACAACTGAAAGTGCCGCACAGCTGCACAGTGCGAGTGCTACCGCCAGCCTCCAGAGGGACCAAGAGCTCAGACAAACACTGCAGTCATGTTGAGCTCAGCTAGTTCACACTGAGCACACTGTGGTCGAACACAAGAGCTATCACTGTCTTCTACCAGTAACAACAGATGAGCACTTCATGTAGAAACCCAACAAAATGCCAACAAAGCCCTGCATTCGTCTGGGAATGTAGATGCACCCAGATGTCACAGGTTTTCCTCTTCCTTCATGGTTTCCAACTTCCTTTTGTAAATTCTATGTATTTTGGGAGCTAATAAATGTTCTTTTATACTAAATGAAAGTTCTTCAGAGTGTTTAGAGAGTTTATTCAAAGAGTTTTTTTTTTTTTTATCTTCATGTTTATTAATGCAACAAATTATCGCTTCAGCTGAACAAAAACTAAAACTTGGTTTTCAAAGAGCTTCTACCATGCATTGTAATCTTAACTATGACATTTCTAATTTAATTACATATTATTTTGTATGTAATCTAGTTTTCAAAGAACATACTGTACTGTATATACCATGGATACCAAAATTACTTTTAGTTCAGGGACCACATACAGCCCAATTTGATCTCAAGGGGTACTGACTAGTAAGACAGTAGTATAATAACCTATAAATAATGACAACTCCAAATGTGTCTGTTTCAATGCAAAAAAAGTAAACTTACAGTCTGAAAATCTTAACATTTACAAACTATCACAAGAAATGAGAATAACCTGAACAATGACATTTAAGAAAATTCAGAAATGTTGACACTATTATGTTTCTGCTTATCATTTACACATTACATCTTACAGATCACAGTGGATCTACAGAGGAATAACACATTTAGTAACAGGCATTTGGAACTGGAAAATGTAGCATTTAAATTTATGATAAAAACAATCTGTGATGTCTTCGGTGGGTCGGTTGTGGCCCACGGCCCATATGTTTGACACTCCTGGAATACATTATTAGGACGGTATTAGTGTTGTCCTTCAACAGTACAGAGTGTATGGGATTAAGGCTAAGTAATGCACAGATCTGTGGTATATCTATGTATGGTAATGAAGGATTATGTCTCCTAGTGCACACTCTTTGGAGAACACTGGAGTCGTAGCCCGGAGTAAACCCAGAACACAAAGACAGATCTCATAAACTAACAGCAGGACAGGTACCTTTTCAAAAAACACAAGATTTTAACATCAGGATGACCTTGTGCAAACACTTCTGCTTGTGCTGTGAATTGAAAATTTTGTGTACATCTGTCTGTTGGTGTCTGGAGGTTTTTTTTTCACATTTTCTTTAGTTTGACTTACATCGGCTGAATTCATGTACATTATCAGAGCATAAACAAAAAGGCAAGTTTATTTGTATAGCATCATTCATACACAAGGCAATTCAAAGTGCTTGACAAAGGCATGGAAATACAGTTGAGGAAAATTACATTAAAATCATAGAATATAGACAAAATAGATTTAAAAAAATCAACTCCCCGTTTGCACATGCGCAACACTAACTCTACTTGGACAAACTGCCCCTAATGCATTGGCAGAGACATTCAGACTCATTCTACGCTGCAGATGGGTTAATTGCGTTCAAATTTTCAATCAGATTAATCATGATGATAGATTAATCTGCGTTAATGCATTAATTTTGACAGCCCTAATTATAATAGCTGAGTACTTTCAAATATATGTAATAAGTTTTACACAAAGACAATCTAATCTAAATTATAAGGCAGTTGTTTTTGCATGTTGTGTTTATACTACTATCTTACTAGTCTGATACATTTAAGACAAATGTGGCCCCTGACGTGAAATGATTTTGACACCGTTGACTGTTAATATGTTCAGTGTAATTTTTGCACCTCAAAAATTCATCCTGCATGTTTGACACTCCTAAAAGTAAATAGACTTATACAAACTTAATGATAATGCACTGAAGGAGATGCACTGATTTGTTGAACTTCATCCCACTCCTTAAAAGTTGATATTTGAAATAAAACAAACAAGATAATGATGGTCCCAATAGAATAAGAAAAAAGTAAAATTAAGATACATGCAGAAGTCTATTAGTTTTAATTCCCTGCAACTGAAAAGAACATTTAATAATTTTAGTCTAATATCTTCTAACTTTGAAACCGACACTGTCTCATAATAGTCTGAGTATCCGTTGTGTCCGTCACCGCTCATTCATTTGTGTGTTTCAAGCTGTGACCCTAAAGGTTTATTTCACAGGACACATTGGCTTAATTTGTTCACTAGTTTCTGGAAGGATGGTTTTTATGTTTGTGAAGTTAAACTCAGGTATTGGGTGCCAAACTGAGCTTTCAGTAGTTATTCTTGGAGTCTATGCTCTTGTAAAAACCAAAATACACCAAGAATAAACCTCACTTTTTTATGAGTAGTTCAAGTTTGGTTTTGGGGGTTGCCTATGTGGATAAACCCACAATGACTTATTCTCATAAACTGTTTTTACTGTGGGTATTTCCTGCTTTTAGGCTAAAGGGGTCGGTTATAACTTTATTACTCTTTGCCATCATGCTTGGCAGTCCAGAATGAGACAAAGAAGACACTGCACACAAAAATATTAAAGGAGTAATTTGGATTTTTCTTAGTTTATTTTGAACATGTTCAAGCATTTTAATGGTCGGATGATTAAAAAAAGCAAAAAAAACCCAAAAAACTAACAAGCTGGTCAATTTAAGATCAACTGTTTGGTTTATTTCGATGAAAGATAAACTGCAATGTACAACACTATATTGTCCCATAAAGACCCAAACATCCACCGACCAAAAGCATCTACTGATCTAAACGGTTTCATACCTGTTGTTCCATTAATCCTATCAATCCATGTAAATAATTGGTGTAAAATACAGTTTGTCATCTTTTTATGGTCATCAGATATGACCCATTTGGTCGTTCAGAGGCTCCACAGTTACCGTGGAAACACCGTCATCTTCTACAACATTGATTCACCAGTAAAACTCATGGAGTTGGATCAATAACAGTGGATGGAGACACTGGGTTTATGTTCAGTTAATTATATATCACTGAAAAAGTCATTTTTTTCTTCATAACCCTCCCCTTTAATCTGAGCATTTATGAACATCTACATGATCAGTAAATTAAATATAAGAAAATACTTGATTTTCACTGAAAATTCACAAAATACAAAATGGCATTTTTTACAAAAAATGGTGATAAATCACATTAGAAAGGTTAAATAGAGAGAAAAAATCATTTGGGAACTACCTCAAAAGTTACCCTGGGTCTTTTCAATGTAAGCATCTGGTTCATGATATTCCTTTTCACTGTGTTATCAGACAAAACTTCAATAGTGAAAGGAAACAATGAGCAAAAGCAGTGGTTTTATATGAACACAATTGTATCTTTTGTTTGTATGGTTGTAATTATTCTACATTTGTGACAGTCAAGTATTGGTTTTTACACACGCTGTCAGAATGATATCTCTTTCACACAGCTGCATATACCCTTTTCTACAGATATTACTGGCTGAAGCCACTCATCATGATCTGTCCTTAGCCTTGGACCCTGATCTTTCCATTCGGTAGAATGAGGGGTGCAACGAAATACTGCGGCATTTCAACACCACGTATTATTAACCCACACCCCGAAGGGAAGGCAAGGGCTATTGTTTTTGGTTCAGTTGTTTCTTTGTTTTTTAACACTCTAGCAGCAAAACTATTGGATGAATTCATACCAAATTTGGAATAGAGATTACCATTGACCCAGAATAGATGTCATTACATTTTGGGAAAAGTAGGTCAAAGTTCAAATTTTTAATGAATTTCTAAACTATTTTTTCTTCTCCCATTTACTTATAATGGCCAAAAGTTCACGTTTATAAAAACACCAATTTTGATTCAATTTACTTCAAACTTGGCACATACATAGAGGCAATTGATATGCTGACATCAGCACACGCATGCACATGATGACATCGGCTGGATCGATGCCAAAATAAACTACAATACGTGCGAGGGGCGGGGTTTATTGTGCCTGGCACCACTTGTTACCATGTTATACTGTCGGTAATAGTGGATGTAGTTTTGATTGGAAACCTGCAAAGACTGATGACAGAGGTTTGTGTCAACCTCTGACTGCTGCTGTTGCTATGTATGTTGTAAACTACTTTCACCCATTTACCTTGTGCACTTGAATGTAATGCAGCCTTCATGTGCTATGGGAATTATGGTAAATACTACTTACAAACTCAAAAATTGCACCTGAACGCCCCATCATGTTGTATTTTCCACTGGAGAACTGGGAAAACATTGTGATACACGAGTTGCCGAGATGAAAATAACCTCTGACCTTTTCAACATGGCAGAGAGCAATGAGGGATTAATCGCAAATGATAGATGCTGCTTTTATAAACATTCTGCTGCTATTAGTGGATGATTTTGCATATTTATAATATACACAATTTGCCAAACACAATTTTACCAAAAAAAAGTAGGAGTTTGCATGTTCTCCCTTGTGTGTGGGTTCTCTCCGGGTGCAAAGACATGCATTAATAAGTTAATTAGTTCAGCTAAATTGCCCATAGGTGTGAATGTGAAGATGATTGGTTGTTCGTATCTATATATATCAGTGTATATACATGTCCCTGTGACCTTCTCGAGGATAAAATTTAGAAGATGAATGAATGAAAAAAAAAATGCTGTAGCAGATGAATTAACATGTCCAAAACTGTTATGTAACAGGTTACGATAAATTGTGTGTCAGACATTTTTTATTTCGCTATGACAACAAGTGGAAAGGATCGTCTTACCAATAGCACATGAAGGCAGCATAACACACAGACTGAGGCAGGAAGTAGTGTTTTACCACTAGTCACACCACTTATAATAATAATAATAATAATAATAATGATAAGAAGAAGAAGAAGAAAAAGAAGAGCCTCCTCTCATGGACTATAATATGATATGATATGAACACATCTCTGCTGTTTGGTAGACACAGCACTGATTCTCCTGTGACTCCTCTTCTTCAGGAGGCTGAAGAGGGCCACACTCTATGGAGATCCAGGTCAACATGTATAGGAGAACAGTTTGTCCTCACTTCAGTCTGCAAATGCAGCATGAAGAGCGGACAAAACACTCACAGAGACCCCTCCCTCATATGCTGACTATTCTCACTCTTGCCCTGGGGAAACAGATTCAGGTGTCTGAGAATCAGGTAAACCAGGTTTAGAAAAAGCTTTTATCCCAGCATTCTCAGACACCTGATCTGTGGCTCCCAGAAAACGCCACCACCTCTTTTCACTCAACTGATTGGTCCAAGCCTGTAAACACATATCATCTGCCCACCCCCCTACTTATTTTCCTTTGTATTGTTGCACATCTTGCTTACATCACCAGCAAATAATGATCATACTGTTCCCACAGCCCTTTACGGAGCACAATGCACCTGCACATTACTTGTATGAATTATATATTATATTTTGTTTACTTTTTTAAATTCACTTTTATTTATACCTTTTATTCTTGTACATGTATTGCTTTTTTTTGTATTATGTCATGAGGTACATAGTTAATCCAGGACTTATATATTGACAATAAGCTAAAAAAAAAAAAAAAAAAAGAAAACTAAAATACCTTGAACTATACAAAAAAAAAAAAAAAGCTAAATTGACAAAATTGCAACTGATTGCCTTAATTACAGTATCTGGAATCATAACCCCTGGATCACAATACTTATTATATTTCCATATTTGCCCTGGTTTGGGTAAGGAACTGATGCTGTTCTGAGTCTGAAAGAATTCTGGCCTTTATGAAGTTGTTATACACATGGAAACACCTCACTACATACCCTAACTATGGAAGATTTTCACAAAGGCCCTTAAAAGTACTATCCACTACCCAAAAATTAGGACGTGATTTTTTTTGGGGGGGAAAGGCATAATTTTGTAATAAACTTGCAATATTTGGCTCAACATACAACATCTGTTTGTCAAATAGAGACAGTACCTGCTGAGCTCAGGCTACTGTATTTGTAACAGCCAGGAATTTTGGCAGTTTTTGTACTTTTAAGCTATTTTCATCGTTAAAAAAGTTTTTCATCTCATATTCCACCTTTATTTTCTCATGATGTTGCATTTTTATGTCTTGTATTGTAATATTTAGACTTCTTTTTCTCAAAACATTAGGAATATATTTGGTCAAATTTATAAATTCCATACTGACCCCAGTATTCTTTAAAATACACTGTATTACAGTTGTATATAAATAAACAACATACGAGTTTTGTCAGTTCACCAAAAACATATAGAACTTTTTTAAATTAAATGTATAAATATAATAAATGTGCCTTCAAATGTACATTATAGTCATATTATGGTGTTTTAATGTTAACAGCTCTGTGATGTTTCCAGTATTAAAGGAAATGAAGACACTTCAATGCACCCCTGACTGCGCCTCGCGCACGGTTTCCATGGCGACGAGGGGGAGGGGGGGGGTTACACCCACCGGAAACGGTGTCTGCAGTGCCAGCAGAAAATGAAAAGGAGTCAAACCTGATACAACGTTATCTTTTATTAGGTTTTTTTTTTTTAGATTTCGGATACCATCCTGCACTTATGTCTGTTGAAGACTTCGACAGCCCGGAATCCGTGTGGGGACACCCGGTGGCATGACTGGACTCCCGTGCGCGCGGTTTAATGAAGTATTGCGCCGACTGTGTGGGAAACATCGCACCGGCAGAGAGTAGACTGTGTGGGAGAAGGCTGAGCGGTCCTGCCCCTCCGCTGACCACCAACCTTCAATGCTAGCGATAAAAAGCCTCGCTGGCGACACCGTAACTATGGAAGACTACCACGAAAACCCTTGAAAGTATTACCCGCTCAGCTGCGCGCCCGTAGACTCACAGTTTCACTATGCCTAAGCGGCGGTGCTGTGTGCGGCTCGCAGTTGCCTGATATTACCGTTCCAGGCCTGCTTTTTCCATCTGGAAATTTCTTGGCAGGGGAAAGCAGGCCAGCTAGCCCCGCTAGCTTCAGCCTTTTTCTGCGCTGCATTTCTGGGGTTTTGCGGCGCAGCCTTTTCCATGACCACACAATTGACATTGTCTATGTATTTAAGGACTTTTTAAATCCAAAAAGGAATTTTATGGGATTCATATCGGCGAAAGAGGAGCGGGCCTAAGCCAAAATGGTGAACTGGAGGCGGCTGCTGCGAATGTCCAACCGATCATTTTTGGCCTTCATATTCTTCTTCTCCATGTCCACCACTTGTCTCTACTTCATTTATGTGGCTCCTGGAATAGGTTAGTTAACAGAGGTTTTAAGCTAAGTACTTTACACTCACAGCTTTATACGGCAACAGTTAATGTGCTTATGTGTGGATTATCTCATGCAGCACAACACGCTCCAGCTGCTGTCATGGTCTGAGCTAACGCCGAAGCAGTCGGCTAGCAGGCTAATTAGCTTAAAGCTAAGTAGTGCACCGCAAGCCGTTATGTCCCGTTAGCGGGCAATAAATTTGCGATGTTAAAAAGCAAGTATATTCTCTTGGGTGGTATATTTGTTAAGGAAATGTCTCATGATATAGAACTGTGTTGAATGGATCGCTGTCATGCTGTTAACTTGGTGATGCACCACTGATCGGAGAATGAATGAACTGACCATTGCTGCCAGTGTTATATTCAGGGGATTCTACCCAGGTGACTCAGAGCTGGTCAGTACAGCGGCTAATGCCATCAAGTACAAAGGGCACATCAAACCTGCTAACAGTAATCACTGTAGAAGCTTATGTCAGTCTAAATTAGCATAGATGTCCACTGATGTTGTCATTTGTAATTAAGGTCTGACCGGAAATTAGATCCTATGCTCGGCATAATTGGGATGGATGTTTTAACCATGAAATATACCGCAGATACCATCAAAATACAGATGGATTAGAATTGGATTGTAGATATGCACATCCTCACTGGCATGGATGGAAATGATGCTTGTTTCAGACTTCAGTGGGACAGAGGAGGTCCTGGTTATTATGTTTATGGCCTCTGTCAGTTTTCAGCTTTCTAAAGAACTTCTGATGTGGTCGCATACGCTGTGGAGAAGAGGTTGTGTGTGTGTGGAGCAGATTTTTCTGCTGATAGCATGTGCTTTTTACTGGCAATTATTGGCTTTCATGCTTCAGCAGAGATGCAGTTATGGGGAAATTCACTTGTGTAGCTTGAGGGTTTGCAGATTGATTGTCAATAAACAGCAACAAGATAAGGCAAAGAGCAGATGGTCTGGTGTGGTGGAGGATGGGCTTAATTTTGTCAGTAGGTTAAATTGGATAACTTATGATGGGATTCTGAATCTGCATGTCTAGCACTGAGAGTTGTTCTGTCACTAAGGTAATTAATTGGTTTTATATTATAGGTTACTTAAATATCTTTTGCAAAAGATGTGATAGTGCTAGATAATCATGGCAAAATAAACTAAAAAACCAGTTACAAATGGGAATCTCCTATGTATTTACTGTATGCTTTTGATTTATGAATGCATTTTGTGGTATTACCACGATGGGCATGTTCAAGTATTAAGATGGACAACAGACACCATGGTTGGAAGTCACAGAACAATTCTAGGAACATTAATATTACTATATACTGTCCATGACAGCAATGGTATCATGATTCTGCAATAATTTATCCATTATAGGGTGGTCAAAGGGGATGTATAAACATGTGTATCTGAAAAGGACTGAATACCCTTAAAAAGGCAAAAAGCAGTGATTCTATATTTATACACTGACACTACAGAGATCAAATTATGTTTGTTTTTTTTAATAATAATAAACTAAATACAAGCATAGAGTCTAGGGTGACTGTCCCCAAATCAAGATTTTATTCATCAGATTTGGCTGTTATTTAATTAGTTTTTCCTATCTGTGAGTTATGAAATCTGGTGATTTCAGCTACATGAAATGTAATAGAGCCACTAGAACATATATTTTGAGGTGTTTGAAACACAAGACAGGTCATACCATAGATTGCTATACCTGACAAGTTAACTCATACTTAACTCCATATTCACAGTGAGAGCAAAAGCAGAAGAAAATAAGTGAGTGGACCTATTCAGAACACAAGGATAATAATTTACACATATGTTCTTTGCACACATAAAAGGGATATCGGCAATCCAGATTATCACAGAAAAACGAGGAAAAGACTCATTGCTTGTTAGATACTCTTTTTTGTTCTGTATTCAGGTGCTCTTCCTAAACTCACTTCTTGTCAGGGGATAGGACTGGTATGTTTAAAACAAAGATAAATTCTTGACTTAATGCATCCCAGTCAACTTTTAGGGAGTTTTGGCTTTACCACACAAACACAGTGATTCCAACTTAGATTTGTATGTGTGCCATCATTTCAAGAAGTAGTGACAATATGTGAAAGGAGAGTTTACGAGCACATGTATGTTTTATTAAAAATACCAGTATTTGATCTCAGTGTGATCCATGCTCTAAACCAAAGCTATTAATGTCGTTCTAAAATAGTTTCCTTGAACTAAAATGTATAAATTTACAGATACCATCTTGTACTAATACAAATCATTTATAGACACTTTTGTCTTACTTTTAGTGATAAACATTGAATTCTGTTGACTGCAAAAAAAGAAAAAAAAACAAAAAACTGATGTCTCACAGAATGTTTTGAAGAAATGATAAGATCTCAGCCTTGTACAGCAGCTACAGGAGATTTTGGCCCATTGTGTTAGACAAGGGCTTCCAAAAAACTCATAAACAATATCTTTTGGAGGAAATTAGTCTTTTTTTTTGGCTTTTCTGCCTCTCCCTATTTTCATATCCCTGTAAATGTTTTATTTTTGGGTTGGTAGACTTGCAAAACATGTTGCATACTGTGATATGGGTATATACTAAGATCTAGAGTGGGAAGTGTTACTGGACAAACTAACAGATGAGTTGTTAATGAACATAGGTAACCTGATGTCGGTGTCGGCTTCATGAGGTTTGATTTGTTTGTGGGGCTTACAGTGTGCGTTATTGCCCCATTCTGCTGATATCTGCTTCATTTTGTGAGTTTTTTTATGCTGCTGCTGCGGTGTGGACTGTGGGGATTCCTATTCAGTGTGCCATCATTGCTCACTTCCACGCTTCATTCAATGTCCAGCTGGGGATTCAGTTTGAGGACCGTCATTTCATGCATTACTGCTTCTTTCTCCTGTTTGACAAATTCAACCCTCTGAAGTATATGTAAAAAGGCGGGCACATATTGATATTCACAGATTAACTGTACAAATCAGTTCAGCCTGGTTTCCTGTCCTTGAGAATTACTCTCTGTTGGCTGTCATTTCTGATGCTGTTAGTATGTTTTCATCATCTACCGTCCCATGTGCTCGGCTCTGACCTGACCTGACCCAACCTACCAGCCCATCC
This sequence comes from Apogon hyalosoma, assembly GCA_037367295.1. NCBI lineage: Eukaryota > Metazoa > Chordata > Actinopteri > Kurtiformes > Apogonidae > Apogon > Apogon hyalosoma. The sequence goes on from JAPQRP010000020.1 coordinate 19,207,370, forward strand.
CACCACTCATTCTACGGCTGCCTGCTGCGCTATGATAAGACTCTTATCATCCCCTTTTACTCATTCATGTGTACGTCAGTAAATATGCAGCGTGTGTAACTTCCCGACCAACAGGAGACTGATGAACAGCATTAGGTCACTGTTATTATTGGGATAATTTACGGCTCATTCATAATACATCTTTCCACCATGACATTAGTCTATCTAGACATAGCTGTAACTATACAAAGTAAAGCAGTGAGGTGCAATGTATTGGATGTTAACTGCTAAATAATTCAATATGGTGGATTATTTTGGTAAATCCATCCATTAAGAAAAAAGTCCAAATTCTGTGATGCTGCTATTTTTTCTTTTTTTTTTTTAAATGTGAGTGACATTTTTCACTATTTTGTCATATTTTATTGGGCAAACAACTAATCTTTTAGTCATGAAAACAGTTTGACAACAAAAAGCATTTTTTTTAGTTTCTGCTTAAGTGTAATGGGTTCAGCTTAGTATGTTTCAATATAGGTGTAATTGGAAGCACAAATCATGTGATTATTATATCCCCGAACGGAGTGTTGGGGATATTATGTTTTTGGTGCGACTGCCCCCACCGGCAGATATCCTTCGTGTTAACTCTATAACCTGAAAGATATTCGGTTTAGAAATTCCATGTTTTCCATATCAATGAATATCATGGAGAGGGAGAACTGACTCAATTTTGGATGATTTACCATTTCTATATTGGCCACAAGGGGCCGCTCAAAAGTTTAAAATCACTAAACACTCTTTTGGTTATATCTCTGGAACTATTTGTCCGATTGACTTCAAATCAAGTGCAAATGAAAGGTTATGACCTGGGGATGCCTCACGTCATGACATCATTAAGGATTGGGGGCGTTCAGGGATATACCCCTAGCCATTGCTTCTGACGGCGTAAGCTTAGTTTTTACTAGGGGTGTAACGGTACAGAAAAATTTTGGTTCAGTACATTTTTGGTACAGGGGTCTTCAGTTCGATGCATTTTCGATACATTTTCAGTACTGTGTGTGTGTGTTTGGGGGGGGGGGGCTTCTTAACTACCGAAAAATGAAAATGAAACTTAACAGGCTTCAAAAGTCCGACCCAGCTTCTGTGCCACTGTTATACTCTCTGTTGTCATGTTTACCCCCCTTATTGGCACCCCAGCCTCAGAATAAAGTGTTTTTTTGCAGCGCTGAGAACTCATATAGGGGATGTATACAGGGGAAACCCTGCACATGGGTTCTGCTTGTGGCCACCCTGCTTCCCGAGTGTTTGAGTTCTTCACATGGGCTACATGTATTCATTTGGTACACCTCTGTATTGTATCGAAGGCCCTGAACTGAAATGGTTAGATACAAACGAGCGCACTGTTACACCCCTAATTTTGACAGATGTAGCAAAATGAGTCACAATTCCATTGGGAATTATTTTTGCCATTCATTTTCATTGGAAGAACAATATAAAGATGGCAATGTGATTTCTGCCTGTTGTTTATCATTAATGTTGTAGAATCCACACCTTGTAGAATCTACCAAACAATACACAGAGTGTTGCACAGCCTGTCTTCAGCAATGTTCAGTGAAATGTGACCTCATATTACTAACAGTTTGGCTTTTGGAGTGTCCTTTTGACAATAGGAGGAGGATTGAAACATCAGACTAAATGACAGGAATAAGAAAAGATGAGTGATGAGAGCTGATTAATTCTCAACTGAGCTTTGCTGGTTATTAAATTTGTCCCTTCCTTATTGCTGCTCTAATGCGTAGACACTGACTTAGCAATATCACACAAACTATGTGAGAAACATGATGTTTCATAGCACTGTGTTGGGTCCAGAAACAGAACACACAACATAATACCAGAACAAAAGCTCACTGAGTCAAACAACACTGTTCTGTACATGAGCTGCAGGTGGAGCCGAGTGGAGATAACAGCCACTCTGCAAACAATCTGCTGTGCACCCAAACAGTGTGGACATGGATATATAGTAAGAGATGATATACATGCAAGTTCTAGTAAAACATCTGTGGTTGTGCAGCTTTGTCACATTTCCAAAAACTGTTGTTGTATTAGGGAGATTCTAGATGGTTATATCTAATTTGTCATGATGACATTTTAGATAGCAGTTGTAGGATTAGGATATTTAATATCTTCTGTTAACCATCTAAAATTTATCATACACAAGCTAACACAAAGTCTTTATGTAGGCTCTGTTGGTATGTTGTGACACATTTTGTTTTATTAAAAACTTCCTGCACCTGTGATTTGGACACTATACTTGTATAGTCATTTTGTAATTTTGATGCTACGTGGATTAATTGTTCTGCCTCAGTTATAATATTAAAATGTTGAATTTCAGCCGTGTCAAACATCTGTGTGTAAATGCCATCATAAAAGACCCGTGTTGATGGGACATTCAGAGTATGTTACTACGGTACATTATTCTTTAACAGGCTTGTTTTGGACCAGCACTTGGAGTGGAAGGGCTTTTGTAGAGAGACAGATGTGTAGGTTTCATTTCAGTGGGAGTAATGTTTGGTTTTTATGACTGAAATTGTTTCACTTGCATTTATTAATTTGCAAGATAAATTCATTTTGCAGTTGTACTGGAACCACACATGGTAATAACTCAGATACAAAATCTGGTATAAAGTTCCTATCACAGTCTTTCTATTAGTACATTCTCCTTGGGAAATATGACAAAGGAAAACTCTAAGAGTGGTGGATTTACTGGTAGACGTTTGCATTGTGGCATACTCTGATGCACAGATAATTGGATTTCTAACCTCGAAGACAAATTCTGTAAAGTGCCGTTTCTCTGATTTCTTTTCAGACTTCTTTTTCTGCTTCGGCTGTGTTATTATCAACATCTTTGAAGCAGTGTGCTTTGGATGGTCAAATAAATCAAATGAACATATCAGTGAAAGCTTCTGTTTTGCCATCTGCCCTACAGAAGAGTAGCATTAGGGAAAAGTGCTGTTCGGTGCAGAATGTCAGCTGCTTTCGAGGACCCATTTGCCACCTTCTGTGTTTGTGTTGTGACTCTCATTGTAGCAGCAGGCAGAGCTGACAGCAGCCAGATGTGCAGCATCACATCAGGCAGCTGTCTGCCTTGGACAGCTTTATACTCTGGGAGGGATTACAGGACACTCGGAGCAGGATGGGGATGGTACAGTGTAGAGCAGAACACTGTAAATGGTACACAAGACACCGTTTACAGTCATTTTATTTGGGTCAAGATCAACAATCGGTGGTATTTAAAGGTGGCTATTCTCAGTATCTCAAAATCCTGAATATGAAAGAATTAGAACTTGACTGGTTTATAGGACTACTTAGATGCCATTGTTAGTGATATGGATTTCATTGTATATTTTGTTCTAGAGCCATCAACTACTGAATAGTAGGCTAGTGACATAGTTTCAGTGCCTTCTTCAATAGGCTAAATTCCAATAATTACAGATGCACAGATTGCAATATTTTGAGCTGATATCAATATTTTAATGTATTTTTGTTTATTTTGTTTTTGTTGTTCCCCCTTCTGTGTCAGCAAACCTATAAAATTGAAACCAACTTAACCTATTTAAAGTATTTAAGCTCTTCATACATTGATCTTGAATAAATTCAGTCATACACATTCATGAAAAAACCCTTTAATATTACACAATAGATTAACATCATCTACTGCTGTTGGTGAAATACCATCTACTAAGCTGATCCCCAATTGCCAGTAATGGGTCTTAGACCTTCAAATCTGCTTCTGACTGGCATTGCAAACTGATTAAATAATGAGGTTAATGTTACTTTTATAAAGTTGCCTCACTTTATTATTTTTATACTAGATTGCTCTAGTATCTTGACACGATGGTGCAGTGGATAGCACTCGTGCCTCACAGCAAGGTCCTGGGTTTGATTCCAACACCAGTCGATAGGGGTGGGACCTTTTTTGTGTGGAGTTTGCATGTTCTCCATGTGTCTGGGGGTTCTCTCCAGGTACTCTGGCTTCTTCACACCATCCAAAGACATGCACTGATAGGTTAATCAGTTAATCTAAATTACCCATAGGTGTGAATTTGAGAATGATTGTTTGTCTCTATATGTCAGCCCTGCAATGAACTGGCGACTCATACAGGGTGTGCCCTGCCTTCGCCCATATGTAGCTGGGATAGGCTCCAGCGACCCCCGTGACCCTAGTGAGGATAAAGCGGGATTAGAAAATGAATGAATAGATTACTCTATAACAAAACTGCAAAACCAAATCATCATGCAACAAATACACACTAATGCATACTTTGCACCTCTGTCAGGATTTATCGAAGCACAACCAGCTAGCACCAGAGGTCATGATAACTGAAAATATTCCATCATTGACAGATTTTTTTTTAAAGATGACGAATACTGTGAACAGAACCTGCTGACAGGATCACTGGTCTGTCTTTCTCTTAACAAGGCATCAAACAGTCCATAACGGCATCCTACCCGGATAGAACCCTGCAGTGCCGTCGTTCTCAACTACACTGAATACAACACCATTACTTTTGTTAAATGACTGTTAGTTCACCTGTAGTAGACCCCCCTGTCCAGTTAATGGTGAGTGTGTATATTAATCAGTCATTGGCAAGTCTTGTATCATTTTTTAGCTGACTTTAGCCAAAATAATATGCTACTTTGCTAGTGCAAAATGTCAAGAATGCTACATCTCCTTAGTTATTTTAAAAAGCGGTAGAGGATGAAGGACAGCCAAGTAATACACCAGTTCTTATGGCATTTGGTGTACTATGTGTGTGCATTTTCTATCTTTCGTGTGTTATTCGGCGCCATTTAATGGCATGTCAATTTATGCCAAGATCTCTGGTTCACATAACTCTGACTCTAGCCCTCAGTGCGCGGTATTTGGAGTGAACATACACACAGAAAGCTTATAATGTGTACAGATAACATGCCAATTAAAAGTGGCGTGTATATTTACATGAGTCGTGATATCACATTGGTTTATCAGCCAGCAGCAACTACAGTTGCTGCATCATTGAGATGGTTTTGAACATTAAATACTAAATATGTCTCATTATCATTAAAAAATGGAATTTGAAATGACGGATTATAATGTTTTATGATAGAACTTTTACGACCCTGTCTGTCTAAATGATGGACAATAAAAATGTCTAGCACAACCTGTGGTTAGCACGTTGTGATAAGTTCTGGTGTGTAGGCTAATGTGGAGTGCAGGAAACCTATTATAAACCATGAATCGTATCAGCCACTTTATATGAAAACTTCACTCTGTCTAAGACTGTTCATCTGGCCTTATTGCTGTGTAGCTAGTAGCACAGTGGATTGCATTTGTTGTTTATTCTGATTGGGAAGAAGCATAGATTCCATTCTTAGCTCATGGGTTGTGGACTGTGTGGAAGATCAACTGTAGGTGGAGGTTCCTAGTACACTGAAAATGATAGAAGTTGGGTTCTTCTGATATAAGCTCTGTGGATTTATTTTTCTCCAAACTGACTCTGTGCACTGAGTCATGAATTCAGTCATTAACAGTTACTGTACATTGGATATTTGCCTGGAATGCTGTGAATGTGCAGCTTAGGAGTCAGGGCAACCTTTTCACATTTACAGTTTCCTTCGGTCAATAAAGAGCTTAATTGCTGTGATTGCTTTTTGTCATTAGTCTTTGACTTAAAACAATACACTTTTGTATGATTTTGAAGGTAATTTTGGTGCATTTTTTACCATGTAGCTCAGAGAAATGCAGAACAAATCTGACTAAATCATTGATGTGAACATGCGGTTCCATTTTCACTAATAATAGATGACCCCCCCCCCTTGAAAAAGGTTATTTCGAGAAATGAAATGTGCTCTGTGGAATGTCGGAGAAACCTATGGAGTATTTATTTTCCTGGAGCTTGGAAAACCCTCTGTCAGCTGGTTGTATGACTATATTCATATGGGTTGCAGCGTCTTTTCTGTTGTTGCTACAGTTAAATTATTTAGCTGTTTCTTTCTATGAAACGTGTCAACATGAAGCAACAGCAACAGTTACATGGAAAGCTTTGTTTTACAATAAACAAAGATATGTAATGGTTCTTCAATTTAATGTTCTTTTGCAAAAATAAACACAACATCCCGAAGGCAAAAAAAACAAAGTCCTTTTAAGTAATTGGAGATCATAATGCAGTGAGTTAACGTCTTTTTTCTTGTTGTTTCAGCCAACACATACTTCTTCATGGTGCAGGCTCAGGGCATCATGCTGAGGGACAACGTGAGGACTATTGGCCAGATGATTCGATTGTACACCAACAAAAACAGTACACTCAACGGGACAGGTGAGTGTTTCACCAACCACATTAAGTGTAGGGAAGATGTTGAAGTGTGAGTGCACCTGGTATCAGCTGTTCTGTTCTGCTGTAGATTATCCTGATGGCACAAACTCCAGTGAATACCTGGTCCAGCCAACCACGTACCTCCCTGAGAACTTCAGTTACGCCCAGAACCTCCCTTGCCCAGAGCGATTACCTTCTATGAGTGAGTCACCAAACGTGTAACAACTGCCATTAAGGCTGCTGACAATGAACTTGAATTAATTTTTTTTTGCCCCACCCTCAGAGGGCCTTATGGAAGTGAACATGACTGAAATCCCCATGGAGGAGATTGAATTGAAGTTCTCCAAGATTTTTGATATTGAGTTTGGAGGTCATTGGAAACCAAAGGACTGCAGGCCTCGCTGGAAGGTAAACAACAGTCCAACAATCAAATTTCGCTCTGTTACTATTATAATAAGCATTTCACAGTGTGACAGAATGGATTTTAATAAAACTAGAGCAGAGTATAATATGGAACAAATTGTTCCTCTTGTGTTTGCGTTGTAGGTGGCTATCCTGATTCCATTTAGAAACCGTCATGAACATCTGCCCATCCTCTTCCAACACCTCATCCCCATGCTGCAGAGACAGCGGCTGCAGTTTGCCTTCTACGTCATTGAACAGGTACAGTTTCAAGCTTCTGAAATGGGATAGGCGTCAATTGAATTTTATCCTCTCAATCTTTCGGCTACAAAATCTAATAAACTTTTTGGATAACTGAATTATCTTCATTGTATAGTATATGGTAACAAACACGTAATATTTGGTATGATATGGTATATAACTGAAAACCCGCTCATCCTCCCCTATGGTGGCCACAAGGAAGTGAAGGTTCAAAATGGCACTACAGCGTGACTAACTTTATGAACAGGAACCCACTCCATCTGTAGATATAAACAGCTCATTCTCAGGTATTAAAACTATTTACTAGTATTTATCAAATTAATTATCCGCAGACATTTGCATTGAAAAAGAAATAATAGCTTAAGATCCAGTATTACAGTGTTCTTGTGACAAGCAGAACCATTATTATTTGTCGTTTACTTTAGTAGGACAGAGTTTTTGCAGGTCACCAAAGTACACGTGGCACCCCATTTTAGCATGTTTTATTTTTATTTCTTTATTTGTCCAAGAGAACAATGTTGTTCATGAGTTTGCTTGTGAACAGGTTGTCCTGATTCTACACTCGTGTACCTGGCTCACTGTCTACATCCCTTTATCTGTCTAAACAAGCTAATAATCTACAGCTAACTAGGCTCTGGCATGCGGTAATCTTTGCCTTGATGTTTTCATTTCTAAACTGAAGCCATACTTTGACTTTGTGTTCAAAAACATGCACACGCTGTTACGTTTGACAGGTGTTCACAGATGGCCACATATGGCTTGTGCAACTATGGCACGTAGTTGTTTTTGTAATACTGAAACCAATTAGCGAAAGAGGAACTCAGTTGTTTTTATGGGTACCTAGTACACAGCATTGTGAAGAGAGTTTCAGTTCCAAATTGCTGTGAAATTAGTCTTGCGCCACTTTGTGCTATACCAAAAAGAGACACTAAAGTGAACATAACGTGCTGCACACTTTTAATACCCCTGGGCTAAATATAGTGTAAGATTCTGTTGAAAGTTACTGCCCTAAAATTTAGATTAGATTGTCTTTGTGTAAAACTTATTACATACTTATTTATATTTGAAAGTAGTCAGATATAACTGCACAAGGCCACTGGATCTTGAAAAAGTAGGTCAGGGTCACCTATTTTCAATAGTCTTCTGCTCCATGCCAAGATGCATCCACAGTATAAATTTGGTGCAGATATCTCCATGCGTTCTTCAGATAATGCGATTATGTTGTTGAATGGACAGACGGACGGACGATAAAATGATTACAATACCCCTCGGCTGAGGGGTAAAATTGGACCTCAAGTAAAGCCACTTATATGTCTAGAGATGAGATGCTATATGTGTGGAGATGTGAGTGTGTAGGAAATACAAATGAAGCAAAAAGGAGTTAAATATGATTGTCACTGTACTACTGATCTGCTGATATTATTTACCCTCCTCAAATAGTAATCCTCAAATATTAACTAAATTTGACCATTTGATTCACTTTCTTTCAGTCTGTTGTGCTACTTGGTCTCAATGCTATTAGTATCACAGCATACTTATTCAGATATCAAACTGTGTCCCAGCGTGTTGTTGAGGACACAGTAAAGGACAAAGAATTCATACTTGGGCTTGGCACAGTTTTCATGGATGCTGGTTTTTGCCAGTGATCCTGTTTTGTGATTTTTGTCCAATAGATCTGGATAGCTGCTTTACTGCTTTCCTGGATAATTTAACATATTTATATTTGTACAGCACCTGTTCATCAATAAAACACAGTCACATCACTCATTATATACTGTATAATTGTTTTTTAAGCATTTCTCCATCTTGCTGTATTTCGGTCCCTTTCGGGCCAGCATTATTTAAACCAGCAGCTTCATCAAACTGACATTTCACATTAAAGTTGGAAACATTTGCAGAAGGTGCTACCATATTTTTTATTGATGGTAAGTGAAAAAGTCTTTGGCGTCTTCACTTTTATGTTGTTCTGGTAGAAAGGTTGCTGTGGAAGTATATTTTCTATTGAATTTGCTTGGTTAAGTTTTTAACCCAGCTCTTCCTCAGGACTGACAGCTGTTATTAGAGACTCTACCGTATTTGAAAGACTTCATTTCATGTTGTTGTTTGTCTCTTACTTCCTGATGTGTGTGTTCAGAGTGGCAGTCAGCCCTTCAACAGAGCCATGCTGTTTAATGTGGGATTCCTGGAGGCCATGAAGGACTTGGACTGGGACTGCTTGATCTTCCATGATGTTGACCACATCCCTGAGAATGACCGCAACTACTACGGCTGTGGTCAGATGCCACGCCACTTCGCTGCCAAGCTGGACAAATACATGTACATGTGAGTGGACAAGAATGGGGGGATTGAGACGTTCTCATTCAAAGTCATTCTATACTGGAAGGTTCATAATTACTACTACAGTTCTTATTAAAAACATTGGTTTTAGATAATATATTTATTTAATATATTTTCATTGTCATCATATACTTGGACTGAATTCTTCTTAGATTCTCTATATTTGCCAAATTTGTACTCTTCTTTAAAAGTAAAAGTTGGATTTTTTTTCATGCTTGGTGCTGCCTTTATGGTCTGTAACAAAATTACCAGTCATCCTTTTTGTACTTGTTAGAAATGTGGATGGATGATCAATCTTGAATTGCATTGAATTTTCGTTCCAAATATGTAAAGAAAAAAACAACAGACACAGAAGAAAAGTAATTTAAAAAATATTTCAGTGTTTATCACTAAAAATATTATTCAAATTAATTAAACAAAAGTAATGACGCTGTCCTTTACCTGTTCACAAAGGAGTGGGAAGAAATATAAAGCTTATTTATTCCCAACACTTCTCCATACGTGAGTCGTAACATCCTTAACGCATATCTGAAACAGCATTTTACCTTTTACAGTTAAAATCAGGTGTAATACAGCTGGAATCTGGCACATAAAGACCAAATATGTAAAAGAGTTCAGGTGTTTGTATCACAGCTGTCTGCTTTGCACTTTATTTGTTAATTTAATCAATTCAATCAAAATTTGTTTCATGCCTAAATAAAAGTAATATTTTAAAGTATTTATAATTTGTTAATAAATAGACGCATACATGGTGTTACCTCCAGTGGTTTTTTTTATTATCATTTTGAGGCAAAGACAACTGGTAATACTGATATGATAATTTCAAGCTAAATGAAATATTATGCACAAAATTGTTGTCTGCTTTTATAATGTGTGCTTCTTTAATTGGCAAAATATTGTATTTGTGAAGAACATAGTGGAAATATTTTATTAAGAGACCTGAAAAATGAATTGTAGAATGACAGCAGTTAACTATTATAATTACAAGTTCAGAGAATGCGATATTAAACCAGTACAGATTATTTTATGGAAACATCTCTCCTGCTTACATCTTCTGTTTCTTAAATCGCATGCTGCTGTTTGCAGTCTTCCATACAGCGAGTTCTTCGGTGGTGTGAGTGGGCTCACTGTGGATCAGTTCCGCAAGATTAATGGCTTTCCCAATGCATTCTGGGGCTGGGGAGGAGAGGATGACGACTTGTGGAACAGGTCAGTTCACTATAATGTTCTGACTGCAATGTGTGGTGTTCACCAGGTTGGAGGCTGTTACAGATACGAACTCATTTTCCTATGGTGGAGTCCATATCTGCTCTGTTAGTTCACATGTATTTGCATTGTAAAGAAAATGGGTCAAGGGCACCCTCTTCTGGACAATGTAGGATATAACAGATGAATCATCAGCCATGAGTTCAACCGTCTGCTCTTAATTCACTGCCATCCCACAAACTGTACCATTAGTGTTGATGTGAGTGAGACAGTATTAACTAATGTAACCTGGTTGTCCTTCAGGGTTCACTACGCTGGTCTGAATGTGACACGGCCGGAGGGAGAGATTGGGAAGTACAAGTCCATCCCTCATCACCACAGAGGAGAGGTGCAGTTTCTAGGGAGGTAAGACTGTTGTCTGTCTTTTATTTACTGTGCAAGCATGAGGAAAACTGATCAGACTGCTATAATGAGTTTTTAGTTGCAGAATAGGAGTGTACCTTTGTAAAGTGAAGGAAAGTTAACACAGCAGAGTAGGAAAGTAGGAAGAGTTGGTTGCTTCGAGATGCTTGTCATTCAGGAAATACAGTTCCCATTCATTTTCAGACAGAAAGTGAAACTAGATGACTGAGTGAGTTGCAGCTGTAATATTGTGGTGTTTCCAGAAGCAAAATAAACACAAAACTAATAATCCAACACTGGAAGTAACATCTGGACCAGAAGTAAATTATACTGAATTAGTGCCATTGTTAATGATGTAATGGTACATGCATTGTAATAGCTCCTTTTCCACCAACATTCCCATGAACTTTTATTACGAGGATTTTATTTACTTGGGTAAAAGAAGTCCTGGTTATCTGTTCGGTTTGCATTTCCGCTGCATCTCCAAAGTTGTGGGGAGTCTGAAAAGTCCTACCACTCTACTAGATACTTTTTTCTGGGGAAATTTGGGGTTGAGGTAAAGTTTTACTTATTTATTTTTTTAACCTGGTTAATTTTGATGGAAACTCACCACATTTTTTCAAAGTCCTGGGTAAATTAAAGTTCCTGCAGTGCAAAAGGGGCTAATGTACCTTTGAGTCAGTAGATTTCCACACCTCTAGTTTTATTCAGTAACTGAAGCAGTAGATCTAGTCCAACTCTGTGTGACCTGATGATTGTGTGTCCATGCAGTGTTCGTGTGATACTGAGGCGTGTCTGTGTTGCAGGTATAAACTGCTGAGGTATTCCAAAGAGCGGCAACACCTGGACGGCCTCAACAACCTCCACTACAGCCCCCTCATGTCCCTGAGCAGCCTCTACAAGAACATCACAGTGGACCTGCACCCCGAGCTCGCCCCCATCGCAGACTACTGAACTGCCCCCTCCTCCTCTCCCCAACTCACCTACCCACCACCTCTCCCCCTTCTCCTCTTCCTCCTCCTCCTCCTCCTCCTCACCACACAGCTCACCCAGCAGCTCCCCACCGGCCCCTGGCCTCCTAGCGCCCCCTTCAGCCAATCAGAGGCAGAGCAGAAGAGTGCTGCAGAGGAGAGGGGGGGGGGCTCAGGCCGGTAGGAGGGGCGAAGAGGCGCAACATGTAATGCTGCCAAGAAATCTAAGTGACGAAAAAAAAATCCAAATACAAAAAAATGAGGAAAAAATGAAGAGGCGGTGGCAAGTCTCTTAAAGTGAACTGTCGATTGTGTATGTGTGTGTCTGTGAATGTGCGAGTGTGTGTGAGATGGGTGAGTTGCTGCATGTCTTTTTGTCCGTGCCGGCTTATTTACTAAAAGTTCCCATCAGTCTCAGTTTAGTTGGAGGGAGCAGCAGCATCTCAGCGCCGATGTTTACTGCAAAGCCTTAACGTGGCAGAACCACAGCTCCCTCAACCGGCTTGGCTCGGCTCGGCTCAGCACCGCTTCACTTCTTCTGATGTATCACCATCACCTTAGAAGCCAACACACGACGTTGTTGTCTCACTTTTCTCTTCTTTATTTTATACATATCAGTTCGTCAGGCGACAGTATTCCTTTTGGGATCTGAGCAAGCTCAACGCAGATGTTTGTGATGTACATTTTGTTATTTTTTGATACATTACTATTTATTTTCTTTGATTCAGGATGTTCAGAAGAAGAAGCACTCCTCTGTGTCACTCAGATGTTTTGTTTTTTGCTGCACTGCTGCTGAATCCGCATGAACATGTATGTAAATATCGGCCTCTTACAGCTCACAAACACAAATATGTAAATATCAGCCTTTAAACGCTCGGGCATATTACAGTGATATTCCAGTGGGTTTGAATTTTTATTTTGGCAGCTACCTTCTTTCTGAGGATTTAATAAGAGTGCGTGGTTTCTTCCTAACAGGAAGATGTTCTAACAATATCGGATGTTTGGCTTAAAAAGAAGTATCCAAATCTGAAGATTTGACTTTATCTTTTGCATGCCTTAATTTATTTTGTTTACCAGATGTTTTTTTTTTCTTTTCAGACATAAATTATTTCTTCAGTTCAAGATGTGTATATTTTTTAATTTTTGCCTTTTGTTGTGCATTTTCTGCTTTATTTTTTCTCTCTTTGAGGTGCACTGTGTGAAAAGAGTTTAGTTGGACGCTCCGTGGTTTTGTAGGGAGCACAGGGTTGGCCATTACAGCAAGCAGCGTGCTTTAGCGCAGGTGAACTAATGGTCTCATGTAAGTGTATATGATTTTGTCTCAGATGTGTTTTTATTTTTAGATTTTTTTATTTTTTTATCTTCTTCAGTAGTGCTGGACCATGTGATAAAGCTCTTCATTGTACTGTACCATGCGCTGAAGCGTGGGCACTTTGGGCTGGATGCTGTGTGTGTCTGGACTGTGTGTTTTCCTTTCTTTTCCTTTTTCTTCAGAGGCTCTGTGAGGCAGCCAGAGGGGCCAGAATGAGAGAACCGGAGCTGAGGCTCATTTGAAGCCGAAGTTACCGATGTTCTTGAATGGCACAGTCAGAATCCTGAGCTGTGAAAACTTTAATTTCTTAAAGCTTTGAGCACTACAAAGGTTGTGAGAAACATGTAGGCAGATTATTTTTGACCAGATGTTCACTGTTAAGATTCTCCTCTATATGAATATATATATATATCGGTTTTGAATTTGACCATGAATTGTATGTTTGGACATTTTGTTTGGATTCTATTGTTCTGAGTGTTAGATCACAACTTTGGCCATTTCAGTCCTGAACCTCTAACCTTTTTTTTTTTTTTTTTTTTTATCATGTCTATCAGATCAGTCTTCACTATAGAGTCCCTTTAAGACCCCAGACAAAGACAATAGTTGGAAGGGAAATATAAGATGGGGGGTTAAAATATAGTCCACCCAAAATTACCTGTGACAGAAATACTTCAAAAGCAAATTTGTCAGATAATACAGCTGTAAATGATGCAGAATACACCCACTGATGTGACCTCTGACTTGTTCACATCTGTATAAATGTGGGTTTTTGTGATCCAGTCTAAGTGGATACGTTCAAGTGCATCAGATCAGTTTGCACCATTAGATTGCGTCTCCACTCGTATCTCGAGGATCTCAGTTCCATTCTCTATATACAAGTAAAATAGTCTGAAATGTCAAGTGGATTTCATTTCCTGCAGACCTTTCGGGTGCATCTCAAGCTGTTGGGTCTTAGCAGACTGGCTTTGTGCTGTTTGTTTTTTTTTTTTTGGAATTGTGTCGCATAAAGAAACCATTAGAAGAGTAAAAGATGAGTGGAGGGATGTTCTTCTGCTTTTTCATATTAACTAGTCAGCATTAACCAGGCTGAAAAACGGATTCTCTCTGCCATTGAGAACTGTAAGACGGAATGTTTCCTTGCCTTGTCACAAAGCATGTGGCGTTATGAATCAGTCAGTGTGACAACTTGGACCATTCTGCTTTTCATTCTCTCTCTTGCATGAAATTTACTTGTGGTGATTAGATCTTCAGCACTTTAAACATAAATGAATTCCAGCTGGAGTTCATGAAACGCGAATGTTCTCTTTCCCCCACTCGGAGGAAAAAAATCAAAGTAGCTGAGTGTCATTCTACTGCACTCAGGCAGCATGACACCTGTGATGCACCTGTATTATATCTGTGGGCTTTTCCAGACATCTTTAAAACACAATATTATGAAAATTATTCACATGCAGATCAAAGTGTTCAGCAGCAGAAGGTGATTGGATCTTTATACCGCCTCAGTGCTTCTTGAGTGAGTTTAGAACTAACATTAGAGATGAAAACTTGTGATTGGATCACAAAGGCCACTTTAATATTGGTTTGAACAAGAGCGATCCAAGTGCCCACGACTGTAGAAAAAGCACTCTGTGAATTATGCACAGTCCTGGAGAAAACCGACTGCTGCAGATGTTCAGACCTCTGGATAGTCATCTAGATGTAGTGACCTGAACTCTTGATAATTTGGAATTTGACAAGAATGCGAGTGCCAAAATTGTACTCGAAGACATCTATAAACAGTACTAGTTTTCATGTTTTTTCCAGCCAAAAGTAAAATATATCAACAAGAACTTCATCAGCACATCTATTTAATGATCATTGTGCCGAGTGCAGTGGTCATCTCTCAAAAAGCATGTTTTATTACACAAGGTTGAGTAATAAAACATACCCAGGAAGTTTTTCCTGTTTTTTTTTTGTTTTTTTATTGGGGAGACAGTTTTTAAGCATGACACATCTATAGTGAAATGACTGAATAGATCAATGATAAGAAAAGAAGATTCAAGTGTGAAATGGCCTTAGTGATGTGTTTTTTTTTTTCCTATAGTTTTAAGCATTTCATGTCAGTAAAAACTCCTGAGGCTCCTCCATGTGAGTGTTGCAAGGATTTCTGGGAAAGGCTGACTTTGAGCCACGGTATCCTTCCCCCTCCGCTCCCCAATCCTATTTTCCCAAAAGCCCTTGCAGCAGTTTCGATCATTGGAGCTGCCCGTGTATGTTTACAGACTTTATTTCTTCACATGTAGACGTGGCTGAGCCCAAAAGGCTACAATCTGGCTTTGGGTCGGCCGCAGAGCCGCAGAATTTCATAGTATGTGGATCTGACCAATCAGATTAGAGAGGATAGTCGTCGTGTTGGTAGCCCTGGCTGGCGCGCTGGGGTTCGGTGCTGGCTTTTGAACAGTGTTGGTTTAGCAGAGGACTCTCTTGTGCGTTGCCTTTTCTTAGTTTAGAACCACAGTTTTGCAGAAGATACCATCAGCCCTGTGTGGGTGTGTAGGTGTATGAATGTCAGGTTTCATTTCCCTGTGTGAGAAGGGGAGGGGGAAGGGGGGCGGGGGACACT
The DNA here is from genome assembly GCA_037367295.1 of Apogon hyalosoma. NCBI lineage: Eukaryota > Metazoa > Chordata > Actinopteri > Kurtiformes > Apogonidae > Apogon > Apogon hyalosoma. The sequence goes on from JAPQRP010000020.1 coordinate 19,223,189, forward strand.
GTCACCTGACTGTGTAGCAGTAAAGATGGAGTGTTGACGTAGCCTGACTGCTCACGTAGAACATTAGTCATTGCCTTGGTGATCAGCTGGTTAGGGTGTATAAAACACCATGTAGTGTAACACTGTTCATTTACATCGTACACATTCATTTCACCTCCACCTCCTTTGTCTATTTCATACAGCAGTAATGCCTTAACTCACCCTGTAATTACTGTTTGTAGTGTCATACCGGATACCTAAGAACCAGTATTTGTATTTTGTTCATTCTTGAACCCAATTTCATGAGGATCTAGATGTGTTTTAGACCAGAAAAAAAGGTGTTACTCTCATCGCCGTAGAAATAAATTTTTCTTAATCGCGCGTCATCAATATTAGGAAATTAATAAATCGTCACCTAAGTCTGCATTTTGATACCTTCAGTATATGTTTTAGGTCAAGGCTTAATCAGTAAAAGTTCAGTAATGCTATTGAAACTGTAAAATTAGTATATTCTGGGGATACACCAATCTTTTCGACTGAATATTGATATTGGCAGATACTCAGCTTTTTTTAATTGTTATTTTAGTGCCATTGGCCTGTTGGCAAATGAGATGTCTGTTCACTGATGGGAGATGCCAATGTTTATCTGTTGTACAAGTTCCCTGTGTGATTACAGCTCAGTCACTGCAGCTGGACTCCATTCAGCTCCATTTCAGTTGTGCCAAGTCTAGTTCAGTATGCTACCAAGTTTTTGTTGAAGTGTTTTGCCTGGCTATCTAGTGGGCCTAGTTGTATGCTGAACTGTGTACATCTCTTGATAAGGACATTCACACTCAAAAAGATTTGAGACTTTAATTAAAGGTTCATTAATATTAACTAGTGTTTAGCAAACAGTGTCAATATCAGTGCTGAGTGTCCAACCATTGTTTTCTGTATCAGCCTAGAACTTCGAGATTGCTGCATACCTGGCATAACCATGTTATTTGTGTACATTTGTGCATTTCCAGACCTGTTTTTTCTGAATAACTGCTTGCTTCGGGGAAACCCCTGCCATGTCTTCACAGTGTTGAAGCTCTGCTACAGTACAGGAAATGTTCGTGCAACATGCAGTTTTTCCAAATTTGGTGCTAGACTGGATCGGCTGGAGGGAAGCTCTACTGTGATTGGTTGTAATCAGGAGGATATTATTACGAGATACATTATTCAAGCAGTTGGAGGCACCACCTAATCCAGATTATTGTAAAATCAGTGTTTTCCATAGCAGACCTCCTGTTGGATGTGGTTCCAAGAGGCTTTTTTGGAGCTGATATGTGCACGTGTCAAATGTCGTCTTAGATGAAACAACATGAAGGGCCCATCAAATATTACGTCGTTCAATACTTTATGACAAATGGCCAAATTCTCATTAAGAATATGTTTAGCCTCTTTTAAAAATGAATTTCTACATTTGAAAAATAGTTCTTGTGGGAGGATCCCTTGAGTATAACTGTACTCGCACATATTCCAACATGGTAGCAGCTACACACACCCAAACAACCAATCACAGCAGCAGCCAATCCAGTCCAACACCTGCTATTTTAGGTTGTCAGTCACCTGGGAGTCCTAGCTCTTGGAATAAAGGTATTCTGGGAAATGTATGAGAATAGCATCTTCAGTATATTACCATATGTTTCTTAATTTGTAGAGTTTGTTTGTGTTTTCGGTGGATAACTTGTTCAGTATCCAAGGGGCTGTAGTGATGGTGTGACAGGGAAGGAAGCTTGAAGCGCTTTAGATCAGGCCATATCCCATGATCCCCTCTGAGGCCAAAGCAAAAACACCAGGTCCTTGATGCCAAATGCTAATGTCTGTCTTTGATCAGTATTCAAAGTTGTACAGATTTGTCTTGGACTCAGTGGAGTGTCAATGCCAGACTATCTAAAATGATGATGTGTTCACCACTAGACATTTTACATACAGAGTATTCCATTTTTGCAGTATTTATTTGTGCCTTGTTTTCTTTTTTTAAATTTTGCTTTATAAAGAGATTATTATTCTTTTTCAAACCCAATTGTCAGTATTCCCTACATTTTGGTCATATCCAATGTGAATTGTTGTGATTACAGTTTAACAGCAGTGTGATCCGATGTCATCAGCGGGGTCCAGTCTTGACAGCTGTCTTGACCACTTAGTGTCCAAATCCACTTTGCTGTGGGTCATGCAAATTAGGGTTGAGTCCTCCAAAGAAACATTACACCAGTCTACATCCTCCGATCCAAGACCTGACACTTTCAGTGTAATCCACCATCATTGAACTCTTCTTTAGCCTCCAATCTGATTGAATTTGCCCTGGATTTAACATAAAAGCAAATCGACCCCGTTTGCATCTCATTTCCAAATGTGTGAGGACCTGAGCAGACCCAGAGAGGCTCAAGGCAGCTTTCCACTGGTGATTCTGTATTGATGTGGTCATACTGCATGTTCATCCCTGTGTAGACACTTTAGTCCTAATTCAGCATGTTTTAACCACACACTTAGGACATTGTTGGAGTCTGTCTTTTAGTTACAGACAGACTCATAATTTGGTCCAACCTGTAAATTGCAAACGACAAATGGAAAGACACAAGTCTGACAGTGTAACAGAGATGTATCAGATGAATCAGAGAAATTAATAGGATACCAGACTTTTTTTTTTTTTTTGATAATATGTTATCTAAGCTATTTAATCAGTGCCATCAAATAGACGAAGTTGGTACCCAGACCTGTTCAAGAAACCAAAATGATATCAAGTATTTCAACGTGCCATGTATAATGTGTGAAATCTAGCGAATTTAGCACCCCCTTGTGGTTGATGCGTTACAGTTTTCAGGCCATATTGACTAGTATAGTAAGTCTGCTAATAACAGCTGATCCATCTCCATGACAACATACTTTATGTGCTGATGTCGGCTATAAGATGCGATGGAAAGTGGAGGCAACGGGAATGTTTTCATTCAGATTGAGATCAATAATGAACTTGAGCTCAAGTTTATGTTTGTAAAAACAAATATCAGCCAATTTTGTTTTTGAAATGTAGGCATCAGCCACAAAAATCCCAGCACAAGTCCACGTCGACTGTCACTGAAGTAAAAAAAAAAAAACAACAAAAAAACAACTAATATTTATCACAAATGCCCATTTTCTGATCAATGTCCTGAGTGTGTGAGAACATGAATGAGGACAGAATACCCCCCCCCCGACTTGTCTGTGTGTCTCCCAGCGTCACCGTTATGTGTGTGATGCTGGACGTGTCGTGTCCCATGACGCTGTACGTCCTAATAACCGGATCACCAGGCTCTACATTTCCAATTATCTCCCGTTGAAGAAAGATGCTGTATTCCACACTGAGCCAACCCTGTGAACATGTTAATGTAGCACCCACTCTGCACATGCTCAGTTCCGTCTCATTCTGCCTCTCACTGGCTC
>JAPQRP010000020.1:19236808-19260424 GCA_037367295.1 Apogon hyalosoma
TCTTATCTTATCTTATCTTATCTTATCTTATCTTATCTTATCTTATCTTATCTTATCTTATCTTGTCTTGTCTTATCGTATCGTACCTTTGATTGGAGAGTTATGTAACTGTCTTTACGACCATCATCAGATAAACCTGATGACGCTTGTAAAGACTGAAACACTGTACTAAAATGTAAAAGAAGCACAATTACAACCCGATGGTATTTACGAGCCCCATCAGGTATATCTGTTCATAAAAACCTAAACATCACGATAACATTTCTTAGCAGTGGTATCATGTGTGGGAGCTTTTCCTGATTGTTTTCTGGTGTGACCTTTTACCTTTAACCTGATGTTTTTAAAGATTTGCTCGCCATGTCATGGTCAATCACTTTATTCATCATGGTGTACAAAATGTAGTGCAACACGATATGTAGAGCCCAGTTTCATGACTAAAGATGAAACTGCATAAATAATAGGCTAAATAAAACCAAACATCACACAGTTCTCATTTCAAAAAGAAGAGGAAAAAACCCTCCAGTCACTTTATTCCATGGCTCCATCAGCTAAAAATGTGAGTACATTTTAGAGAAAATATCAGTGTGAGTCATAGGGCCAGGAACATCCTTCCAACCACAGATTTTTTTCCCCTTCTTTTTTCATGTATTTTGCTTTATTTGCCAGTTCATACTGAAGATGCAGGAAACACAAACTCTGCAAAGGAGATTCCTCTGACTGGACAGTTGAGATGAAACATTACATCTTCTCATGAAATGATTGTCTCAAAGTGATTTATTCTTGATAGATTGAACGTAACTTGGACTCAGTATGTAATCGTTCTTGGTCAAAGGTGATATCTGATGTGTATGAATGGGAATACAAACAGGAATGCGTCTGAAAACTCTTTCCAACAGTGTATATTAGTCATTTGTCTGACTTTGATAAATGTAGCATCTCATGTTCTCATTTGGCCAAAATATCCTCTTAGACTCAAGGATGAGTTGAGCAGGTTAAAACGATAAAGTGGTCGCATTTTATATCTAAACAGCCGACTTTATGTCACATAAAAACGTATTTTGTCTGTTCTCCAACCTCATACTATTCTATGCTGACAGTCTGTGTGTGATTCACTCGACTTATACATATCAATACAGTAAGAACTTCCATTTCACCACAAAATACACTTTTATTTAGTGAACTGGACATTTTACTGTGTGGTGGAGGTCTACAACCATAACACAGTAATGCTAACGTTAAAATGATTACGTTAAAGCCTCAGCTAAAGATCTGACTCAGCAATTTCTTTAATAGCATAATTACTGCCAACCTGAAAAAAAACAAAAAAAAAACAAACAAACTGTAAGTATAGATGAAGCTGCCTGTGGTTGTATTTCAGCCTGTCATACTTTAATGATGCATGGCCACAAAAAGTACAGGACCCTGTTTCCACCTGAGGCTTTTCTCAGTGATTCAGAGACAATCAGCTGTGATTTATAACAAACCAGGTAATAAATGCTTTTAATTTAAAAAAAGACCATTAAAAAGCCACAGACACTGGTAACACGTTTCTCAGAAAGAAGAAGTTGAGTCTCAGTTGACTGTAAATGGGATGGGTGTGGCTAATTGCTTTCTCGTTAGCATATGAGACACCTATTAACAGGGCAGGTGTGGTGATGTGTGCAAACAGCTGACTTTCAAAGGAAACATGGTCTTTCATAGGCTATAAAAATACACAAAAAATAAACTATTACGTTCAGACAGCAGGTCTTAATGCACAAATCGGATTTTTTAGTGAAATCCGATTTTATTTTTGTGCTTGTTTATATTGTGGTACGCCCCGATAATGGGGAAAATGATAAAAGAAAAGTGGAAAAACTACAGCAGAGGTGTCCAATCCTGGTCGAGGGCTGCTATAGCTTTGCTCCTGCTGCTGTCACAGCACTGAACGAGGCATAGCAGGATGGATTACACATAAGCTATCCATCCACTCTTATTTATTTATCCTGTATCTGTGTATGGGTTGGGCTTTTAAACTGTTTTTTTGTCCTGGTTTTAAACTCCTATCTCAAGGGCTGCTTAACTCCTCTTATACTGCCTTTTAGCGCTGATTTTTAGTTTTTTTTAGCCCAGAGATTTATAGGATTATTATTTTACTCTAATCGTTTTTATCATTCTTTTATGTCCTCATGTGTGGAACCAAGGGTACTTTAATTATTAATTATGTATAGACAGCTCATGTTGGTTTCACCTGTCACATGTGTGTGCCTGAATGTGAAATGGATATTTTTCACCTTGACTGCAAAACAAATCTACCTACGGGTATAAATAAAGTAACCTGAACCTAAACCTGAACCAGTCTTGCTTGGCTTAGATGTTTCCCTCCTCTAGCACACCTGAAGGTTGTTATCAAGCTTCTGCAGAGTTTGATCATAGGCTCATCATTTGAATCAGGTGTGTTGGAAGAGGGCTACGTCTAAAACGTGCAGGATAGCGGCCCTCGAGGACCTGATCTGGACCCCCCAGAACTACATAAACATGATACGGTAGCCTTCATCCAGTGTATATTTTCAGTTAGCCATCCGATTCTGTCACACATGGAAACAGGCATGAACAAACAATTGCTGCGCAGCACATCCACCACGGACTGAACCCTCTCCAAAAAAAAGAGATTTAAACATAACTTTTGTGAGTGCATTTTCATAACAGGTAAGTGAAAGTTTGTCAACAGAAAGTAAGTAGTAACAAAAAGTTGTAACTGTTTCTGTTGTTGTTTCCATACCTACAAGGCAAAAGCACAGAACACAGAATGGATGAATGGATGACAAATCCTTATTTTAACATTCTGAACCTAAGACAAATGAACTATTATCCTTTTTTTTTTTTTTTATCACTTCCTAATTAATTGTCATCCTGACATATGAAAATCATTACTGATCTTTTTAATCAAGTCTTTCCATGAATTATTATTTATTTTAACCATAAGATGAGAACATTATAACCATGACAATCACACATTAAATGCGACTTCCATCAGTTTTGAGTATGAACTGAATGTGACCCTGAAGTGACCCGCATGTGCAAAAGAGGTCCTGATGGAATATGTAACCACGCAGGTACGCACTGTTTTTACAAAAGTAAATATGTTTTTCCTGCCGCTTCTCCTCTTGGGACGCAGAATTGTGACGTTTGTTGTATTTCAATGACCTAAAGGTCGGATAAATGCGACCTGGCCGTTCAGACTGAAGTCACATTGCAAAATATCAGATACATGTGGGATTTAGGACCACATATGAAAGTGGCCTGGGTCGGATATGAAAAAATCGGAATTGTGCTGTTCAAACTGTCTTTAACAGATCGGATACAGGTCACATATGGGCAAAAAATTCGGGTTTGGGCCACATTTGCCTGAAGTCTGAACGTAGCTATAGTGTCAGTGGAAACACACGTGAAGCTGTGAAAGTCAGCAGACATATGCACAGTGACAGAGACCAAAAGACAGTGGTTAGATGTAAAAATAACCTCTGATAAGTGCTCTATAAAGGGGGATCCAGTAAGTTCTGTTAGATTCTCTTGGAAAAAAAAGTATGATACTCCATTTTGCAGAGAAAAAAAAAAAATAATAAAATGAGTGTAGGCTATAAGCAAACAAACACACCAACATGTACGGACAATGTCTTCATCAGCTCCTGAATGAAGATGATTTGAGTGCCTATTATGGTCAGAATTGTATCTTTTTTCTTTTTTACTTTTTCATTGCAAGACAGAAGGTCATAGTTTCTGAAAGGACTTATTGGATCCCCCTTTTTTTTTATTATTTATGGGCTTTCGTGACAAAAACAAATCTGAGGGATAACAAATGACACAGATTTATTTCCAGTATATCCTAAGGATTTTCTTTTTTTTAATTGTTTATTTAAAATTGTATTATTTCTGATATAAACGTGTCAGATGCTCCACTTGACAATAATGCTGGGCCCACTGACAAATAACATATTTTTCAACCACACATTTAATAATCATAGAAATTCCTCTAAAGCATAAAACAATCTAATGAATTAGACTCTATTATTTGTTTCTGTGTTCCTAGAATGCAATACATGTGTTTCTGTGCATTGAGTAAATACTTCCTGGGCTGTGATGTTTTTCTCTTAGCTTTGTAAGAATGCACTCAGCCACATAAAATATTTTCTCTTACCTGGATTAACTACTAACAAAACAAAAGAATATGCAGCGTGCTATCAAAAATAAGAGAAAATGAGAAATGAGAAAAAATTGTTTGTTTTCTTGCATGAGGCCCATTCTCTGATATTATCATTATATCTAACAAAGCAAATGAATGAGGCACAACATAAAACTAACAAAATTGGACTGAACTCAGGAATCACTGACTGTATATGAACAGGCATCAGCGGTAAATGTATGTATGTATAAACACAAAGCAGTTTGGTGTTTTGACAACAAGGATGAAGACACTTTTTTCCTTGACCTTTTATTTTCCACAGAATCAGGCTGAACTGAAAAGCGGTAAACAAAGTCATACAAAAGTTAAAGTAAAAAATGTGAAACACTGACTGTGTGAAAATAAGAATTTGTAGCTACATAAGAAAACATTTTACTCAAACATATTTTTTAAACTGCATTTGTTGAAACTGATAATTACAGTTACCGTATTTGTATTCTAAATGCATGTATTTTATTTGTACTTAACAAGAAATATCACAGTTTAAAAAGTATTTTTCACACAAAACACTGCACCACTCCCTCATTGCATCAACTCTTAGAAACGATAAAAATACCACAAAGAAGCATGAAAGCACCAGAAATCACATGCACTCTACAACAGTATATATCAAATTCACAGGTTTAGTTTAGAAAAGTACTGTAACATTGTACAGCTTAGACACATTAAACATTCACATGCAAGTGTAGACAGGTACGCTCATAAACCACAAGTTGACTTTATTGGCTTATCTTTCAACCGGTTGGACATGTTCTGTCTGGTGTTCATCAGGAAAGTCACAGATGAAGAAACAACATATGCTATTTAGATTTAATCTAAAAGCAAATGAGCACCGATGTCTGGTAGAAAAGTCTCAGTATTGTAAAACTAGAGCTATGTTGCAGGAGCCTGACTGATATGGGATTTTTGGGGCCGATGCCGATACTGGAGGCAAAAAAAAAAAAAGCTGATATCTGATATATTGCCCAATAACCGATATATGACATCAGAACCTTAATATACACAGGATATAATAGTCTTACATTAAATAAAGGTGGACATGTGAATTAACAGCTGCATCTTTATCTCACAAATCTAACTTTAAAACGCTGTATAATAGTCTTATATTGGGGGGGGGGCAGCAGAGTGAAACTGAACATGCTTTACTATTCTTCTAACTCTCTGGGCAGCACAGACACAAGAGCAGAGCAACAGAATCTCAGCAAAAACATTAACACATTGGTTACATATTGACTGATGTTGATTGATCGGTGATACCCTATAATCGGCCCGATAAATCAGTCAGGCTCCAGCGTGTAGTGTTGTTGTACATGAAAGACTGGCCCCACTACCAAAACTCTCAATCTACGGTTTGCGAGTGCAATAATTTATCAGGGTTTACTATCAGCTACCTTCATAACATCAGGCATTTCAATCCTGTGACAGCTTTATTTACATCACTTATATAATTTCAGATATAGCAGAGCTGTATTTTTTTATACAGTTTTTACTATATATGTGGATATTCAGCCTGTTTAGTTAAATTTTTCTGCATTTATTCCGCTTTTAAAGTCACACTATGTGCACATTTCATACTTGTTTAACATGTTCATAGTACTGATTAAAAAAAATAAACATTTCTGTGTAGGTTAGAACCTGTTAAGTGAATCGTGGCACTACATTTTTTTGCTACTGTTGGGTTATATGGACAAGACCAGTAAGCACTTTTGGCAACAGAATTGTCTGCTGGGTAAAAGTTACACAGTCTTGGTTTAATATAAAAATAATATAAAATGTATAGACTGGCAAATCATTAGGTGGAGTGTTTAATAAGCAGCAGTAATTCTCGGGAAAATTAACTGGACATTGTTAGGTTTCCTGTTTATGTCAATCATCTATGTGTCTTTTATACAGTATTCATTTAGGCCAGTGTTTCCAACCTGGGGGGCGCCAGAGATCCCAGGGGAGGCACGAGGCTTTGTCTGCATGGGGGGGGGGGGGTGTGTGTGCTCACTGGCAATTAGAACAAAGGAGATGCAGCAGATTCCCCACATGTCAAAATGCAAGCAGTTGGACTATTATAGTGTTTTTCATCAGGAAGACCCCAGTAAGACACACACACACACACCCCGCGCAGTCTGAAAACCCCCCCAGATAAAAAAAAAAAAAGGGACAGATTAAAGAATATCCAAGACAGAAATGGTAAATTTATGACAAGGATATTCTCTTTTAAACTCAAAATTAAAAAAAAAAAAAAAAATCAGAGGTGTCAGAGTTCACGGAGATCGTCAATTATCAAAGTATCGATTCAGGTTTTGGTGAGAAACCCAGCCTCCATTAAACCTATTCATCCACCACATTCTACTGGTTTCCTATTTTCTTCCGTTTTCTCTCATAAATTAGATTTACAGCTTTAATCTGAGAGAATATTAGAACTTTTTTACTCATAAATTTACCATGTAATTGACAGTCATTTTTTTTCCTAATTTTCTCAATATTTACTTCCTCCCTGGTGTGTCTATTCTTATTTGTTTATTCATTTATCATATATTTATATTTAATATTTATTAAATGGGTTTAAGGTGGGTTTAAGTTTACATTCAGAATGTCCTCCCGACTATGTTTTCTTTAGAATCATGGTTTTCCAGAAGAAAAACCTCTGCCAGATGTTGTAAAGTTCCCCCTTCTGACAAAACAAGGAAATACGTAAAACAACACAGGAATTAATTTCCCTGAGCTAAACTGAGTCCTATGTTCCAAACTATGCATTAAAATAGCACAGTTAAGATTAACCAAGTCAAGGGGTTGAGATTGGTTGAGGTCCAACTGGGCAATGGAAAACTGAAAAACTAAAAAAAAAAAATGCATAAAAAAGGTTTATGGAAATAGCAAAACATGATAAAACAGTTTGGAGGTGGATTTCGCATTTTAACAAAAAGAATTAACGTAAAGAATGGATTTTTTTTTTTTTGTATGTGCCGAGCTTACATGGCTGTTGTTTCCCATGATCTGATATTCCCACTGAGCCTGACATGACTGAGTTGTAGCCACAGGTAGGTTGAACTGATGGCGAATCCGAAATATTTCTTGGTCAAATCCATGAAGGACACATCACAGCTGATTTAGATGGCTCCGTTTATTACAGTCGTATGTCATCGAGTCTGTACCAACACCCGCTGATGACCCTGCAAAGCCTACTTTATCCCCTCCAAACTAATTCATAGAAACATGCATAAGTGGCGTTTTCGTTTATGCAGCTTTTCTTGCAACTTTTCCACTTCAAATTCGCTTGACATCACGGAAACTCAGCTACTGTTGCTTACACTTTGCAGAGGGACTTTTTGGATTAGAGTCCTTTTTATTCTTTCTGGATTTGTTCTGAGGAGTTCGGCCCGTGTTGGTCTGGACCTGTGCAGGATTTGCTTCTGCACTACTTGCCCTTGCTTCAAGCACATTTTCAGTTTCTGATTCGACTTCTGTGGATCCCACTGTGTGTGAGTCTGTCCCTGCTGCTTCTCCAGTTATGTTCTCACTCGTACCTTCGTCCTCCTCAGCCTCACCTCTTGTACTGGGGTCTGTATGTGTTGAAGGTGGCTCTGTATCTGAATCAGGGGTTGCTGTTACCTGGCCAGTTGCAACAGCGCTACCGTCATTTCTCTCTTTAATTTCGACCTCTTGATCTCCATCCTCATCAACTGGATCTGTATTGTGGTGATCAGTATTACATGGGTCATCTTTAGGTTCTTGTTCAGATGCTACCAGATCATCATCTCTCACTGTGGAAACCTGTCCTCTGGCCATCTTGGGTGAAGTTTGGACCATGTCATCCAAAGGTTCCTCAGCAGCGCCTCCCAGTTGCTCTGGCTCAACACTATCTGGTGTCTCGGTTGTATCCAGAGCGGCATCTACGGGTGCAGGTACAACATCAGAGTCCTCCTCTATTGCTTGGCATGGCTCAATGGCTCGTTCCTCCTCTGGGGAACTTGTATCTGACAGGTTTTCTTCTGCAGCCTGCTCGTCTTGATCATCTGAGTTGCTGATATGTTGAGTCATGTTGGGTGCCGCAATCTCCTCGACCTTTTCTCCGTCCTCTGACGTTAGCTGATCTGTCAGAGAATTTGCTTCCTCTTTATTCTCTTCATCTTTGTCATCTGAGACACTGACCTTCTCCTCCATGTCTAAGACCTCCTCATTATCCTCCTCCTCTTTATCTGCAGCCATCTTGTCTTCTACTTGAGACACTTGTTGGGGTTTGTCTTCTTCGTCACTGTTTTTCCCAGGGTCATCTGAAACACTGGCGGTTTGCTCTACAGGTGCCACCTCTTCTTTTACAATATCCTCCTCTTTCTCTTCATCAGCTTTTATGTCATCTGCCATAATCTGGTTTGCCACACTTCCTGTATCCTCTCTTTGTGTCTGTTCATCTTCATTAGAGATACTAACACTTTCCTCTGTGGGTGACACCACCTCCTCTTTAGCATCAGCAGGCTCATGCTGCATGGGTGATGTCACATCCTCCTCATTATCCTCCTCTTTCTCTCCAACATTGATGTCATCTGTGGTGAGCGGATTTTCTACCTGAGAGATTCCTGATGCATCTTCTCTTTCACTTTCTTCATCCTCACCACCTGTGCTGCTAACATTTTGCTGTGTGGATACTATGTCTTCCACTACATCCTCCTCTTTTTCTCCAGCATTTGAGTCCAACATATCCTCAGTTTGAGAACTCGTATTTGATGCTTCATCTTGTACTTTCCTTTCATCTTGGTTTTCTGTAGATACTTGTTGTATCTCTGGCTCCATTTCATCCTCAACAGCCTCATTACTCTCTGTATCACTAACATTATCGTCCGAGATGAACTTCTCCTCCATTTGGGAGCATGTACTCAATGCATCTCGCCTTTCACTGTCTTCATCCTGGCTATTCAAACTCTCCAAACTTACTTGTGACCCCACTTCCGGTACATCACTCTCCTCTTCTCTATCACTTACACTGTCATCAACACTAGGTTGACAGCAGTCTTCCGCTGAGCCACTTTCTTCATGGTCACAGCTACTGTCTCCTTTCATGCCCACATGTTGCTCTACTGGAACATTATTTTCATCCTTTTCATTGCCACTTTCACCTGAACCCTGATCACACTGATCTTCCTCTGGATCACCAGAAATGGTGTCCAAACTTTGCAAAGCTATGTTTTCAGCCTTTGTAGGACCAGCTTCAGTGTTATCTGCTCCACTATCATCGCGCTGACATTCTGGTGTTGCATCCTGGTCAGGAGTGGACCTTTCAGGAGGACTCAGATTATCTGTTGTACTCTCATCTGGTGACGATGGTGATGTTTCATCAGATTCAGTATCAACTTTAGTCTCAGCATCCAACGGCTCATCCTGTTCAGACTTTATGTTCCCATCATTATCTGGTACAGACCTTTCATAGTCATCCGGATTCTCTCTACTCTGAACTGGTGGAGTTGGTGATATTTCAACATGCTCAGCATCTGCTTTTACCTTGGGATCTAACGGTTCTTCCTGCTCAGACTTTATTTGCCCTTTTGCATCATCACTGACCGTAGGTCCATCATTCATACTGGTGTCTGTTTGGGTACTATCAGTAGTGGTAACATCATGGTTTAAAATTTCTTTCTCAGAACCTTCTTTATGCTGGTCTTCAGTTTGTTCTGATGTTGCACTTTCTACTGTGGTTACTGTTTCTTCTGTGTTTTGCTTTTGGTCATCTGCCATATCACTGCTTGTTTCAGAAGTGGGCTCCTCACTTTGAGTTGACAGTGATGTTTCTTCTTTCTCTTTGTTTGTATTAGCTAAACAACTGACATCTGACTCAGGTAAAGAAGCTTCTGTGGTGGACACACTGGCTTCCTCAGGCAAACTTTCAGAGGAAACATCATTGCTTTTCTGGTCTGACGGCAGAGACTCTGTGCTTTCTTGTGGGTATTTTGTTTCTGTTAATTTGTCTGTTGGGCTCTCAGTGATTCTATCCAAATCATCAGATACACTTTCACCTTTTTCATTCCCTGGTATATCTATGACTGTCTCAGATGGGGATTCAGATGATTTTACTGGTACATCTGGCTCTGCTGATGATTCTAGGACATTTTCCTCAACCTTTGCTGAAGACACCTCTGCTATTTCTATTGGGTGTTCCTGAGTAGTTTCATTGTTTTCAGTTGCACTTTGGAGTACATCATTCAGATTCTTTTGTGTTGTGTCCTCCTCTGACATGCATATAATCACATCATCCACCTTCTGTTTATCTTTGTCATCGGTAATCTTTTCGACTGTATTACTGCTGTCCCTCACTGGATTTTTCATTGTATGTGTTTCATTTTTAGGCATGTGTGTCTTACTGTTTTCAGTAGAGGAGGTATTTATAACATTAATGGTCTTGTCTGTCTTTGGCTGTATCTTATGTTCTTTTGGAATATTACTTGTGTTTGCTGTTTGGCCCAGTGGAGTAATTCCTTGGACCTGGTTTACTGTAACATTGCTAATCCCAGTTAGATTCCTCTCAGTGGTCCCACCACCAACCCCAAAAACTTTGACAGGTGATAATCCCATCTGCTGTGGCTGCATAATCCAAGTTTGTCCCAAATTTCTATTTAGTGTAAGGACATTCCCTCTATTAGACACAGAGTGTCCTGCCAGAATGCCATACAGACTTCCCTGGGCTGCTGGGCCTAAGACCCCCTGAGGAGGAGCAGCCTCTTTTGTCAGGTCAGCACCTCCGGGTGAAGTACCCTGAGGTGAGCCTGTGTTTGATCCCTCTGTTTCACTTGGGCTAGTCTTATCCTGGACTAACGTATAAGTGCCATCAGCATTTGGTCCCACTATTTTCCAACCTTCTGTGGGGACCGAGCCTTGAGACACAACTGGACTCCCACCGAGCATCAGTGTGGGGCTCAGTGGAGTAGTGGGGCTGAGTGCAGTGCTGTTTATTTTCCAACTATCTGTAAAGACTGAGCCCTGAGAGCTTGGACTCCCAGGGAACAACAGTGTGGGGCTTACTGGAGTGGTGGGGCTGATAGAGCTAACAGCACCTAAAGGACACCCAGCATTTATGCCAGTGCCTTGGATAACTAGCCCAGAAGAAAGACCTTGGGACTCACTGACTACAAGGCCAGACTGCGCCCCCTGGGCACCCCCACTGCCTTTGACAACCAGCCCAGAGGAAAGACCTTGAGAATCACCAACTACAAGGCCAGATGATGACATCTGGGCACCCCCACTGCCTTTGACAACCAGCCCAGAGGAAAGACCTTGAGAATCACCAACTACAAGGCCAGTTGGTGACATCTGGGACCCACCAACTACATACAGACCCTGTAAATTTGCTCCTTGGGCCCCATCTGCCAGCAGAACTGTGTTCTGTAGCTGTGGCTGAACTAAATATTGTATAGGTTGCAATAGTGGGCTGGTGGCATAGTAAATCGGTGGCTGCTGGAGTACAACGGTCTGAGGTTGTTGTTGTAGAGAGGCTGAGCGAATGGCAGTAGATGACTGGCTGGTGGCAGAGGAATTACTGATGTTACTTGATTGACTGATGTTTGATGACTTATTGATGCTTGATGACTTACTGATGGTTGATGACTTACTGATGTTTGATGACTTACTGATGTTTGATGACTTACTGACTTTAGTGACCTGTGAGCGAGGACTCACTGGTGGTGGGGGGGCAGCACTGACAGTACTAACCGAGGATTTGGAAATATTGGTGGAAGATATCACCTTCTCTGTCTTTATATCAGTGTGCTTTGTCTCAACAATGTGCTCAGTTTTCGGTTTAACAACATCTACTGTGGTTTTGACAGCATCTGTAACTTTGTGTGTTGTGGAAGTTGTAAGTGTCGGTGCAGGAGGGAGGCAGATGTCAGCTAGTATCTTGAACTTTGGCTCTAAGTCATCAAGGAACTGCAGGTCATTGTCTGGCTCGAGGATACTGCAGCAGCCCACTGAACCAGCCGGCGAACCACATCCCTCGTAATCATACATCAACAGACTGTCCTTCCCTGGTTGAACATATGCTGCTTTCTGTTTAGGAAGACATGATACAGAGAGTCGCGTTAATAAACTCAAAAGACTTGTTTCTCACACAGCATATTAAGATCATTGTATGTTAACAATAAACAGATGAGAGACTGGGGTAATATGGCGCATACATGTAGAACTTGTATCTCAGAGAATATGACTTAATGTGTTTCACAACTTTATTCATTACCATCCACTGTCCATTTTCTTAGTCTAAATAGGTTGTCATACTAACAGAGCACTAAACAGAATAGTTGCATGAAAAACTGATAAGATACCTGTGAGTAGTAATCATCAAGGAACATCTCGGGTAGAGCGATATCATCAAACAGATCTTCTGACTGATGGAAGTCAGATGTTTGCTTCCAGTATGTACCACTGTGGTTATTCAAGTCATGGTTATTTGACTCCCTTGAAAACCTGTAGTTGTCCGTCTCAAAATTCTGATCATTTTCATGAAACATTTGACCAGATTTGTAAGTTGTGGTTTCTGTTGTTTCTATGTAATTTGAACCAAGGCTGATGTAGTTTGGTGCTCCCGCAACTTTCCTTTGGGCACCCAACATAATAGGAGCACTCTGAAGTGGTACTTCCTGGGAAAAAAAAAAAAAAAAGAAAAATAGAAACACAACATGAATTTATCACATACACACAACAAACCACTTGTAGCTTGTCTTAAATTACTTAAATTTCACACTGAACTTAAAGGTCATGGAGACCAACACTAAAGACCATTACAAACTGCATTTTGTAAGTACGTTATTGTGAGAACAAACATCACTGTAATTAAAGTCAAGTCTGCCAGAGTAGCAATTTCATACAGCAGATACAAAAGCTTTATTTACTGGCAAGTTGAATCAACTCTCATCCTTCTTTCGCCTGTTGAAGAACAAAAATGTAGACCCACCTTGTCCTCTCCTCTGCCTTCAGTGTGGTAGGAAATCAGATGTTCTTTGGCATCGAATGGCAGGTCGCTGAATTGGTCAGGAAAGATTGTGTTCGCTCCTCCACATTGACAGAACACCAGCAGAATAGGAATGACTAAAAAAAAAGAAGCAATACATCAGTATGTTTTGTAAAGACATTCCGTATTCAAGCTCAGTAGTATTTTTATTCTAGGAAAATGGTTGATCTGAAACATGCAAGTTTTTGCTTTTGTCAGATTCCCTTGCACCATTAAACATGTATTGAAATAAAATCGGTATAAAAATCAAGCATAGTTAATTTATCTGCAAATCTTTCTTGGGCTTGTTAAGAGTGTAGTTGAAAATGTAATAGAGGCATGTCACATTACAGCTGGCTCAAGTCACTGCTGTTACACCAACTGAGCTGTAGAAAGACAATGGACTGAGTGGCTGTGTTAAGCTTGCATTGAATTCAAGAGCACAAAAACACACCTAAAAAAAAAAAAAAAAAAGGAAAGTACTGTTGTGTGACTACATGAAAACATGCCTGCTTGGTCTTCAGTGTAACTCCGATTACTGTCCGACACTTCATCCAATCATTGTTTTCTGTACAACGCAACAGCTAATATCCAGGAAGCTCATAGCTGTTAAACAATATTCAGTGTGTTTATACTGGGGCGTGGTCTGATGGGAAACTGACATCAACGCATACATTCTACATTCTCTTAATAACTTCACTCCTTACAAAGAGAATGATAAATACTTTTCATAACTGGGTGTGAGGTTGTATGACTCAGTAATGTGTAATAGCATGTTTCTGAAATGCGAACTCACACAGCAGTAAGCACGATGCTGTAATAATCCCACCGAGGGCTGGACCACCGAAGTCAGTTCCTTTAGTGACCACTTTTGATATCTTTACTCTGCAGTCCTCTTTTTCCACACAGATACAAACATCCACTTTAAAAATTTCTTTCTCTGGACAAGACAGGCCCTTGGCATCCAGCACCTCCACCTCCAGTTCATATGAACCAGGCCACAAGGCTTCACGAGAATGGAAAGCAGCAGTTGTGCCTACAAACAACAAAACAAGGTATGAGTAGTTGAATGAGTAACACTGGCACAACCGTTTTCCTACTCTTTCTACTGTATACAGCTACTCAAGATGTTTAGTATTTGTATGCGTCAAAATTCAGGGACTAAAAAAACACAGAAATCGGATAAAATATTGATTAAGCATTAATTCATCCATTTTTTTCCCAGTGTCTCTGAAAAACAAACTGTAGCTCTTGTCCAATGAAAGGCAATGAATTAATTTGTTTTTATTGTTTTTAACTGTTTGCCTACCATTGATTGGTTCCACATCCCAGTTGCCGCGTGTCGATTCAGGTATGATTCTGAAGGTAAATGGAGGACCGTTGGGATCAACATCCTCATCAAAAGCGGTGACATAAACAGTTTTTTCATCTGAGCACACAGCTTCATAGTCGGTAGTCAGGGTGGGGCAGTGGTCATTGGAGTCGACTACTTGGATGGCTATTGTTCCTGTGGCTGTCTTCGCAGGCATGTCTGAGGAAGAGAGTAGTCCCAGTTAGTTTCAATCTTGCCATTGTGCACTTTTGTTAACCACAGATACTATGAAATGATGTATTATCTTAACAATCGGTAATGTAATTTCAATGTAATTCACAACAGATCCACTAGTCTTTGGTGTTTTTTTTAATCAGTAGTAGCTAGTTAGGGCAAATTTGCAAAATTCAGGACATAAATCCACATCCTGACTGGAAAAAAAACAAAACAGGTTTTCTGTTCTTGCTGTTCTGTGTAGTGTTTAAAACAAACTGGTTATCTATGTAAATTATTTCACCCCAGGGCTTTTCCTCAGTATGCCAGCAACGCACCTTGAGTTAAAAGGTGGTTTTGCAGGTTCTATCTAAGACCAGAAGTGCTTTGGTTCATAAATCATCTCTACAAACTGTTCATCCAACTCAAACATACCAATAATCAAAACATACAATTAGATGTCTCCTGAGGTCCAAACAGAGAGGTAAGAAAGAAGGCAGTTATGAAGAGTGCTTTACCATCGGTTATGGCAAGAACCTTGGCAATATAGGTGCCGTTCACCAAGAAAGGTGACTCTCTGTCTGGTACTTTGTTGAGTTTAATCTCAGCTGTTTCTTCATCAATAGTAAACCAGTTGTCTGGATCCTGGGCTTTGGCATAACTATATCAGAAGAAATAATAACAAGACAGGCAAAATAAACAATAAACAAAAAAGTAATAAATATGAATTTCAGCTAGTCAGTCAGTCCATCTTTATTTATATAGCACTTTTCATACAGTGAAATGTAGCACAGAGTGCTTTACATATAAAATCAGTACACCCCACCACCGCCACACACATATATGCACACACACACACACGCACATGCACCCGCACACACACACACACACACACAAATAGAAATAAAGAAAAGAAACAGGCTGAGCATGGGGGGACCATTAACCAAAAAGAGGAGGCGCTATCACAGGGAGCCACCCGCACCAGGGGGTGGCCATCGCCTGCAGCAACCTGGCGCCACCAACATGGAGCCACATCCTGACCGGTGAGGGAGGGCCGGACCACCACCGCATTGCAGTGGCAGTGACCCCCACCCCACTAGGGAGGAGCAGACCCCAAAGAGGCGCCACAGCCACTGGAGCCCAAAGCCACTCCCCTGTGCAGAGGGCCCCCGGCAATGAAACACTGGGGAATATAAATAAAAACATACAAAAAATAAAATAAAAAGAAGCATTAGTTAAAAGAATAATAATTTAAATATAAAACATATATGTTAATATAATATAAAGATAAAAACAGAAGCAGTGGTTAAAAGTCAACTTAAAAATTAAGTTGACAGGTGACAGGAATTAAAAATATAAGCTAAAAAAGGAGCAATAGTTAAAAGCCAGATTAAAAAGGTGGGTCTAGAGCCTGGTTTTAAAAATGTCTATATTCTCTGCGGCCCTCAGATTCCCTGGCAGGCTGTCTTGTAGACGAGGGGCATAATGCTGAAAAGCTGCCTCACCATGAGTCATCAGTGATGAGTTAAATGCAGAGGGTCAATTTGGATGTGTGCTGCATGTCTGCATGTAGAATATACTGACAAATAAAGATTCTGAATTCTTAAGCATCTAGGTTAGAACACTGTAGGTAGAAGAGTGTTGGCTTAGTGGAAAAGTCTGTTAAGCATAACTTCACAAACCTGACGTCTTCAGCCAGTTTTCCAGTATCTGGATCAATAGCAGCAAATGTTGTGACGGCTTCATTCAAATTTATTTCCTCCGGATTTTCGGATACTGGAACCTCCTTAGTGCTAGGTCGAAATGCTGGACCCTCTGGCACATTATTTACAGAAATCTTAATGGGATAGTTTGGAGTAGGCTTTTTCTTCTTTTTGGGTCTTCTTTTTTTTGGACGAGGTTTAAGTCCAATGCCCACTCCTGGCCCCAAACCTGGTCCAAGACCTGGCCCAAGACCTGGCCCAAGAGCTGGCCCAAGACCAGGTCCTAGACCAGGTCCAACACTAGGTCCAACACCGGGTTTAAGCCCAACCCCAGGGCCAGGATGCAGTCCTGCATCCAAGTCAACTTCAAGGTCCAGTTCCACATCCAGGTCTGCATCTAGGTCTGCATCCAGGTCTGCATCCAGGTCTACATCAAGGTCTGCATCCAGGTGTGCGTCCAGGTCTGCATTTAGTTTTGCCTTTAGGTTTGCGTCCAGCCCCATATCCAGCCCCATATCCATGTCTACCCCTACACCCATTCCAGCTCCAAGTCCAGCTCCAGTTGCAATGGGGCCACCCTCTCCGACCTGAACATCCACGTCCATCATCACAGGACCGCCATCTACAAAAGGTGCTACATTCTCAATGAGTAGACCAAGCTCAAGGTTCTGGACTTCCTCAAAATCTACAGGCTGTGGGGAGTTTGCAGATGGAAACGTAAGAAAAGTAAGAATGTGTTTGAGGGAGGATAGTGAGAAACAAGACAAGAAGCAACCACAAGAAACCACAGGATATGGACAATTGAACTATCTTAACAATAAAATTCAACACAGTTAACTGTGAAAAGGTTGAAATGTACATATTGTATTATATTACCTTGACCAGTTTCAGGATGCCTTCATTGGTCTCCTTGTCAGTCTCAATAGAGAACAACTTGTCCTCATTTCCTTTAGCAATTTTAAAGACAGCGAGCCAGTTGTCTGAGTGTTTGAGGTCTTTGTCCACTGCTTTGATTCTCATCACAACCACATCATGAACATTCTCATCCACTGAGCCTGAATACTGCAAATCAAGATTCCATATGTAAGTATTTACTTAAGCACTTTACATATACAGTGTCAGTATATAAAACTAGAAACGTTGGAGAGCACAGACCTCCTTCAAGGCAGATCACCCCCCCACACCCCATTCCATCATTAATTTACTCCTAAAATGAATTCCTGGACCTTGAAAACCTATACATAGCACTGGATTCACATTAATATCTATATTATGGAATTCTATATGCATATATTAAAACTGGCCCTATCTCGCAATGATAAAGAATCCTTCAAAAAAATTCCTGGATCCAGACAGTGATCTGGATCACCACCAAAATGTAATCATTTGTTCCTTGTGCCAGTATCAACATTTCCTGAAACTTTCATCAAAATCCATCCATAACTTTTTGAGTTATCTTGCTAACAGACAGACAGACAGACAGACAGACAAACAAACCCCAATGAAAACATAACCTCTGCTGTCTTTGGTGGAGGAAATGATTGGACAAGTCTTTAAAAGTGCCTTCCACAAATGTTTACTCATTCATGTTAATACACTGTATGTTTGAAGCAGAACTTTGTAGGGAAAATTATTACAATTCTAGTTTAAAATAAACAGAGGAAATGTGAATTTGATGGCCACAAAACATATCTGAAACATTTTACCACTATTTATAGTAATTGGAAACAGGTCAGTGACATGACTGGGTAAAAACAGTGTCTAGGAGAGGCACAGTCTTTAAGAAGACAGATGGGGAAAAGTTTGCCAATCTGCAAAAACAAAAAAAAAAAAAAAAAAACTTTATAGATCCAGATGTCTGTTGAAATGGAAAACTAATCTGTGGTCAGATGAATTTGGTATGGTACGGTACGGTATGGGGGTGCATTAGTGTCACAGGAATGGGCAGCTTGTGCACCTGGAAAGGCACCACCAGTGCTGAAAGTTACACACAGATTTTAGAGCATATGCTCCTATCCAGATGATATTTTTTTCAGTGAACAGCTGACTTTTGATTGATATTTGGTGTCCACGTGTTGATTTTCCAACAAAATTTTCCTCTTCTCAAAAGTGTCTAAGGAGGTCTAAAAACATTTTAACTCAACAGCACATGTGCAGTCACAGTCACAGGAATGATGGCATTCCTTCTTCAGTTTCAACGCCTGGGGCTTATTGCCAGTTGAATGCTTGTTTGCACACAAACTATAGATCAAATCCCCACCTCAGATTGTTCCAGAGTGGGGTGGTTGTCGTTGATGTCCAGGACATGGATCTCTACTGTTCCTGTGCCTGTTTGTCCACCTGGTCCTCCTCCCATATCTGTTCCCTGTATCACCAGTTTGTAGAAGTTATGAGTCTGTCAGAAGGACAAATCACAAAACAAACTGTGAATTACAATACTTTGCATGTGTGAACAACTTTTAACAGGTTAGGTATCAGTATGTGCTGTCTGCCAGGGTAAAGACAACCCATATACTGTCAAAAAGTATGACATTACCTTCATGTTGACTTTCAATATCATATTGTTCTAATGATGTTGTTATTGACAACTGAGTCTCAGTCTGTCCCTGTTTGAAAAGTTACTACAAACTGGAAAAAAAAAAAATCCTGATAAAATGGGACATAAGCACCTCATACTATGTTTCTTTCACACCTAGTGCAGTGTCTTTGATAACAGAGGAAGTATAATGTTGCAGCAGCTATTTTGCAAATGGTCTGCATACTTTCATGTTCAGTGTAGCTCAGTGACTAGAGTGGAAATAGTTTAGTCTAGAGCAGAAGGAGACATTCAGAGAAGAAAATACACTCGAGAGAAAGTAATGATACCAATTTAGCTTATGAGTGTAAAATGATCTTTTGTGTGTCTGGATCCGGATAATCATGACATGAGATCATATTTTGCCAGTTTGAGCTTCAAACGTTGAACCAGTATTACCTCTCTATCGAGGGTAGACTCTTTGACGTACAGTTTTCCTGTCTTTTCATCTAAAGTGAACATGTGCCCTTTGTCCTCTGGCTCTTGACTGAGGATTTTGTAGACAATCTCTGCATTAATGGTTCCAGGTTCGTCTTTATCTTGTCCTTCGATCTCCATAACAAAGGTTCCTGCAGCAGATCACAGTGAGACAACACTGTTTTCAGATTCAAACAGTTGTTGTGGCAACAACATTTGGAAGTAGTGAAACATGTAATTAAGCTAATAGGTAACACTATAGTTGCAAACTAGTAGGTGGAAGGGAATGGAAGGTTTCTCTTTCTATCAAACACTCAAGGATCATTGAGGCCATTTACATACACATTAAAATTCCAATCATTTTCCACTGGGTAAAGGTGGGGTACGTGGGGACATGTCACCAGACATATACAGACGAACAAACATTCACACCTATGGGCAATTTAGATTGACAACTTAATCTATTAAGTACATGTCTTTGGATGGTGGGAGGAAACTGGAGACAACTCTTGCAGACAACATGCAAAATGGACCAGGCAGAAAGGCCTCAACCAGATGAAGCTACCCAGAATTGAACCCAGGACCTTGTTGCCATGACGCAACAGTGTTAACCCCTGCAACACCAACACGGTCTCACAGAAATCGACGCTCGGTCGGGGCCCCGTGGTGACAGTATTTGACGCAGGAGGTTCCCCTTCCGCATCGGGTTTCGACGTGGAGGGCGTGGAGGGAGTTCTGTTTTGATTGGTGACTTCCTTTTTTATTTTGAAATGGAATGTTGCTGCTTGACTCTTGTTTTACTTCATACGTTCCTGCTTCCTCATTGAGTTCACCTGTTTGACTGGGCATTTTTGCCAGACTGTCTTGTGCTACCTTTGTGTGTCTACTCTCTCGTGTTTCTCTGTTTGATCTTGGGTTCACCTGTGTTTGATTTTGGACTGTTCTGTGACTGTGGATTCCTGTTTCCTCCAGTCTGTACCTTCGCCTGTTCTCGTTTGGGTTACTGGTTTTGACCCGGCTTCTATTGGACTACGCTAAAACAGGACTCAAGCAGTAACATTCACATTTCAAAATAAAACACAGTCACCAATCAAAACAAAACCCCGTCCATGCCCTCCAGTTTGAAACCTGATGCGGAAGGGGTACCTCCTGCATCAAATACTGCCGCCATGGGGCCTTGACCAAGAGTCCATTTCTAACAACTTGGGATGAGACCATGTTGGCAACACTGTGTCATCCATCTCTCTTTATTAGAAGTATTATTATTTTTTTTTTACATTAAATAAAATAGACTGAAAAGATGAGAATAGATGGAAGACCATAACATTTCTGCAACCCGAAAATGAGGGCCTGTTCGATTTGGGCTATCACATCAACATTGTCCAGAATCATTTTAAATTTGTCCTCAAAAAGGACTGTGACGCCTCAAAGGTCTTAGCAAACAATCACAATACACAAAAACATTGTAGAAATACTGAACACTTTAAAAGAAAGCATTTGACACTGACCATCACAACATCTTATTTTGAATTGGTTAAATAGTTATATATTTAGACAACAATAGGTATAAATAAATCAATAAGCCTATAAATCCAGATTGATGAATATTACGTGTGTGGGACCTCACGGATCAGGTTAAAACAGCACAACTAATGTTTAAAACAAGACATAAATTACTTCCAAATAAAATACAGAAATTGTTCTCAGAGAGAGAAAGGAGGCACAATCTAAGAAGAAAAACTGAATTTAAAAAAAAAAAAAACAAAAAACATTGGTTGCAAAGTGCCAAACATGTGGACCCCTGAACCAGTAAAAATGCAACATGATATCATGAATTGCGTAAACATACACGCCATTTTTAATTGGCGTGTTATCTGTATGCATTATAAGCTTTCTGAGTGTATGTTCACGCCGCGTCAAATACCATGTGATTAGCGGTTAGGGTTAGCGGTTACGGATATGTAAACCGGAGGTCTTGGTGTAAACTGACATGCGATCAAATGGCGTTGAATAACACGCGAAACGATGAAAATGCGTATGTCTAGCACGCCAAATGCCATGAGAACTGGCGTGAGATACAACGCGATTTCCTGAGATCAGTCTGAAAAATGCGTATTTCTCCACCTCAAATGGCTGTTTTCTGTCGTACCTGGCTTGCTTGACTCTGTGATGTTGCCGACGTGCAGCTCAAAATACGGAGGGTTGTCATTCTCATCGAGGACTGTGACAGTGAGTGGGATTTCCTCCTCTGCTAAGGTTCCATTCAGGTATCTGCAAGTTCCTGTCAGCTGCATGGAGGAAGAAGAGAAATGGAGCATGGGATGAGAATGTATTTATGATCTCATTCTAACTGGAGATTTACGTTTTAACCTGAACAGTGTGACCTAGCAGGATATTCGTGTGACGCATTCTGTTTTGTATTGTTCTGATCTGTTGAGTGAGGTTAAACTGTCATAGCAGATTACAGAATGGGAATAGTAGGATATGCTAATATCTTGAAAAGCTGTTTGTAGCATTTTTAGTTAATGCTACGTTGGCTTTGGCATTTTCCATCACATAACATTGGAAGATTTGATTCCAGAGCACTGTGGATACCAGATCACTGCCGTCGTACTCAGGTACAAGGCAGGTCTCCATTAATGGGATGATTATGTGAACATCAACAGTTTGGACAGAATTTAACTGGAGACTAATTTGATGAGAATAAGTATAGAGTAACAGAATAATTATAGTGGTTATGAAAAGAACCACCCCTTTGGATAACTTCCCCTTTTGAGTGAGTGTTTTTCTTTCGTATGGCCTTTTGACCTTTACTGACACCATCTGCTGGCTGTTTTACATACGGACACCCTCTGCAGGCCATTATCTTTATGCCCAGTTGGCAGGTTCCTATTGGTTAGGACCTACTATACAGGAACCTACAGTTTTCCAGGCTCCTGTATGACTTCCTGATGAAGGCTTGAAGCCGAAACGCGTAGACGTGTTATTTAGGTCTAGATTTGACCATGCCATGGTAATAAAGGCTTTTTAATGTTTAAAGAGAGTGCCTTGGAGTTTTCTTCCAGTGTGTCATCTACTTTATGAATCCCTTTTTCCGAAGAGCACCTCAAACAAACTCTTTTTTAATCCTAGAAGCATTCCTTCCCATGAATTTTTGAATAATTTCTCCTTTTGTTGCATTGAAATTGTAACAAGTGGTGCCAGTCATAACAAACCCCGCCCCTTGCACGTGTTGTAGCTTATTTTGGCATCGATCCAGCAGATGTCATCATGTGTATGCATGTGCTGATGGCAGCATATCAATTGCCTCTATATATGTGCCAAGTTTGAGGTGAATTGAAACAAAATTGATGTTTTACAGACATTTGAAATGTCTCCCATTATAAGATAAGATAAGATTAATAAGAATTCATAAAGAACTTGAACTTTTACCTACTTTTCTCAAAATGTAATGACATTTATTCTGGGTCACTGGCAATATATAAACCCAATTTTGTATGAATTCAACCAGTAGTTTTGCTGTTAGTGTTAAACAAACAAACAAACTGAACCAAAAACAATACCCCTTGCCTCTCCTCCGAGGGGCGGGGCAATTGTTGTCAATTATTATCAATGTGGTAAATTGACGATTTTGACTTTAATTTATGAATGAATGAATGAATGAATACTGTGCGCTGTCTAGATGTACAAATCCAACACACGTCCAGTCCAGTCCAGTCCACATAGACAACAAATGGTGCATCTACTGAATATTGACTTGAAGAGGATGAATATTCATGACATCATCTGTTTTACATCATGTATTTTTAATAACGGGACAGCCCTTATTTTAATTTTTTACACTAAAGTGTCTTGAGGTATTGTGTTTTTAAACCGAATCAGACCATATTGACCATAATTCCATTTTTTAAGCAACAAAAGAGAGAAACATCTAAATTGTTGAATACTTTTTATAGGCACTAGTCTTTTTTAAGCAACAGCCACTTCTGCATTTAGTTTAATTTTGATGAAATACTGAATTATCATGCATAAAAATAAAACATAAAGTACCTTTACTATATCTATCCCATCATATACAGTTGTGGATTAAATTATTAGACCATCAAAAGTCATCAAAAACAATGGTTATACGATCAAGTACTAACTCCTGTGTGTATCATGTGACTAAAACAGACAGAAAAGAAAACACGGAATGCCTAAAAGCACTGT
>JAPQRP010000020.1:19304627-19322324 GCA_037367295.1 Apogon hyalosoma
TCAGTTTTTGTGACATAAAACAAAAATAAAAATATCTGTTTTGCAAAATATTTCAATATAAGCATCAGTGTGGACATGGCGTTGTTATGTGTGATGTTTTGACCCTATGAAACCACACTCAAATAAAAATACGCAAAAAAAAAATAACAATCTGAAATTTTTGGCATAAACAAACACCTTCACCACAACAGAGGCTGCAGAGTCAATAACTGATGAGACATAAATAAAAGCAGAGTTGTTAACTGACAGTTCGTGTTTGGCCTGAAGGAGGTTTGTCTTGTTGAATAACGTAGCTTGAACTGTGTGTTTCACACAGGTGAGTAGGGTGGATTATCCCAAACTACTTTTAATTCATGCAAATACAGAAATTGATGTGAAATATTAAACCTAATAAAACAATACAACAACAAAGTCAATATATTTAATGGCATTTCTTTGGGCTAATGTCATCTTTACCCACTTATTCATCCATCTTCCTCCATATTAGCATTTTTTGGAGCATTAAAACATATGGGATATTTTGTTTCATATGCTATATTTTGTGGTTTTGTGTGGATTTACATTTGGAAAATTCATGCAATTTGTGTGTTGTTTTTTTTTCAGTTCTCTTTTTATTAGAATTTTCCATGGTTCACATATTTATTTGCATAACAATTCACCATTCTCATCAATTTATCTGAAAATTATGATCACACAGTGATACTCCCGTGACTCCACAGACAATACATATATAGATGATTGGCTGATTGGTCCTCCCTCAGCAATACGAAAGATGTAATTTATACAATTTATACATACGATGTTGGGCTTCATTATTATGAGACTGCAACAACAACAATACAAGCCATTTGGGCATAATGATACAAACATTATAATACACTTTCAGCTAAGAGTAGAATTTGCACATTTCTAGTTAATTAAAAGAGCTTTTAATGCATCCAAGGAAATGAGTCCAGGAGGTTGTATTGAGTTTTGAATTTGGTTCCAGGATCTGAGATCAGCAGGAGAAAACTGTTCTGTCAAGTTCTGTGTGTATCCTCGAGACTTTATCCAACATCCATGTGGAAGAGTGAACGACGTACACACTGAACAGGAGGCAACAGGCTGCACAGATATGAAGGCAGTTTATCCATGACGGCTTTAAGACAATTTTGAACATTTAAACATACATCATCTGCAAACATCTGTAACATTTACACATGTTACATGTTTATAATGTATAAACAATATTTTCAAATTGTGAATGTGTCACTACTGTAACTGTTTTGTTTGTTTTTTTTGCACAAATAATAAGAGTTTAAATTTGTGGACTGCAGTCTACTTTTTTTTTTCTTTTTAAATATATATTTTATTCATTACACCCCCCCCCCCCCCACACACACACACACACACCACCAAAAAAAAAAATAATACTTTGAGGAAAAGATCACATCACTGGTTCAGAAGAAGAAATTCAACTGTTTAAAGATTCTGAAAGAGGATATGAGCAAGTTTTTGGATATGGCTAAACACTGAAAATGATTATTATTATTATAAATCAAACTTGCTTTTGCTACAGTGTCGGTGTTTACTTGTGGTTTTTCTGTGTCATTAGCAGACAATGAAGTTCTAATATCGCCAGGATCAAACATCAAACATTCAAAGCCTGATGGATGATGCTCTATTATTACAGTAAATCATTAAGTCTGTACTGACAGATGCCCAATCCAAGCTGGCAGTCCTTCATGGTTTGTGGGACAGATCATAACCTCATAATGCCGTTTGACAAGACACATTACTGGTTCAGCGTGGGAGGCAGCATGGTTGTTTACGCATGACTTAAGAATTTGCATCCTGTTGTTTTTACTTGATCTGCTGCAGGATAAAGTTGACAAAACGGCTACCGCGCAAAAACATTTACAGTACAATTGAATGTGTTTCCAAAGAGAAGCTCAGTGGTAGTCAAGTGCAGTCAGACTTTTTCGGAGACTACACCTAGCATCCTGTAAGGTACTTGTGCTTCGGTTTTAATTTCAAGCTCCATGTTCCTCCCACAGAGGCATAGTGTAAGCGGGAATGAATTAGAGTTTTATTTATATCACAGTAGATTCACCCCAGTCTGTTCTGAATACAACCCTCAGTTCAAGTGAGGATAAACTCCCCCTAAAAAAAAATCCTCAACCAGAAAAAAATGGTTGAAGGAGGAGGGAGGGATCCTTCCCCCATGAAAAGCAGACAACAGTGCAATAAGTGAAATGAATGTGTATAGAAAATGTACAAATGTACCTATAAAGGACAGTAACACTATGGTAGAGGGTCTTCTCTGGACTGCAGGTTTTCTCATTTTGCCTGTTGTTTCATTTGCAGGTGTATCACATATGCTGAACAAGATGTTTTATGGAAAAAAAAAAAAAAAAAAAAAAACTAAGGTGACTGGTCTGTAGTACAAGAGCTGATGGTTCCTCAAACGCATCATGGAAGAGAAACTAAAATGAGAAAGTGACAAAAGGAACTCCTGTAGTTGCCTTCAAAGCGTTTTGTACCCATGTGAATTTTGTTTTGGAGTCCGTTGAGGTTAGTTCTACTGATGTTTGTTCAATTTGTTTAGCAGAGAAACCGTCTTAAAAATCAGTGCACATGCTGTGATCATAAATGATGGCCACAGAGACGTTCGTTGGCCTAAAAGTTGAATTTACCAGTGTCTCCAAATCATTGATTCCCAGCATAAAACAGGTTCAACTACATATTCCATGTAAGTTCATGAGCCTGTGTGAAGCTCTCTAGTGAACCCTTAACACAGGTTTGTTTTCAGGAATATTCTATATTAAATAACACAGGGTGTTTGCTCTTTATCCGAATGAAAATTCTGGACATTTTCAAAACTGCATTTTTTTCCCCAAGACCTTAACTTTATGTATTTTTATACTACTGGTGTGCCTACTTTTTGGTTGAGATTGTACCTGTGTGTATAGTAGAAAAATTGGTTTTAATTAATTTATAAATGAATTAACGCATAATTTAGCAGAAAATTATGTTTTATGACAGAAATGTTTTCAAAACATGTGAAAATCACTAAAGTGCATGGATCTCACACGAACAAGTTTCAGTAGAGCATTGCCCGAAGTCTAAAAGCATGAATGTATAGATGGATGGATGGATGGATGGATGATAATAAAGTAACAAATTTAACCAATTCATAATAACGTTACCATATACAGGTCTGCGTATAAACTGCTGTAATTACACATCATTTTTATATGTTTCCTCATGTATTTCTTATTTTACAAGATTATGTTCCTTTGAGCAAACTCTAAAATTCAACTATGAGAGAAACTTTTGCCATACTTTATTAAGACTTCAAGGTCTGGAAAACAGTATTGCAAAATTTGAAGACTCTATATGAGTATACATATGCCGTGTTTTATGCCTATCATAAAATTTAAGATGTGACCTTATTTTCCAGAGATATCGTGGCAGTACAACAGTAATGATCAGTTGCTGATGGTATGTAATCATCATTTGTTCTCTTTTTTTGTAATTTAGTGACTGACTTTTTTTCTTTGTTATGGACTGTAGACGTTGGCTGATTGGCCAGGTCATGTGGAACGGGGGCGGGACAAAGTGGCCTCGACTTCTTCCTATTCCTTTTCGGACACTGAGCGCCGTTGAAGAGTCACAGTGAAATTATCGTACATTTATGTGAGATTCATTCTCTTTTTTGGTTGATTTATTTCCATATATTGGAGTGTCCTTTTGGATCTGGAATTTCTTTTACTTTATTATGTCTGAAGTGAAGTCTATGTATCTATCTGTATGCATAAAGGAGTTATAAAATGGACAGTTTATTTTTGATATGTATAATATTTTTGCATTTTGTGCAGGATTGATTAGAATCAACTCTGACATGTGTAAGATTTGTTAAGTTACTTTGAGGAAACTGACATGGGACTTTGTTGTCAGTAGAAAAAGATGGGGTAAGGGGGCGGGACAATATATAAGTTGTGCTTCATCCTGCTTCTTTTGAATTTTTTTTTTTTTTTAATGTTTTCCTTGTTTTTTTTATATATTTGAAATTAAAAAATAAAATAAATAAATAAAATAAACGTTTGAAGTCATTATGTAGGAGAGCGGACGGTTATGAGGTCATTATTCTACAAGTTTGTGGAACTTAGTGAAGATTATTTTCAGTCAATCTCAGATATGAGATATAACTCTACAAGTGAGAGGGCGGTTCCTTCAACAGAAAAACCACACGAAATTTGCATCAACAAAAAGCTGAGTTCAGGACAAGTTCAGACTTTTTTTTCTTTTTTTCTTTTTGCTCTGGCCTTGTCCTGATTTAACCCTGCTCTGAAACTCTTTTTGCGAATTGAGAGGAGACTTATACTGATGTAAAGCAGCATTTTGTTTACGATTGAGCAATATAGATTCATATTTATATGACAAGAACAGAGCCGTATCATGTGATTCAATGCAGAGGAATGTTGTTTTCAATTAATTACATGAGTAAGACGTTAAGGGAGTGGAGTAGCTGTTTACAACCTAACCTTTTCACCACCACTTTTTTTTATGTCACTGACTCACCTTTTCATTGTGTCTTCATGATTGTCACTGACAGTCTATTCTGATTTGATGCGTTTCCCATCACCGCTGAACTGAACTCAGACAGAAATGTTCTTTGGATGTGCTGTTCTTAATCCTATGACTGGTTAAAACGAGGACATGTCGCCTACAACTATATGTTGAAGTCTGAAAATGGGCGTTAAATTACAAGACAAAGTACAGATAATGATGATGATGATGATGATGATCACAATAATAATAAATGCAATAATCCACCGATAAGCAGGTAAAGAAACAAATACTGATCGTTCTCACTGAGGCTGTCCACCCTCAAATTCCAGTTTCAGGCTTAAACATGAACATTGATTCGGAAACTCAACTAAATAAAGAAGGAGACTGCTACTTTTTACACTTAAAAAGGCCTGTGGGGGTAACTGATCACAATAGAGTGGGTGGAAACTGAGCCAAAAAGGCCTGTTTCAGACAAGCAGAAACCTCCAGAGCTGAAAAACATAATCAGAGTACAAGTACCACAACTTACAGTTCGTTTAGTGGCATCTTAAGGCAGGTTCCAAAAATGAGTTAAAAGCCACAGACCTGTTCAAATCAGAGGTGGGAAGTAACGAAGTACTTGTACTTCGTTACTGTACTTAAGTAGATTTTTTTAGGTATCTGTACTTTACTTGAGTATTTATTTTTCTGGCAGTGTGTGTACTGGGTTGGTTTAGATGATACTGCAGAGAAAAGTACAAACAGAAAGTACCTGATACTAATATAGTACTTAGACCTACATACAGCCATTTATTCAACCCAACGGAAAGTTTATCTGATGAGGCAGTATAAACTACTACTACTACTACTACAACCACGCTACTATTACTACTACTCCTCTTACTACTACTGCAGCTACTACTACTCCCACCACTACTACTTCTATTACTACTACTGTCACCACCACCATTACCTCTACTTGTACTACCATCACTACTACTACTGATCATTGTACTTCCATGGTCTTTGAAATGCTTCGAATATAAATTGTAATGTTAAAAGACCCCAGCAAGAATAACTGTAGTGATGTGAAAGCCAATTTAAACAAACAAACAAACAAACAAACAAACAAACAAACAAACAAAAAACAATTCCCACTATTTTTTTCTTTCCTACTACCACTATTAGCACCACCACCTATACTACTACTACTACTACTACTGTTGCTACTACTACCATCACTACTCCTTCTTATCGTACAACCATGATCCTTGGAATGCTTCAAATATAAACTGTAAAAAGACCCCAGGAAGAATAACTGCTGATGTAAAAGCTACCACCACATTTACTACTGCTGCTACTGCTAACCATCACATTGCTGAAATCACTATTATCAAATGTAACTGTACATTATTAATCTGCTAACTGGAAAGGCTTGGTGGCCTCGAACACAACAGTGGAGTTAACAGGCCTTTTATTGTCAGTGACGTGGCGGTTTCACACTTTGCTCTGTTCCAGAACCAGCTGCTCACCCTCATATGGCTCACCTCTGACTCCACAGCGGCAGTGGCAAAATGCCAATCACGAGGTTAATGTGACTTGACATGATCATTTTTTTCTTATTCTAGCAATGTCACGAAAATATGGAGCTGGAGAGGTTCCTTTGTAGAGAGGTTTAGCAAATTCATATATGTTGTAAACTAAAAGTAACTTAGACGTTTGTGTTTGATTCATTAATCAGTCCTGAATAAAGGCTGTATCATTAACACCATCTTCTGTAGATGTCCGTGTAAACATGTTGAGGAAAAAAAAAGGTGAAGAATGATTGCGGTCATTAAGAGCTAATATGCAAATCTTACACTTACTGTGAATTGTATTGGGACGAGACATGTTCTATCTGATGCGTGCTCCGACTCGTTCACCTTCATTCCTTGAAGATGTGTTTTTACTGTCAAACACTCTAATGCTCTGCCAATTTTTGGATGCCAAAACATACACAGGAAGAAAACCTTTATGTTGGAACAGACACAACATTTTTACCGTAGACATGCACACATGAATGAACATACACAATAACTGTAAAAAAAAAAAAGAGTTTTATTTAAGTAAAGAATGAGATACATGCTTTACATTAAACATTCCTGAGAACCAATTTCACAAAAGTAAACACATATATGAAAAAAAAGAGTTATACATTCAATATTTTGTTTGTTTTATGTGTATACAATGTTCAACTCTGTTAAACCACAAAATGGTGGGTTAAATCATTATCGTATATAGTGGTAAATTACCCAAGTGAGATAAAACCAAACTGGGACCATGTTACTGACAGATAAAAAAGAAAGAAAAAGTACACTGCAGTGAACAAGTCTTAGATCACCTATAGGTTTGTAGTTTTTGCAAGGTTGAAATGACCATACATATTTATTTCTCATTCATTTTTTCTACAGATACAGCAAGAAAATACAGGAAATATATGCACAGCCTTAAAAGATACACAAAAAATGAACTAAATGGGTTGTAAAGGTTAAAGTCAGTATTTAATGTGACCCCATGACAAGAAACAGCTCAAACGGTATGAAATATCTGACAAGTGTTGAATGAAACCTGTTATAAAACAACTGAAAAATAATGCAATAAATCGTATATTGTCTGGACAAAAAAGTCAAAGACGAGTTAAGTGCAAAAGGAGGTCACAGTAAATACTTTCACTTTGGTTTATAGAAGCTGTTTATTTCCCGAAACTTTTGTTTTTACTGCCGCACAGACCTCCCTTATATCCAAACTGTATTCTAATACAGAGACTGAGGAATGCATATGTGTGGTCATCGTATGGCCACATTTTCCCATTGAATGTGTGTATTATTGCTGAACTCCTCTGAAAGCTACAGGAGCATGTCGTAACTGTTATTTTAAAGTGCCTGTATTGTAACAGTAATTGCACAAGTACGTATACATTTCTTAAAACTAAGATTTGACAGCATTACAAGTTCAATTGTACAGCCCTGTCACATAGGATTACTCCCAAACCACATGCATGCGATTACAATCAAAATTCACATACGATAGCTCATTAAGTCAATCAAACCACAATTTCTACTAACAATTATGTAACCTGACTCTGATTAGACGTGCTGCATTTACTGTATAGCCAAGAGTTGTACCAAGTCAGAGCTAAATAACACCAAGTGAACACAATCAAATTATGCTTTATATTATATAAACCATTTGCCTCCAGGTGATGAAACAAACCTTTGTATTTTAAGCATCCACACCTTATGACATGATCAAAATATAATCAAATTAAATTAATTAAATGCAGTGATTCACACGGTGATGTGTCACTGATTGACGACTGGTGCTGTCATGAGAAAAGGCGCAGACCTAGTATCATTTAGTCATTCGTTTTAACCTGAAGCTAAATTGAAAGCTAATCCCTTTATAATCCACAGATTGGCCTCAGCCTGCGCATTCATATTTGCATACACCAAAGGCATCTACAGTCTTGATGAAACTAATTCCAGTTGCAGATTTTGTAAAAAAGACATAACAGAATGCACATTTCATATACAACAGCGGAATTAACGGGAAATGTTGAACAGGAAAACATTGACAAGCGAATCATAAAACAAAATTGAAACCTCGCTAGTGGAAGACAACCTATATTTATTCTATAAGAAGTACAAGACTTTAGGTTTGCTAGGATTGAATGAACTGAGGCCCTTGTTTGCCTGTGCTTTTTGTGATCCAATAATAAGGGGACGGCTCTGAAGGCACCGATGAGAATATGAAACGTATTGTATTGCAAGTCAGTAAATAAGAATGCAATGTCATCAGCATAAGCTATGAATTTAATCACACCATTACAGTATCAATATATTTGTGTATGGAAAAGATCCACAGAGGATGAGGAGGACGGGAACGTTGACCCAGATGTGGCTTAGAAAGAGAGTGACTTTGATGTCAATTCACTAAAGAGGACTTTCAGCATACATATACGCATATATTGAGCTAATCAGTGCATCATTTTATGCTGCGTCCTACTAGCTTGGTAGTATATCGCAGCAGCACATCAACTATGAGATGGTCATCCTAATTTTCTTTGTCAAATATTTGTCCCAGGCCACTTTTGGGTACAAAACCAGGACAAAGGCTGACATTGAACTCTTTCACAGTGAGACATGGACCATCACTTTCATGCAATGACCAAAGACACTGCCATGTGTCTTTTATGTTGGTCAACTTTGGTCCAAAATCACACAGTGTATATCTAGTTTATTGTTCGGTGTGAACGTGCATCCAAGACACACTGAGGACTGGAATACATTACCAGTGCATTATTAGTTCTGTTCTGCCTGAACATATCTTAAAGATACAGCACCATTTTTTACGCCCACAATCTGGTGGAAATTCATATTTATTTTCAGAGAGAAAGATAAAGACCTGGTAAAAAAAACTAAATGAAGTAATGGTCATAGTTGCATTTAAAGTATCAAGACCTATTTACATCAGCAACTCATACACTGAAAGATCAGAAGGCTCATCTGACAGTTTCTTTGTGATGCATTTGCAAAGAGATGTTACAAAACATCATTATTAAACTCAACAGCTTGCACCATATCCAAGACACCTTGGGCCAAAGTGTGATGGTTTAGGATATTGGATTAGCTGTTTTATTTGCCTATAGTGCATTAAAATGAGATCCAGTCACGAAAGATCATTTGAGATATGTGGAGATAGATTCTAATACCAGGAGTGAACTAACCATCCACTTGTAATTGGATCATTTTGAAAAAGGAGTGCCTCATGCCCTAAATTAATTTGCCTATATCAAAGAGAAGCTCAATTGTTATTTTGATGTAAAAGCTTGAAAATAATTTTAGTTTGTCAAACAAAGTTACGGCCACTATCAATTTCAAGCACTTATAATAGTGTGTATGTGCTATTCAAGTCCATAGAATTCAGCCCCCCCACCAACAAACAGACATGTCCATAAATGCAGAATGTCTCATAAAAATACCTAATCATTGCCAGATTATTGAAGTGCTTTCAAAAAATGTTGTTATCACAGCTCAGTGAATTTCTCTTGCACCACCACTTTATTGTAGGTGGGGGCTGTGCTCAGTATGGTGGTAGAGGCAGAACCAGTGGACTTACTGCTCTTACTGTAAAGGGCCTTTTGAGAGCCTGACAAATTCTTCTTCAGACTTCCTACCTCCTGGACCAGTTGCCCTGTGCTGCTTGCTGGTCCTCCAACCATCAGAACTCTCTGAGTTCCTGCAAGTCCCCCTGGCTGTAAAGTTCCTCCCTGCACGAGGAGCGTCTGACCACCTTTCACTGATTGTTTGGCGCCTGATGGGACTGCTCCATCCATGACCATCATAGCCTGAGGGCCAGAGAGGCTACCAGCATGGACCAGGTTGGTCCCAAGCCCTTGGCCTCCAATGCTGTCAACCAACACCATGCTGGGCCCTGGAGCTTGTCCACTGGCCATCATTGTCTGACCCTGGACAACGAGACCTTGTGCAGGGATGGTCTGAGTGCCATTAACCAGCACCATTCCCTGAAGACTGGTGCCTGGTGCATCAGCCAAAAGCACAGTGTTTGGAACCTGTGGCTGGACTACATAGTGCATGGGCTGCAGCATCGGGGTGGAGGTGTAGTAGACAGGCTGCTGCTGCTGCAGCATTAGCACCTGGCCTTGATTTGCCATGCCTCCCTTCACTTTAGCCATCCCATCTCTCATTGTAGCTGTGCTATCCTTTATTATCTTAGATGTCTCCTTGACCACTGTCTGCTCTGTTTTAGAGACCATCGGCTGAGGCTTGGGTGGAGGGGGCAGCTGTTGGGTGGAAACCATATTGGACACTGAAGTGTTGATGGAGGCACTGGGCAGAGGGGGGGTTACTGGCTTGATCACAGTGTTTATGGTTTCTCTGGACCTTCGAAGGTCTGGTTTTATCTCAGTGTTGCTAGAGGAATTGGACAGAGGCGCGATCACTGGTTTGACTTCAGTTGAGATCTTCTTGCCACCACACACTTCAGCCAGAGTCTTAAACTTTGGTCCAAGATCATCAAGGAACTGCAGGTCGTTGTCGGCGCCCAGGCTGCTGCAGCAGCCCACTGAG
Source organism: Apogon hyalosoma (assembly GCA_037367295.1). Lineage (NCBI taxonomy): Eukaryota > Metazoa > Chordata > Actinopteri > Kurtiformes > Apogonidae > Apogon > Apogon hyalosoma. The sequence continues at coordinate 19,315,289 of JAPQRP010000020.1, forward strand.
CCAGCAGAGGAACCCTGGCCCTCATAGTCAAACACCAAGAGGCTGTCCTTCACTCCAATGTTCATTCCACTCAACTTCTGTTGGAAAAAAGAAAAATCAAGATGAGGAAATCATCATCCTGGGTACTATTTTTTTTGGTAGATTTTCCATATGTATTGTTTGTTCACTTTGGTGGTCAAGTGAACAATTCAGCATCACTCAAAACCACATGTGAAAGTTCGCACAGTTTACGGGTGGGAGGTGGAAACGAAAAAGTAATAAAGAAAAGTAATGCAGAGACAAGGTTCATTCTTCTGAACTACAGCAGCTTCTAAACTCCACTGTTACTATAGAAACTGCTCTGTTTTCATGTTTAGCCATCATCCACTCCATTATGCCATTGTGAGGTATATCTGGTACTTGAATCATATTCTCATGACAAACTAACCAGTGTAGAGTTTGTTTGGAGCTAAGTCTACCTCACTCTAAAGGATGGGCTGACTGTTCACACCAAAGGGAAAGCAGCTCAGATGGACTAAAAGCAGCTGGTGTGAAAACACCCTTGAATACATTTCCCCGATGAACAGACCTAAATTAATTAATTTCTGTGTATCTATGTGAATTCATACCTGGTCGTAGTACTGCTCCAGAAATTCATCTGGCAGAGCCATGTCGCCAAACATTCCTCTTGATTCAGTGCCTTCAAAGTCAGAGAAAACAGCTCTGCTGCTTCCCATCCTCCCCCATGTCCCAGCCCCGTAGGCACTTCCAAAACCTTGGTGGACTCCATTCATTGCATCCATGGAAGTGACAGAATTCTGGAATTCCATTGGAGCTCCTGACACTTTGCTTGCCATGCCCATTTCCAGTTTTCCATCCATATGTGTTGGCATATTAAGTAGCGGCACTGCCTGTAGAACCAAGAATGCATTACGAGAGTTAATGATGTGTCTGAATCCAAGGCGTAGAAAATCACAACCAAATGCATCTTACAGGTGAAAGTTTCCATGAAATCAATGTTTAAGTGCTTCAATATGATGTGTTAGTTTGACCTAATATTACAGCTTAGTAATAACATTATAGTAGCTTAATAATAAAGAGTTAATACTTAAGTTAACTGAATATAATTTTATTGAAAAGATAATCAAGAAATAACTTGGTATTGTAAAGGGTATATCTGGCCAACTGAAAATTCTGTAATAGGGTAATAAAGGTTCAAAAATAAATTGTGACAAAAAGGAAACACATTTAAAGTCAACAACACAGTATTTGGAAGTAATTTACAAACAATATCTGGTAACAATAAAACAGATATAGTCAAGGCAGGTGGTGAATACTTTTGGCAATATAGTGTATATCAGGCTTACCGTGTTCTCTCCCTGCCCTTCAGTGTGGTAGTTAATGAGATGTGACTTTGTGTCAAAAGGTATCTCAGTGAAGCCCGACAGACCCAAAGCTCCTCCACAGCGGCAGAAGAGTGCCAACAGAAGGATGACTGTGGAGATACAAACAATATGACATTAGTCTAGCAGCAGGTTTATAGTCCCTTAATGTTCACAAATGGTAGTCTGTGATCGTACAAAAATGTTGGTCATTTCGGTTTGAATGTTTTATGGTCTGTTTGTTTGGCGGTCACTGTCTTTTTTGGAGCCACAAGTGATCGTATTTGGACACTGTTAACCCCTTAATGCCTGAATTTATTCACAAGTATATTTAAAAAAAAAAAAACAATTATTTGTGTTTTTGCTTTCAAGCAGATGCTAAATTAAGTGGAGATTGTTAATTTGACTGTAACACCTAAACACATATTCAACTGTAATGAAAAAATAATAACTCAGATTTTTCCGTCTCAAGGGATGGAGATGGATTCATCAATGCCACAAAATTATTTTCAGTGTCCTGACTAAACTTTGCCGCATTTTGTCAGTTACACTTCAGTGGTGCAGCTTTTGTCTCTAGCTTACAACCACATTCTCCATTATAATGAATGCAGTTACATTTGATTTAGGTTCGACCAATGAAACATCCAACTAGTTTTTTAAAAATGAATTCTAATTAAGGTGAAATACTCAATATTGTCCTGTTGGTATGATAGTTTTTTTAATTAAGGCATCAATTTCAATATTTTTTTTTTCAAAGGTTTATTACATAATGCACCAAATTGCATTTTCTTTAAATAAAAAAAGTGCTATACCCGCATTTTGTAATAACTGTTGCAATATGTAATAAGTTATTTCAAAATATGTTCAAGAACTTTATTACAAAATGTGTGTGGTGATTAGGGACAGGTGTGTGAGGGAGAGCAGCAGGTGAGGTGAGGGAGGAGTGATGAGAATGGCAAATGAATGGGTGTGACAAACATGTAGAGAGTCACTAGTCGCTTTTCCATTGGATATATGCGCAAAACTTTACTGATATTTACTAAATGTTGAAAAAACAAAAGTGCATAATGTCGGTTTTTCCATTAACTCACACATGCGATGATTTGTTTATTTATTATCGCAAGACGACACGAGAAGTCATTCCATAAACATGGCGACGAATGTAAATATCATGTTGATTTACAGATATATTCATTATTATTATTAAATATATTACCCCTCTATCCCATGCTAAATTAAAAATTGATTCAGTTTCCTGGTGTGTCCACATATACCGCACCATGTTTTTTTTACAACTCTTCCTCTTTGTTTGTTGTAAAGTTTGTCAACATCTGTTTTTTTAAGTCACCTGACTCTAGTTGTGAAAAAAGGTCTTTCCATTGCAGTTTTGCGTAATAAAGTATTTGTGCTACGGCTGAAAAACCACCTCTTGCCAGCAAAAAAACTTTTAATTGAAAAACAAGAGTTTGGACGAAATTGTCGTTTTTCCATTAGGTAAATTTTTATGCGCAAGTTATATTCATGCAATTTGAGGGTCAATGGAAAAGCGACTACTGTAATGTGCAATCAACCCAGACCCCCACTCCACCCTTTTTTTTTTTACCTCTGTCTGTCTGTTAGCAAGATAACTCAAAAAGGTATGGATGGATTTTAATGAAATTTTCAGGAAATGTTGGTACTGGCACAAGGAACAAATGATTAAATTTTGGTGTTGCTAGGGGAGGGCACTGATCTGCCTTGGCAGACGTCTGTGCTCTCTGAGTGCTTTTGTAGTTTGTACACGAAATTGTTTGGGCTTGCCTACAAATCAGGTGCAAATGGGACTTGGCAATAATTGAGATATTACAAAGGAAGAGAGAGGACAGCATATAATTTCAGCTTTTAGTAATGAAAAGAAAGAGCGGCAGTGATTCACAAAGAAATGTGGATGCATTCTACAAATGGAGGAAATTAAGTGGTTTAAAAGGAGCGTGTGCACAGTTTTAGCTCGAGGGTCTGTAGAGAGTTCAAAAAGTGTCTACAGTGTAAAATAGGTGTGTAACAGTAACATGATAAAAATGGACAAAATTTGCCTGAGGGGGTCCCTAAAGGTCAAGTTTTTGGCAGTATTCCATACAAATAAATCAAATGAAGCCTCACAGAGCATTTGCTTTGTTAGGTTGGGAGAAGTAAGGTCAAAATGGTTGCATTAAACTGTATTTGTAAGGGAACATGTTCTAGTTTCATTTTCGCTTGTGGCTAAAACACAAAGCGATCTGTGCCAAAAGTATGCCACCTAGTGTCATAATGTAGAAGTCAGTGATGTGTAACTCACTGAATAAAAGCGTAACATGGAGATCCATATAATTACATACAGATTTTTACACAAAAGCAACAGTATGAGCATATTTTGTTTTTCAGGATAAATAACTTTTTTTTTTTTTTTTTTTTGTGCTACACCGATGTTCATGTTATCGTGTTGGCGGCAGGTGGTTTGTGCTATTATCATGACCTGACTGATTTTAGTTTGGGATTGATGTAGATAAGGATCACGTAAGAAATTAAACAAAAAATGCCTGTTGCCTTTATTTTATGCCTTGGTTGTTTTCTTACGTGCCTATACACTCGTGGTCAAAGGTTTTGGCAATGACACTAATGAATTCTTTGCTTAAATGTGATCTGGTCATCAGTAAAATTCTTTGAAACATATGTAATACTTCTAAATGTTCTTCAATGTACTTTAGAAACACATAAAAATTAAAATAAATAAATAAACCTTGGCAGCCAATTTTGTGAAACCAAAACTTGTATCATTCATTAAACGTCACGTAAAACTCTGCTGAAAGTCCATGCCCCATCTGGCGGCATTTAATTGTAAGATGCAACTTTATGGCAGAGGAGAGGTCACACATTTGTCTGTTAATTATCTCCCGTGCAGCATGAATTATTGTGGGTGGGGTGTAGGGGGTCAGGTTTAGGGTAAGAGCTGGAGGTCAAGGTTAGGGTTGAGGGTTGAGTGGTAGTTTTAGGGTTAAAAATTAGGATCTGGCATCTTAATTTGTCTGCTACAAATTTTGGATCCTTCAGACCAACACAAAAAGTGATGAAATCTGAGGTAGTCTTCGTCTCAGCTATTTTAAACATCTTACCATTTTATATATTAAAAAAAAAAACAACAAAAAAGCAAAACATCAGTGCTCCCTAGTGGACAAACTATGTAATGTAATACAAATGTACACAAACTGAACATCTCCACTTACGCAGTAACAGCAGCAGACCCAGGAACAGCATTCCGATGCCTGCAGGGCCTAGCTGGGTGCTTTTGGTGAGCTGTCCCAGACCCCCCTTTTTGCCACACTTCACCCCGTCCTCACAGGTACAGACAGGGACCTTCACTTTCTGTGGGTCAGGACAGGCCAGTCCTTGCATGTCTGTCACCACAAATTCCACTTCGTATTCGCCTGGCCACAACTTCTCATGGACCCTCAGGATAGCAGCCGTGTCTGATGGTAACAAGCCACAGATCAATACACTTGAACAGAATAGAATAGAATAGAATAGAATAGAATAGAATAGAATAGAATAGAATAGAATCATTTTTTTCTGCTTAAATATCAAATCAATCAATATCAAACCAAACTAAATGTTCAATAATTTTCAGGATTTTAACCCTTTAAATGTCAGTTTGAACATGTGATGCCTCTATTATTATCTCTATAAATGTCAAAAAGTGGCAATGTTGATTTCATTGCATTACTATTTTTTTTTATGTGAGATAAAAAATAATTTTGGTTTCAATGTACGTCAGTGAGGCTTTGAGGCATTACTGCTGAAAAGTGTAAAAATGCGCAGATCAATACATGTAGAATATAATCAATAGAATAGAATAGAATAGAATAGAACTGAACTGAATTGAATAGAATAGAATTATTATTGTCATTGTACATTGTAAAATTAAATATAAAAATGCAAAAATCTTGAAGGTTTATTAAAGTTATACAACAGCATAGTTCTAAAAAAAACAAAAACAAAAACAAAAAAAACCAACATATAAATAAGAGTTTACAAAAATTCACCAAATTCACCAAAATTTAATGGGATCTATTCTGGACCACCTCGCACCTTTCCTGAAAACGTCATGGAAATTGATCAGGTAGTTTTTGCGTAAAGTTGCTGACAAACAAACAAACAGACAAAAAAAACAAACCAAAAACAATACCCTCGCCTCCCCTTTGGGGGGCGGAGTAAAAAGTGCCAAACGCCTAAAAACCACAATTCACATTAAAATATTTAAGCTTCAATTGTAAAGAGTCATGCCTTATACCGAGCAATACAGTAGTGGAAAAATGTTTTCCAACACCCTTCAAATGTTCTCCGATCTTATCATAAAGATGTGGCTGCAAACAAATACAAATTATTATTTTTTTGGTTTATTATTAACAAGAAAAACTAACAAAACTATATTCTTGGCAGTTTCAACGTGCCATGCATTGGATGTGTTTCATAACATCCAGTTTTGACCTCGATAGAACAGAGCACGTGCAGAAGGGAGCACGTGGGTTTAGAGAATGGAACAATACTTGGTAGAGCAACATATCACAAATGCATGGGGCGTCCAAAAACTTTGTTCCACCACTGTATATGAAGTTATGCAGGTAAAAATGTATTGAGTGCCACAATATACGTGGTGTTATAATATTTTTGTGTAACACTTCCTGTTTACTGTACTCACCATTGAGATGTTCCGCCTGCCATTTGCCCTGAGTTCCCTCTGGGATGATGGTAAACTGGAAAGGAGCTCCGTTAGGGAAATCATCCTCATCCTTAGCGTTAACGATAACGGCGTCATCCGTGGTACATATACTCTGGATGCTACTGGTCAGGGTGGGGCAGTGGTCATTAAAGTCCTCGACCTGTATCGCTATGGTACCGGTGGCTGTTTTCCCAGGCCTGTCTGTGTGTAGAAAAACAGACAAAAAGCGCATCATCCTCCCATGTCCATTCAAAGGGTTCACAGACAGGCATAAACACAAATGATAGCCTACTAGTTGCAGCCGTCCATCCATCCATCCATCCATCCATACATCCATCCATACATCCATCCAATAACAAATTTCACACTGTGAAATCTAGTCTGAAATGAAACATCTGCTGCTAGTACCTTCTGAGATGCAGAGTATTTGAGCGGTGTACGTCCCGTTGACCAGGTATGGAGACTCTCTGTCAGGTTTTTTGTTCAGTTTAATCTCAGCTGTCTTTGGGTCGATGATCAGCCAGTTGTCAGGGTCCAAGCCCTTTGCGTACCTACAGCAGGAACCACTTATTATTATTGAGCGTACCGAGTCAAATACACAAACTTTTAACTGCACAAGCCTTGTGTTCATTTGTTAATGTTGATGCACATACAAGACTTTCTCAGCTGGTTTCCCAGTGTCTTCATCAATTGCAGGGTAACTTGCAATAACGTCATGAACTTCGGTGTCTCCTCCCTCAGAGATTGGAATAGCTTTGACTGTAGGTTCAAAACGTGGCCCTTCAGGCCGGTTCTTCACATTTATTTTGACTGGGTAGGTTTTAAGTGGGGTCCCTCCAGGTCTAACTGGAATTCCAGGTCCACCTCCTGTACCAGGTCCACCTCCTGTACCAGGTCCACCTCCTGTACTAGGTCCACCTCCTGTACCAGGTCCACCTCCTGT
>JAPQRP010000020.1:19337250-19348055 GCA_037367295.1 Apogon hyalosoma
AACAAAAATAAACTCTGTCCATTTCATAATAATAGCACACATATCAAAAACAAAAATAAACTCTGTCCATTTCATAATAATAGCACACATATCAAAAACAAAAATAAACTCTGTCCATTTCTTGGCAGTAATATACATATCAAAAATAAACTCTGTCCATTTCATAATAATAGCACACATATCAAAAACTAAAAATAAACTCTGTCCATTTCATAATAATAGCATACATATCAAAAACAAAAATAAACTATCTGTTTCATAACAATAATACACAAATCAAAATAAACTGGCAATTTCATAACAATACTATACATATCAAAATTAAACTCTGTCCATTTTGTCATATTTACTCAACATTTTAAATTCAATTGTTTTTTTTTTTTTTAAATGTGTTATTTGATTTAATTTCCTTTGTTTCCAGTTTGGGTCTTTCTGTGTGGGTTCTCTCCCGGTTCTCAAGGTTCCTCCCACCGTTCCAAGACATGCGCCTTAATAGGTTAATGGGTCAGCCTAAATCACCTATAAGTGTGAACGTGAGAGCGAATGGTTGTTCGTCTGTATCTGTAAACCCTGTCTTAAGTGAAAACAGCATAATGTAACATTTCTTCTCAGATACATATTAAATATTTTTTATATGTATATAAAGTTAATAGGTCTTAGGTAGTTGGTATACTTATTCTGTTGTTTGGTTATTCTTTAGTCTGGTTTGCAGGATGCATATGTGTTTGAATATGTGCAATTTTTTAGTCATGTGGTGGCAGTTCTGCTATCGTTCTGTCACTGTTTTGTAAGTCCCCCGTGCTATGTGAAAGAATAAGAAACTTAAGGCTGCAACTGTACCCTGAAAAAGACCTGTTGTGTGTGCTGTTTTATTTTCTGGGCAATCACACTTCTTCATGAGTATTATTGCACTGAAACAACTTCCAACACTTTACTGAAAAGGCACTGTTGCTGAATCATGTATTCTTTTTTCATGTAAACTAAGTGCGATTAGCTCAAATAAGTTGCTAATCAACTAAAATAACTTTTATAGTATTGTACACAACTATCCAATCCATATTTATTTATAAAGCACAAATTTAAACAACCACAGAGGTTTCCAAAGTGCTGTACAATAAAATAAATACAATAAAACATAATAAAAGATAAAAAAAAATACTAAGATAAAAACACGAGACATGATAAATAAATAAATAAATAAATAAATAGACTGTTCACCCCAGATAAAATATCTGTGCGCATAAAATCAACATGTAACTATGGTAGTGATGGTTCCAGATCTATCTCTACCACTGACCCAGAACTAACAAAATGTAGAGGTAAATCTGTCTCTGTAAGAACAGTACCTCTAGTTTTTCAGTGCTAAAAGTGTTGGACTTGCTCACACTGCAGGAGTTTGTGTAACTTGTTTCGGTCCTGTCATAAAGCACATGAATAAATAGATTCATTCAGTCAGTACTCTTGACCATGATACCAATAAAGATCTGACTGGAGCATCTCCTTTGACACCTCACTGCTTCTACTATGCTAACGCTAACCCTAATGCTAATTGATCATGCTAATGCTAATGCTAGGCGCCGTATGTATTGAAATGGGTAAAATGTGGGGACTGAATATCTCTACAGGGATAATAATGTGAGCTAATCTTAAATCTTTAACGTTAGGTGCCAATTTTTGAAGCTGCAGTAAATCTTATTTATGTATGTATGTATTTTGTATTTTGGGGAAGTCCCAGTCTAGCTAGTTGCGGTCATTAGCCAAGCTGTTGTGTATGTTTTACCATGTTAATTTGTCCTATGTTCTGTTATGTCATGCTCACAGTTCAGTTATTATCTAAGTGTAAAACTCAGTATATTGTTGAGCTGAAGATGACCCCTGTGTCAGCATAGATGTAAAGAATAAACTCAAAGCTTTGTGTAAACAGATGCCTATTGTACCATCACATAACATAAGAGCGTTCTTGGTTCGTTATGAAACAACTGTGATTCAGATCAGACAATAGTGTGTCTCACTCCGTAACCTTCTTATTAGAGATGAGAATGTTAAAATGAATCACTGAATACACTTTGCCAACAGGTAAAATACCTGGGCCGCTCGCCAATGTAAAGTCTCCATCCATGCACAGGACAGTGTCACCCTGTGTCTCATCTGTACTGTCTGGCTTTTTGCAATTCCTCTGTGTTGTAAATATGGATCTAGTATGTATAGTTTTTTTATTATTATTATTATTAGTTTTTATTTTATATAATCTTCATGCATGTACACTTTTCTCTTGCACTTTATTCTGTTGCTGCCTTGACCGTTGAATTTCCTTATGTGGGATCAATAAAGTCTAATCTAATCAAATTGAATCTAATCTAATCTGATTTATGTGTTGGAAAAGTCCGAATGCACTGACATCACTGTGTCACCTTTTCTAGTGCGGTAGATGTGCCCTGCATCCCGTGGTAGATTCATTTTTTTCTTGGTGATATTTCACCTGCAGAGTTGTGTTTCACGGTCGGTGATTCTGTTAACATCAGTATAACTGATGTCCTCGGCGACGCCAGAAAAACATCTGATGGAAGCAGCTCTAAAGCGAGAGTCAGCATTGTTGTAAATATATACCTGCAGTCGTTTGATCCTCTGTAAATGGATCACACTGAACAGATGAAGGTGGAGCAATTTTTTTTTCTTTTCGGACAGTAGGGAGTCATCAACGACAGAAAGCGGAAGGTCTTGTTTATGTGGTTTTTTGTAACACGGCTTCATGGATTTAAGCTTGTTTTTTACGTGGCTGAATGGACCTCTCACTGATACTATTTGTCGTCAGAACGTCAACATGTGTCAGACTGATTAAATTAACTGAAAAGTTATGGTCGATCACAATTTAACCATAGATTGTCATCGTCTTTTATAATCCATGAATTTGTCACGTTTCAGTAGATGGAAAACATCTCTTCATGCACAACAAACATTGGAGACAAACTTGTAACGTCACTGCACTTGGTTGAATTTAGTGAAAAAAATAGTAAGACCGTTTCTCAGTATCAACTTTGCCAAGTACAGTCTTGCCAACTATGAGCGTAAGTCTCTGTAATTGGAACGGCTGCGTCGTAGTGAATTTCACTCCCTAGTTCTGCTCTGTTTCCACCATCGGCTCCCTAACATGTTTTCCTCAAATCACCACAGTGTCACGCAATTTGAATAGAATACATTTGTCCAACTATTTACACGTCATTAATATTTTTTTTTATGCAATTTGAATATTTTTTAAAAATGGAACAAATTTCTTTTAAACCGTCTACTCCAGTCACCAACGAGTGCATCCTTGGTTTAAGTTAGCAGACAGCAACAACAACATCCAGGTATTCCGTGCGTTTTTGGTTTGTGTGAACTTTGAAATGGAACAGTACTTGGGCCCCGACTGATGACGTTTCACGGGATCGCAAAAACAGAAGAACAGACATGAACGCGAACTGAGAAAAGGCCTAATAACGCAGTTTGACATTAACATCCAGTCTGTTTATTGGATCCTGACTCTAATGAAATTCCAATTTTTGCTTCGTTTTAGGGTGAGGTTTGAACTTTGTTAGAGTCATAACAGAAGCAACGTTAAGCAGACCACAGGCCATCAGGCTGCTAAATGAATGACTCCCACTCTGGACAATCTTAGGACCACTACCACTGCTGCACTTTACATCCTGCTGTTGCCACTTTATCAGGGCTGTAACCACTTCATTTAACAAAGTTTACAATAATGCACGGTGCACTTTACGACTGCTGCTGCTGTTGGTTTTAGGTGCTTACTTTTATTTATTTAGTTAAGCTACTCATTTACATTTAAAGTTGTTAGTTTGCTTAGTTCTTGAGATTTTGTATTTATTTAGACTCCCTTTTTTAGATATTTTTTTAGACTTGTTACAGTTTGTTAGATATATTACATTTATACAGTCTCCTTATTTAAAGTTTTTAGTTGTAGTAGTAGTAGTAGTAGTAGTGTAGTTTTATTTCGAGCACACAGAATCATCAGATAACAAAGAACCACACAACATGCGCAAACAACATTTCTCTGCGCTCGAAAAGGAGTGGGAAGAAGTATAACTTATTGACTCCCACCCCTTTTTACAAACAAATAAATTAAATCCGCTTCCTTTGCTCTATTTACACACTTTTTTTTCTGTATATTTTCACAATAACACAAAGCATCCCTACAAACCATTCACGTACACTTTTTTAGTCACCTCACACACAATCAGATTTGCATAATTAACCATTTTTAAAATAAACTGTAATATTTATATGCACTTTAAATATTTACTACAAATACAATGATCAATAAATGTGATAATCTCTTCTTATCATGATAATTAATTAATTACAATAGTATCTTATTTTATGCGTTAAATTGTAGTTCTTTTGCTTAGATTGTATATGCTCGGCAAAGGGGTACCTGAAAGTAAGAATTTCATGGTACAGTGAAACCGTCTGGTTCGCTGTGTATATGACAAATACATTTAGTCTATTTTATTATTATAAATTTATTCTATTCTATTCCAAACCTAAGACTTATGTGACTTAGGGTGTGATTTAGTCCTGGATTTAGTAAATCCACCATTCATCGTATCTATTGAAGAAAGAACAGAATGTATCAGATCCTACAGAGAGAACTTACATAAAGATTCCATATATAACAAATAGTTTCTAGAAACAACAATGACAATGTCAAACCAGATCTAACTATTATATACCTTTCCCTTGAAAAAAGAACATCATGTTGTGTTTGAAATACAGATGACAACCTACTTTTTTTTCTGTCAGCATTTGAGCCTTAAAACTACTCCACCAAGTTTCTGTTATTCCAAGAAACATCCATCCTCAAACATCGCCGCTCACTGGCTGACGCTTCTCTTTCTGACATCACAGAACTCTATGTACTGTATGTGATTCTCTGGAATTCTTGTCAAGTTGAAATCTGGATTAAAAAAACCTGTTCTCCGTCATTAGAATAGAGACTAATTCCTCCTAATTAACCTTACTGACAAAAAAAGGCAAGGGAAATTAGAGATGTGGTGTCAATAAAGGGTGTGGTGTTTTCCAGTTACAGGTGTGTCGGCCTGTAGGGCTTGTGACTGGGATGTGCTTTGGTGAAATGAAAGTGTCTCGTGTCTCGTGTGACTGTGTAGACTGTTGGTGCCATCAGGGATCTGGCATCTGCATAAGTGAAGCGGTTTGGCAGGACAGGGCATGCGGTGTATGGGTGAAGTGGAGACTGGAACATACTATAACTCTTCCTTTGCTGTTTTCACACTGACAACACCACAATCACATGTTGTTACACAACTGGAAAATGTGAATATGGTCCACGGAACAGACTTTTTGAGACTGTTTATCAGTGTTTTCAATTTGATGAGAAAGCCCAACTCTGTGCGTTCATTCTTCAGACTCTATAAAACATGTGCATGAGCCACTGTTTTAAAGCCTTAAGTTTAGTAAGTTGTTAAATTTGATCCTTTACAGTCTTTATATTGTTTTTTCTTTTTTTTTTTTTTTTTTTTGGAGGTAGAAGAGATCACATTTGGACAAAAGGAGCAGAGGAAGATCGACAGGTGAAAGTCGACCCGGACTGGACTTGGTTTGGTTTTTGCAGCAGTCAAATGTGTAATGCGCAGCTGGTCGTCATGGTGACAAAATGTAAATTATTGTGCCGTTGTCTTCGGTGCGACGACAGAAAAATGAGTGGAGGATGAAACTTATACATTTAATATCTAAATGAAAAATATTTTTGTTAGAGAATATAATTGTTTGGACATAGAAACAGAGCCCACTTGAAATTTTGGTGCAACCTTTCACAGATTTCCCAGTAGCCTGGCTTGGTGCACCACATCACAGCATGATGACACATAGTTACAGATACACGCTATTATGTGGGATTGTACACAACTGTGGTTCGTTTTGAACCTCAGCAAAAGTGATACAAGAAATCAGCTTGAATCAAGGTGACTCAAGATGATACGATCAATGGAAAAGTAATTTAGTGCTCTGCATTGTGTGATTCAGGGGGTGGAGTGGGATTTCCATAAAATACAGAGCGGTGCATTATTGAGTCAGACAGTGCACCCCTAGTTTCTCCTAGTAACTGTTTCACTGGTGTGTTAATGTGTGAGCTTGCATACAGATGGCTCAATGTGACAAGAGGTAAGGCATCAAGAAAAGGAAGGAAAGCACTATAGCAATGGAAATCCATTTACCAACCACATTATGTTAACCCATAAACACCCAAACATCCATTATCAGCCAAAAGCATCTACTGATCTAAACTGTTCAATACCTGTTGATCCACTAATCCTATCAATTCAAGTAAATAATTGGTGTAAAATGCAGTTTGTCATCTTTTCATGGTCAGCAGATATGACCCATTTGGATGTTCGGAGGCTCCGTAGTGAGCGTGTAAACACCGTCGTCTTCTACAACACTGATTCACCAGTAAAACCCATGGAGCTGGATCAATGACAGTGGAAGGAGACGCTTGGTTTATGTTCAGTTAATGATATATTTTACTGAAAAAGTCACTTTTTCTTCAGTTTTCTCTCTTTTTGATATAATAACCCTCAATTTTAATCTGAGGTTTAATGAACAGCTACATGATCGGTAATTTAAATACAGGAAAAGTTCCTAATTTTCAAAAAAGCAAAATACACACAGTGATATTGCAATAAATGGTGATAAATTATTTAAAAAAAAGGTTACATAAAGAGAAAAAAATAATTTGTAAACTGCCACAAAAGTAGCTCTGGGTTTTTATGGGTTAAATAGAACAAAGCAATCCATGCAATCATTCATTCATTTTCTGTGTTACCTGGTCATCACAGAGCTTCTGAGTATTTTCACCAACTGATTATAAATGTTACCACATCCATAATGACCGTAGCATCAGTTTTACAAAATGTCTAAACACATTCAAGTGCAATATCTAGTCAAATGAGAAGGTTAGTGTCAGATCATATAATCAACACTGTATTAAAGCTAACATTAGCTCATGTGGCGAAGCTCCTGAAACCTGTACTAAAATGACAGAATCCTTGATGGTCTTATAACCACAACTACAGGACTATGTCAGAGCATCAAAATCACATCAGCAGAGGACGCCACTACAGGTGTTTATTAGAGTGACTGAATAAACCTGAGAAAATCATTCTCCTTTTAGTAAACTGGAATCCTCTGTCACTCTAAACAGCCCAGCCCGAAGCTGTAGAAATTAGCTTTTGACAGATTTATTTTTTGTGCCAAGTCGTGAACATATTTAATGTCTTTATTTTTCGGCTCAGTAATAGTTTGTTTATACGCAGACAGAACAGAGCAAGAGAAGAACAGTGCTCAAACACAAGAGTGGGAGAATTCAAAAGCCGACTAATTCAGCAGTAAACAGCAGAGTCAAATACTCAAACCGGGAGGAATCGGAACACAAATGTACCTCTGAAGGCTTTAGTTTTAAATCAGCGTGACGTGCTTCTTATGGTTTTAATACCACAAAGCGTGATGCACAAAACCACATGTTTTCACAGCATGACAGATCCCTGCACGATTAAGAACGTGGATAAGAGCTGTGTGGTTAGGCTTGTGCAGAGCGGTACGTCGACTGTTTAGTAGCCTAGATTAACACACAAATGACAGACTAACAAATGTGTATTGAAATAATTTGTTGCAATAGCATTTATTGTTGGAGAATCTTTGCCGGAATGCATAATGCATAATGCAAAAGGATATCTTGACTTTGTGTAAATATATTGAATTCGTGTGTTATCTGTAGGCATTATAAGCTCTCTGTGCATATGTTCACGCTGCGTCAAATATCATGCGCTGAGGGTTAAGGGTTAGGCTTCTGTGAACCGGAGATCTTGGTGTAAACTGATCATGAAATCAAATGGTGTTGAATAACACGCGAAAGGTCGAAAATGCATACCTGTAGCACGCCAAATGTCACAAGAACTGGTAGGACATACAATGTGAGTACATGAGATCAGTCTCCATAATGAGTGCATCTAAGCTGGGAAATGTTCATTGCTTCGGGCAACAGAAATATCTGATCTTGTTCTGCAGTTTCTTGTGGCTGTGTCTATAACTTTATTACAGCATTTATTTTTATGATTAGAAACAACAGTTGGTTAGAATTAGGTCAAACTAATAAAAATTACACTATGATTGTTTATGATATTTTAATCCATAAAGACCCAGCGCTACTTTTGCATCAGTTCCCACATTCATTTTTGCCTCTATTTAACCTTTGTTAAGTGATTTATCATCACTGACTGTAATATTATCCTCCTTATTTCATAATTTTTCAGTGTGAGCATGTATTTTCCTGTATTTAATTTACTGTATTTAATTTACTTAATTACTTATCTACTTTAATTTAATCATGTAGATCTTCATAAAAGCTCAGATTAAAGGTAAGCGTTATTATATCGGAAACAGGGAAAACTAAAGAAAAATGACTTTTCCAGTGAAGATATCAACGACTGAACATAAAACCAAGTGTCTCCATCCACTGTCATTTATTGAACTCCATGGGTTTTACTGGTGAATCAATGTTGTAGAAGATGACGGTGTTTCCACGTTCACTACGGAGCCTCTAAACGTCCACATGGGTCATATCTGATGACCATAAAAAGATGACAAACTGTATTTTACACCAATTATTTACATGGATTGATAGGATTAGTGGATCAACAGGTATTAAACAGTTCAGATGAGTAGATGGTTTTGGTGACCAGTTTGGGTCTTTATGGGTTAAACCAGTACCATCTTTTCCGGGTATTGTTGTGTAAAAGTACCTTACAAACAGGCCTACCGTACATATCCCATCCTCTGGTGGTGGCGTTCTGGGCTTTGACTCATCATCCACCTCAACTACCCAGTGTTGAAAACTGGATCAGTCATTTCGGTCCATTTCACACCTTAACGCAAAAGTATTTTACGAACGAAAAAATGAATGGTGGAAAAAAATGACAATAATGACACAGGGGATAGGGTCAGATGGAAGCAGATGATTTGCTGGGGGAAATAAGGTAAATATAAGGTTTTATCCAAAAAAAAACAAAAAAACAAAAAATGAAATACAGCCCCATCCTTTGGCTCACTTTAACTTTACTGCATTTACACATATTAATATTTGCTTTCTACAGTAGATGATGCATTTACATTTGCTGACATGGTATTGTGATTGTAGATGATGTGATGTATATTCTTTTGTTGATTTTTGCCCTTGTTACAAAAGGTGACATGCAGCAAAGTGCCAGGAATTGAACCCATGTCGCTGTATTAATCGTGGATTTTCAAGTTGCACATTATTTTTGTTCAGGGTACATCTGTAGTATTCTATATAGAAGACTCTTGTTTTTTTTTTTTTTTTTTTCTGAAACCTCACCGCTTTTCAACATAAAGTGATGCTTTTTAAGAGGAACATTAAGAGGGAATCTTGGAAGGAAAGAATTCTGTATGTTATAATTTACTCATATATGTGTATAAATCGACATTGAATCCACTTTAATCATGTCTAATAGTTGAAATACAATATAAATGTTTAATAGTTATGTAAAAAATGATTTGTTGTATGACTGCTTGAACACACGGTCTTCAATTTCTGCAGTTTTCCATGTGAAAAATATAAGTTTTGACTGATTAAATTCTCTGTTCAAAATTATATTAATGATTATTATAAATCAATCAGTGTATAATATAATCTAATCTGCTAATTAATAACAGATACACTGCTTTACGCTGTCACTAGGCCGCACCAATAGGCAGGGCAGGCCTTATTTTATTTATTTATTTATTTTTACATTGAGTCAAGAATCTCCAAGACACTTCAAACAAGCTTCACATTGTTTCATGATCTGGATATGTCACCTGTGGAACTGGCCATGTTCCAT
Organism: Apogon hyalosoma; assembly: GCA_037367295.1. Taxonomy (NCBI): domain Eukaryota; kingdom Metazoa; phylum Chordata; class Actinopteri; order Kurtiformes; family Apogonidae; genus Apogon; species Apogon hyalosoma. Next base: position 19,347,162 of record JAPQRP010000020.1, read on the forward strand.
GTTCCTGTCCAAAACTGGATCAAACCGCTATTATTACTGCTTGATGCCATTTTCTGTTCTCGAAGGAACAGTGTTTTGTTGTTTGAGGAAAAAGGAAAAAGGCAACACAGAATATTTGCAGATATTTTTGTTTTCGACACCTTATTCCACTGATTCCACGGGTGTGAAGCAGCTTTCACTTGTGTCTACTGTGAATATAAAGCTCCTCCCTAGAAGAACCTGCACCTGATCTGGGGTCAGGAGGATCTGACTCTGACAACAGCGAGCCTGAACCATCACTAAAGGGTGTCAGAGACAGGGTTCCCATACGTCCTGGAAAACCTGGAAAATGATAGACCAATTTTCCAGTCATGGAAAATATATGGAAAATGAGAAAAAGGTCAAATGTCTTAGAAATGGTTAATTATCCTGGAAAATGATTTATCCTCCCCCGCCTTGTGACCTTGTGTGCCTAAACTGAGATGAAACAAAGGAAACTGTTTTTCAGTGATTCATCGAACATATCTTTAGAGGAAGTGCAGGAGAGAAAGTAAAAGAGAAGATAAAGTTGAGTTGGGAATTACCCAACTGAACATTGTAACTCCAGTTTGTCAAGCTAATGAAGTGCTGCGCTGTAATCAGTGAGTGTGTTTGCATTATTCTATGATGCATTTGTTATATTAACTTTTCATAGATAAATTATAGCCATATGTCTGAGTAATAAACATAGAAACATTCTGGGCAAATGCAAGTTACATCTGTAGAAAAGAACACTTCTGAAGAATGAGGGAGAATGCATGAGTGTATGACTGTTGCGGCTGAAAATGTCCTGGAAAAGTCCATCCATCCATCCATTTTCTGAACCCGCTTTATCCTCACTAGGGTCATGGGGTCGCTGGAGCCTATCCCAGCCAC